>CM053580.1:142352300-142437371 GCA_028627135.1 Pseudochirops cupreus | reverse complement strand
AAAAAAAAAGAATATTATTATAGGGGCAGCTTGGTGGCACAGTCAATAGAGCACTGGCCCTAGAGTCAGGAGGAACTGAGTTCAAATCTGGCTTCATACACTTAACACTTACTAGCCTGTGACCTTGGGCAAGTCATTTAACCCCAAATTGCCCCTCCAAAAAGCAACAGCAACAAAAATAATATTACCATAGAATCTAATCAAAATGTATTAACACTGTTTCTCTGAGACTTAACCTTGGGATGCCAGAAACAACTTTATCATCAGAAACTAACCTTTCCCCAGCACCCTTCAACAGCTGATGAATCAGAATATGGACCAGTCTTGTCATTAGTAGAGAAGTCCATAGTGTGGGGTAGGAATGTCAGCAGAGGAAGGGGGATGGGCTATGGGAGAGGGTGGGGCTGTCTAGTGTAAATCTCCAGGGAGGAGGCTTGGTTAATTACAGTGGGTTGCCTGGTCACTCCATTTGTTTTCTGAGAGCTGTAGCTTGCTTTCTTTCCTTCACCAATACTCACTCCTTAGACCAGGATTTCTTTTCTTTTTTTGCCTGCTGAAGAACAAAGGGCCAGAACGACATTGGGGCAAATTCCTTGTGGGTAGAGGATCATCATATTTTTCTTTATTTTTATATCCCTAGCATCTAGCTCAGTGCCTTGAACAGAATGTGCACTTAATTATTTACTGAATTAAAGTGCTCCATCTGGGGACACCCAGGTTAGTGTTCTCTCTGCCTTATAATTATTTCTGAGGTCCTATTAAGTATAAAATTCCAGTAAAGTCACAGAACAGAATACTCTTATAAATTCTCTCCTATCCCTGAAAGAGGCAAAATTTTTGAGATTTTTTTTTTAACATAAAGGTTCTTTATTTTTTTTACTGCTGGTAATAAAGAGACGGCATACTCTCCCCTATGCTGGCCTATTTTCTTCTTTCACTTAGATTGTTTATCATGCAATAATAATGGGAAGTCTTTGGGCAAATCATAACTTCTCCTGGTCTCAATTTCCTCATTGTAAAATGGAGCTCATACTTGCACCATCTACCACACAGTGTTGTTGTGGGGATTAAAGTTCTGTACGTAATATAATTTATAAACCACAAAGGATAATACATGCGCTAATACTTCTCCTAACTTCTAGTAACATACCCTTTTACGGTTTGCAAAACCGAATACGTCATCTCAATTGTCAGTAATTCTAGTAGGTAGGTGCCATTATTATTCTTGCTTTACAGATGAAGAAACTGAGTCTTGGAGCGGTGACTACAGTCACACAGAGGAGTATCTGAGGCAGGGTTTGAATTTGGTTCTTTCCAACTGCAAGTCCTGTGCTCTATTCACAGTGCCATCTAGCTTACTATTAACACTGGAAACTCCACCTAGGAAGTGAGCGGAACTTCTCTGGCTACCTGTTTGGGGCAGCTGCTCCTTTGTGGCCAATCGTTTGTAAGGGACTTATGTAAGGAGCAGAATACCAATGGAGGGTTACCTGTAAAGTGCAATGAAGACCTCTCGGCTTAATATACCTTTCTTTGTTGCCTATATCAAAACAAAATGAAAATCTGGAAAAAAGGCTTTGATTGCATTTCAAAAATTCAAAAACATGGAGAGAGCTGAGATGACAAATAATTCATATTTAAAAATTAAAACCTCCTTCCATCCTATTTTTGGATGTCTCATTCAATGACTAAACAGTATGTTATCTTTAAAAGGGAATTTTGAAGTAACATGAATCACAGCTTCATGTAGTATTACTATAGGGTAGTTCTGGCTATATAGATAGGTCACAATTTTATCAAAGCCCATTTAAATAACTTTTGAATTTGTCTTTCAATATTTTGAGTATATATATATATATACATATATATATACATATATATATATACACACACACACACATATATATACATATATATATGAAAATGCTCTCAAAAAACACTCTCAAACTAGAGACAATGCATCATCTCGTCTAATCCAATACCATCAAAGGAATAAAAATCATTGCTCTTTCCCAATATTCTAATATTGGAATTTCAATATATCCAAAATTCCAGTTTTTATTAAATAAGGGAAGAAGCAGCTGTAACCTATGAGTTGATTCAAAATTCCCAAAGAGATGATGTTAATAAAAGATTTAGCCATAAAAATATATTATACAGTGAAATATGTTTAATAAGTAATCATTAAAATAATCATAAATTGTTTTCTTTACTGAAAATTTAAAAGAATTTTTCCCCCTGTAATTAAAGTAACCATTTTATAACATGCAAAAGTATTTTTATTACATTCATGAATACAGACTCAATATTTCAATACAATTATGTATATGATTCACAAATCTGAGGGCCAGTGAGAAATTAAAATTTCTTTAAATACTATCAACGTTTTACATTGTATGCTATTGGCATACTTATATTCACAGTTTTCAAAGTAAGAAGAACAAATGTTTAATTTAACTTCAGTTCTAAGACAAATGCATATAATGTGACATTCACTAGTTTTGGTCTGTTCTTCTAAAACATGACAAAAGTCACTTAGGAGAAATTTCTTAAAAGAACAAACTCAACAAGTCAGCAGCATATTTTCACTTAAACTTGTTTGGAAGTTAATGTTCTAGTAAACAAAGTGCAAAGTCAGTTTTCCAGCTGAGATTTTTAAAGTTAAAAGTACAAATCAACAGGTTTAAAGAATTTCATCAAACTGGTTGTATGTTGACATCACTAAATAGTATGCAATTTTTAATCAGAATGCACTTAAATTTTAAGATTTAATAACACAATGTAGATTTTACTAGCCAATTGTACAAACACAAAAGAGTCAGAAGAAAGCAACCCCAATAACACTCCATTAGTTATAGAGATTGTGGATTATCCAATAATCCTCCAAGAAGCCACTCCTAATGAACTAGGGCTTTTTTCATTCCTTTATTACTGGAAAACCTTTGGGGCTACATACTCTACGTGAATACAGGAAGTTCCTTGGTGCTGTTCCATTTAAATATAATGCTGAATTCTATAGCTCTGAGGATGCACATACTCACTGACGTGGGGTGGAGTCGCATGGGGGTATAGGTGGGACAGGGAAGGTGAATGGAAAGCAGCTACAGAGAACAAGTTCGTAATAATTTAGCCAAACTTTCAATACACAATGATAGCTTACAAATAGCTTGACAGAGTGGAA
Source organism: Pseudochirops cupreus (assembly GCA_028627135.1). Classification (NCBI taxonomy): domain Eukaryota; kingdom Metazoa; phylum Chordata; class Mammalia; order Diprotodontia; family Pseudocheiridae; genus Pseudochirops; species Pseudochirops cupreus. The sequence goes on along the minus strand of CM053580.1, from coordinate 142,434,190 downwards.
AAGGTTATCATGCATGCAATAAAAAGTTTTTGTTTTGATTCACTGTTCTATCATCTAATCTTATCTTATTCCTAACCTAATTCCATCTAATCATTGTATTCCTGTAGCCATACAAAAAGAACGAAAGAATAGCATGTCCACATTCTGAACATTTTAAAACATTTGCCTGGAATTCAGTAACCTAGCCTCACAATTCATTTGTAGTATATTTATCCAGTCACTTAAGTTCATAGACATCTTGCCAACTGTAAATTCCAATTATACATTTTTCTCCATATCTTTAAATTTAAATCCTATCAATTTTGCCACCAATTAATTTCTAGCAACAACACTTCTTGCAAATCATATCTTAGCAAAGTATAATTAACACTAAATGCTCTAAATTCCAGTTCTGTTACAGGACCAAAATTTGGGCTCAGGACTTATAGTATTCTTAGGCAAGAACAGGATCCAGAGGCACTGAAGAGAGGACAGGTACCCCCTTCCTATCCCAACTGGCAGCATAATTAAAAGACCACAAAAAAGATGGTCTTGGTAGCATCCGATCTCTGAAGGACTGACATCTGACATCATCCTTTAAGCTGCTCTGATATATTTTTTGGCTACATAAATCCTGTTTCTGCACACACACACAAATTCACAAAAGAAACAAAAGGACTCCATGTGTCTGGGTTATTATTGTCACAAATATTCTATTTGGTTACAAGCTAGAAAAACATTCTCTTATCACATGTTATCGAAGGCCTGACCAACTGTGTAGGTAGGATGCCCATCCAGAGGGTCGAGATGTACTTTCTTCTTCACCTTTGTAGAGAAAAAAACCCAAAATAACTATTTAAATTCTTCAGTATCAGAGATATACACATATGAAATAAAAACCAAGCAACCAAAAAATTTACTGTAACTGCTTACTCCCAAAGGGCTTCTGTAACTTTATATTCCATTCCAAGTCCATTAGTTAGTTATATGTTAAAATTCTTTATTTTTTTTGTATAACACTATACTTATTTCCTTCTGGGAGAATAGCAGTAGTTAACAAATGGATTAATTCATGAGAATTCTCAGTTTCCAAATAATTTTGTGGAATCAAAATAAACATGAAAATTTAAAAGGCATAATCTAAAAATGCAGCTGTAGAAATTAACTGAAGGTATCTAGGTGGCACAGTAGTTAGAGCACTGACCCTGGAGTCAGGAGGACCTGAGTTCAAATCCAGCATCAGCTACTTATTAGCTGTGTGACCTTGGGCAAGCAAATCACTTAACATTGAATGCCTCAAAAAAAAAGAAATTAAGAACTGAGCCTTAAAAAAAACCAAAAATATGGTAAATAGTACATGACTATAAGAACTATTATTCAGAAGAGCAATTCTCTTGTATTATATATGTTTGTTTCCCATAATTGACATTTATTGACTTTGCCCTTGTGAAGATACAAAAAAAAAATTCAAGTGCTCAGACATTTATATGTCTAAACTGAAAAGAGATTAAAAACACTCATTTAAAGTTTAGAGATTCAAATCCTATGCCCCCCTGTCTCCTCTCCCCACTCCTCAGACAGTAAGCAATCAGATATAGATTATACATATGCAATTAAGTAAAACATTTTCATTAGTCATTTTATATAAGACTCAAAAGAAAAAATGAAAAAAGTAAGTAGCATGTTCAAGGGAATATCAGTTCTTTCTCTGGAGGTGGATAGTATGCTTCATCATTAGTCCTTTAGGATTGTCTTGGATCACTGTATTGTTGAGAATTGCTAAATCATTCACAGTTCTTTACTGAATAATGTTGCTGTTGCTATGTACAATATTCTCCTGGTTCTGTTCACTTTACTATGCATCAGTTCATTTAAGTCCTTCCAGGTTTTTCTGAAACCATACTGCTTATCATTTCTTATAGCACAATAATATTCCATTACAATCATATACCACAATTTGTTCAGTCATTCCCCAAATGATGGGCATCCCTTTGATTTCCAATTCTTAGCCCCCACAAAAGTAACTGCTACAAATATTTTTGTGCAAATAGGTCCTTTCCGCCCCCCTCCCTTTTTTTTTTGCTTTTTGGAGGGCAATTGGGGTTAAGTCACTTGTCCAAAGTCACACGGCTAGTAAGTGTGCTTTTCCCTTTTTGGATGTCTTTGTGATATAGATCTAGCAGTGGTATTGCTGGATGAAAGGGTATGCACAGTATTACAGCCTTTTGGGTATAGTTCCAAATTGTTCTGCAGTTTTAAAAAAAAATTCAAAATAGAAACATTTAAACCAATCTTTGTTCAAGAACAAAACTTTAGAAAGGATAATTCTATCCTTTAGTTGAAGAACACAACTCTTCAGTTTTTCTGCACTGGGGAGTAACATTCATGCTCTAAGTGGTATAGTAAGCGCCCATGAAACTTCTAGGGACTGTCTTCCTAATTTTTATGGGTACATGCTTAATTAAAAAAAAAAAGCAATGAAACCATATTTTTGGTGGAATTTAGGATTAAGGATCATCAACACAATTAGTTTTCAAGGAGCTGAAAGGTTAAATTGTACATTTTATTATGAAATATGGTATGAAATAAATGAAAATATGGTAGTTATGTTGAAATATATAACTGTATTTTTGGTGTCCTAAAAACTTAGATAAGTTTGTCACTGAATAACAGAAAATTTATTTTATACCTGCAACAGATTAAAAAAAACTGAAAAGACAAATAACTTGAGTTAAACCTTAAAGAAATTTATGAAGATATATGCAGAAATATGTGACATACATCATATATATATATATATACACACATATCACATATACATACATATATCCATCCATCTTTCTGTCTGTCCGTCTGCCTATCCATCATCCATCCATAATATGTCTACATACGTAGACACATACAAAAGACAAATCCCTCTCTAAGTGTGACAATTAGGGAAAAATTTAGGGAAAAATTTAATCTCACCAACCTTGAGCAATTGCAACAAGCTTTCCTTTCTCTTCAGGACTGAGCTGCAACATTGTATCTATGACAGGAAGAAGCCTCTCTCTTTCACTCCCTGCTTTTAGAAATATAAACTGTAGCAGAACATTCTTCAAGTATTCTAGGTTTGCTACTGACTTCTCCCGCTCCTGGTTCCTTTCCAATCTTCTTACTTCACTTTTGAGAAGCTATAAAGAAAAACAGATTTGAAAACATGTATAAAGGCACTAATCTCATCTTTTTTTCCAGAGGTCTCAAATGGTCATTTGTGTAATTTCATAAACTTCAGCCAAATTTCCCCGTGGTGGCCACTCCCCCATTCTGGGATTTGAGTTACCAAGGAAAACAGAGATAAATAGTCCTATATTTGCACAGTATGTAAATGTGCCTTACCCCCAATTGTTCTTAAAGGCTTCAAGAATCACTGTGTGCTGGAGCACTGTCCTGTGCTGTTCTATGACCCCCAGCCCATCTCTGTTGGGCAGTAAAGCTGCTACATGAACTCAACAGTCTTTCAAGCGTTCCACAATCTAAATGATTTCTTTTAGACTTAAATCTGCTTAAGTCGTCATTCTGCTCAAAATCTTTCCATGCCTTTCTACTGGGTAAAGTTCAAATGCTCCTGCCTGGCGTTCCATGCTTTCCCCAATCTGAGAGCATGCTCTCTTTCAGTCTTAACTGATTATACAGCTAACCAGGCTCGTCACTCTCTGAGATCACCATGTTTCTTCTGTCCCTCCATCTCTTGGGTCACGATGTCACCTAGGCCTAGAACGACTCCCCACTTTCCCTCTTCTGTGTGAGAATTCTTATCCGTGCTTTAAAACTTGACCCCAATGTCTTCTCATCCTTGAGCCTTCTTTGATCTGTGGCTGGATAAATATATCTCACCTTGGACTTTACACAAAGGCACTTGGTTTTGTGGTTCTCCAATGAACATGCCATATAATGTCATTTTAGTCATTTATCTATGCTTGTTCTGTCCCTTTTAGAAAGTAAGCACCATGGTGGGCAGGGCTACATTGTCTCCCAAGGGTCTAGAATAGTGTTCTGCACATAGCAGAGGCCCAGTTCATGCCTCATGGATGAATGTTTCTTGAATTTCAAGTAGTTCAAGCTTTATAGCTCTTTTATCCATAAAATACACAGTGTAACTTTTTGTTGAAGAGATGTTTAATGGGCATGTCATACAGAAGGAATGCTTACAAAAACTTACATAGTTTCACTGGTGACTGGGTTTGGTTAGACTCACCTTAATTTGCTCCATAAGAATTGCATTGGTTGCTTCAGTCTCGCGAAGGAGGCCATTCAAGTGGTCAGCACTCTTTGTGGTAGAATTGAGCTTCTGAACCAATTCTTCTTTGCTGAGTTCTTCATGCCACAAAGGAGGCTCTGAAATTTTATTTTTTGAAGATTAATTTCCGAGTGAAAATACTCTGAATCAGGAAATGAAGCATCATAAGTGAGGAGAAGCAAGGAGGCCAACGTCACTGGATCCCAGAAAGTGGGGAGGGGGAAGGGAAAGGAAGGTATTAAGAACACAGGAAAGGTAGGTGAGGGCCAGGGGTGAAGGGCTTCAAATGCCAAACAGAAAATTTTATATTTGATCTTGGGAGTGATAGGGGAACACTATAGTTTAGGAAACAGGAGACTGATATGGTCACATCTGCACTGAGCACTATTTATGGGCTCTTGGTTATTAGCATACAAAGTTTAGGAAAGAGAGATTCAAGCTGACTTGGTTGACAGTAAAAGACTCTGGAAGTTTTAGTATCCACTCCAGACAAATCCCAGGCAATTAACATTTGTGAAGGCCAGCTGCGCACAAAGCACCAAATAGGGGTTACAAAATAAACACAGTCTTCAAGGAAATAGGATTAGATGATGTTATCCACTGAAAATGAAATAAATTTTCTAATCCAACACTCTTATCATGGATAAGGAAACTGAGGCCTAGAAAGGTGAAGTCACAGAGTCTCTCCGTGACACAACCTCTATCACAGGATTTAGAGCTAGATGGGCCCTTTGGGATCATCTTACATACCAATGTATTTATTTTGCAGATGAGTATACTGAAGACCAGAGTGTTTCACTTATCTAAGTTCAAAGAGCTAATGTGTTACAAAGTCAGGATTTCAGCCTCGATACTCTGACTCCAGTTTTCTTTCTACTATACTAAGTCTGGAACAGACAGCAGGTTCCCTTACTTGAAATCCTAGGGTAGGAGTTCCAAACTAATTTTGATATTCTGGTAGGGTTTTCTAAGGCTACTAAGAAGGTTTCTCATACTATTTACCTAGCAGTTGTTGATTAGGTCAAAGGAATTCTGGAAAAGGACAGATGATATAAAAAGAGGATTGTCTTCAGAAAAGGGTGCAGAGGAGAGCGAAAAATTCAGCTCTACCGGGTATGTTACAGAAATAAGACTAGGACCAGTTTTAATGACCTTATGTAGTAAGGTCATCATGAAGGATATGGATTGGATGCATTTCATTCTCTACATAATCAAAGCTCTAAGAAGTGATCTATTATCATCTCAATTTGGGAGGTCCCTCCAATGACAAAGATGCTCATCCTGTGAGACTCTTGGCTATGTTCTCCCATATGTTCAACAGAGGGGGCTCATTTCACATGCTAGACACTAGATGGGTACCATGAGGGTACTCTGAATGTCTATCGCCTTGTCATCACTCACTCTGCTACATGGCCGGCCCATCTCTTCTATCATACATCTCCTGGAGGACATCTTCTGCTCCTTTTGTTTTTTGCAAGTTCCTCATTGCTTACATGTTGCAGGCTATTTCCACCCACTATGTTGTTTTCCATTGCTATGAGATTAATTTTTGATTCTAATGTTTCTCTTGCCCCACCTCCTCTTTGATTTTTTTTTTCTAAGTCAAAAAGTAACAATGGATTCAAAGACACATTCTATGAAAGACTTGCAGTATTCATGGTAAGTCCTTATTGACTAAATAAAGGTTAATTCCCAAAATAAAATTTTGTATTTGTCTTTGCTAAGTCACTTTACTTCTCTGGATCTCATCTATAAAATATGAGTGTATCTGAGGTCCCTTTAACTTTTTAAATATTCTAACTATAAGATTTTATAATTAGGTTCACAAACTGAAGAACTGCTTTAGGAGTTCCTAAATTTCCAAACTCCCCAACCCTAGTCTTTTTCATTCTTATTTCAAATATTCATGCAATAAGTACTTTCTCCTCTTTGCACCTTTAACCCAATGAATGTTCATAGTTTCACTGTTAAAGAATCAAATGGTGGTTTAGGTTTACCATCCATTTATTCAACAGGTCTTTAATTGAAAGATTACCTTGCAGTAAAAAAAATCAGTGTAAAATAGGTTTCTGCATTCAAGAAATTTAAGTGTCTTCCAGGTAATTATGAGTTTTATTAGTCTCTGCTCTGTAGTCTGGTAAACTTTCACCTTTACAACCTTTTATCAAAACTGTCATTGATCTTCCAGCCATTTATCTGTCTTCCTAAGAACTGAAAGTATCATGTTACTTATACTCTACTAAGGGAGGTTCAATAGGGCAACTAAATGGCCAGCAGCTCCTGCCCACACCCTCCCATTGGACCTTTTGACTGACCACCTTTGACTTCCTGCTCAATGAAATGTCAAAACACCTTCAGCCTGTGATCATAAGATTAGGAAGAAACAAAAACTATACGCTCCTTTGGAAATATTTATGTAGTCTGCTACAGAGTCAACATGAATTCAATTCACGGGTTCAATGTGAAGGTAAATATCTATTAAAATTTTAAAGGAGAAAAGTTTATTGTTAAAAAAAAGGAAGCAATGTCACTAATTCTGAATCCAGTAGGCAACTATGGAATCACATGAAAACAATAAAACTTTCAGTTTATAAACAGGGACAATGAAAAATGAATTACTTTTTAATTTTTTTTGGACTAGAACTGTGATTTCATTGGTAGAGGAAACTCCTTTAATCAATGCAGAGAAGACCCTACCCAGGGCTCTAAGTGATTGTGACTTGACAAGGGTCACCCAGCTAGTGTCAGAGAAGGGCTTATATGCAAATCTTAATAAGTCTTAAGTCAGCTCTCTATCCAACAGGCCTTCCTGCCTCTTTTTACCGTTTAATATTGCCAATTCTGATGCATCCACCTGGCTCAGAATTAGGGGAGAACTAGAGCTTATTTAAACAAAAAAATCTTCAGGAGGACCTGAGTTCAAATCCAGCCTCAGACACTTAACACTTATTAGCTGTATGACCTTGGGCAAGTCACTTAACCCCAATTGCCCTGCTTCCCTCCCTCCAAAAAGACCCCCCCCCCCCAAAAAAAAATCACACTCTAAGTAAGTCTAACCACTTGCAATTCAGGAAGCAGATATTCAAAAAAGTATCATCATGACTCAACGGGAGCACTCATAATTAGTAGCAGTAATTCTACAGAATGCCCAAATAAAGAAAATTATGTTTTAAAAAATGAACATACCAAGTTTAGTTTCAGGAGAATTGAGAAGCTGTTCCAGGGATGGTGTATGGATACTGGTAGAAGACACAGACTCAGTGTCGGTTGTTTCCATCCCTTCTCCCTCCTCCCTGGTCACAGTGTGCATTTCAAGGAGGGGTAGGTCTGTGTTTCTCCTTTCACGAAGATTCTTCAATGGTTGATGCGAGGAAGCTGAATCTAATTAGATAAAATAAAACAAGAAGAAAGAATAGTATGTCTTTGAATTCATAAATAAAAAAAAATCAAAATACTATTCGTGATCTTATGAAAGCAATTCCAAATAAGTTTGTACATGCCAAAGTCAGAAACTAGCAATGAAAATGAACTCGTAATTGGGACAAATTCAAAGAAGGGAAAATTATTTAATTTAAAGGGCTAAGTGGCACAAAGAAGTTCCTAGCTTACTCTTAAAAACCAGTAATGAATATATTTCCTAATGACATGGAATCTTTTATCATTCAATCTATTTCTACAGGGACTGAAAGTTATTGCTTTCTAAACAGTAGGATGAGGTAAAATGATCTTCACAAAATTCTTAGAATGGGGGCGGCTAGGTGGCGCAGTGAATACAGCTCCGGTCCTGGAGTCAGGAGGACCTGAGTTCAAATTCAGCCTCAGACATTTGACACGCTTACTAGCCGTGTGACTGTGGGCAAGTCACTTAACCCCAACTGCCCTGCCCTCTCCCCTCCAAAAAGCAAAACAACAACAAACAAACAAAATTCTTAGAATGGGCAGCTTCTAACACTCATGAACTTTTTAGTAACTCAAGGTGGATAGTTATTATGCTACTAACACATGCACGAGTCTTAATTTCTCCTTTCCTCTCCCCTTGCCCCCAGCAACAAAGTAGTGGAGAAGAGTTAAGTGTGAAGTGACGGGAGAAGAACAAGGGGATCACTAAATTCCATATGATTGGTGCTGAAGGAAAATAAGACATTTTTAACAGTATTGATTTTTGCTAGGCAAACCTAGCCCCAAAGTGTGCTGCCTGCCCGCTTCCAGGAAGCAGCAATAGTTTTTACTTGAGTCAGAGGCTTTGCTGGAGTCTAGTCATCCCTTTTGGGCAGCAGGATCTAAATCTAACTAGTCATCTTGGTAGGGCTGAAGCCACAGTTTACAGGACCATGCTGAAGGTAGTAGTATCATTAAAAGCAAACCAGGAAACATCTTTAAAAACTATTCTGAAGATGTCACTTCTAAAGCTTAGGCTTTAACTTTTTTGTAACCAGAGGAAATTATCTGTGAAGCTAATGCTTTGGGAAATGAGTTGTTTAGTCATTCTTCTGATCATAAAATATTTACATCAGTCTATTTAATGAACAGCAATAAGAATGCTGTACAATCCCTCAAAATACTAGGACTATCATTCTATGAGCAAGTTTAATGTCAAAGAAAAGGAAATATTACTCTAAAAGGTTATGTTGGCTGAAAATATGAACTTAAAGATTTAGATATATTAATGGATAATTTAGGATAAGTTCAAGACATTTATGGTATATTCTTAAAATTTCTGATTGACTTAATGAAGGGCAACTACTGCAAACATTTATGAACAAGAAGACTTCAGCATGGCATTTCCTACAGTCATATGGAAAGTGGTGAAAGTATGAAAGTTAAAAAAAATGAGATCATAAAAAGGTTACTCCTCTCACGAACGCATACATACTTCTGGTAGTAGGGTCGCTCTTAAGTTGGAAATACTGAGCTTCCACTTTGGAAAGTTGCTGCTGCAGCGTCTCCATGGTCTTTCTGTGCTCTTCCTGCAAATGCCTCACTTGATCCCGGAAGTTATTTCGGAGTGTTTCATTCTGGGATGTTAGCTGACTCACAGTCTGTACATGCTCTGACTTCATCATCATGTTCTCTGACTGTACTGAACAGAGCCTGAAGGATGAATAAAATTTATTTTCTAAAACTACTTAACTTTGTTTGCTGCTTTTTAAGGAACTGAGTGGGAGAACCAAAAAAAAAAATCTGTTCCTCTATGGAAATTAGGGTATACTCTCAGTAGGACAAAAGCCTTTCTACAATCTCAATTCTACATTTCTTTGAAATCTGCCATTGCCTCATGTTGTTGTTCCCAGTTTGAAATGTTAGACACTTGCTTCTCTGAGTAAGTCTTAAAATTTTTAAAAATATAGAAGATATTTTTGTACCATTTTATTTCTTCTTCCTAGGGCATGGCTATATCAATATCAATCACTTTCCAATCTCACTTAGAACAAAACTAAATTCCCAATGTATAACTCAAAAATATTGAGTTTTTCATATTGTTTTATAATCACATCAATGCTATTTTCCCCTCATTATTCATGTTTTTTTGCATTAACATTTCTTTTTTTTTTTTGGAGGGGGGATGGCAGGGCAATTGGGGTTAAGTGACTTGCCCAAGATCACATGGCTAGGTTTTGTGGTAAGCATCTGAGGTCAAATTTGAACTCAGGTCCTCCTGACTCCAGGGCCAGTGCTCTATTCACTGCGCCACCTAGCTGCCCCACATTAACATTTCTAAAGGGAACTTCAGGTGACACAAAGCATAGAGCACTGGGCTTGGAGTCAGGAAAACCCAAGTTCAAATCCTATCTCAGACACTTTCAGCTGTGGGGCTTTCGGTGGATCACTTAATCTCTGTCTACCTTATCTCTGAAATGGGGATAAAAACAGTACGTCCCTCACAGGGTTGTTGTGAAGATCAAATGAAATGACACATGTAAAGCTCTTTGACACATAAATGGTAGCTATTACTATAGTTCTAACATTTACTAAGAGTTGATCAAATAGCTCTTCCTAGAATTAACCACATGGTGAACTTTGATAAAAACTGACTAATTTAGAAGATTAAAACTGATGGAATTTCTCTAAATATTCATATTACTGGAATCAAATTAAATTGTGCTCACATGCTTATTAATAAAAGCTGCTTAATGAAGAATAGTCCATCCTTCTCCTGAACCTGATGTACTTCACCGTCATTGCAGTAGGACAGTGCAGTTTGCACTGGGAGCCTTAAAGACCAGGTTTTAAACCCAGATCTACTACTTAGTAGCTGGGTAACCATGGGTAACTTCATATTTCTTGACTTTAATTTTGCCATTGGTAAAACTAGAATATAATTTCTTCAAAGGTTGTTGCAAGGCTCAAAGAATGTATGTAAAACAGACCAAGTATTTTACAAATATAAGTTATTGTTAGCTTCCTTATAACATCTCAAAACTATTTAAACAATTTTACTTATTCTCACAAAATTTCTGACATGAAATATTAGTTATAATAAAATTGAAATAATATTACAATAAAGACTCTAAGTTACAGAACAGGTGGTGATTCTGCATTGATTGAGGGAGTTTTCTTACTGAGAAAGTTCTGTACCAAGAAATCATAGGTCTGATTAAAAAAGTGTATTAATGTGACAAGTTGAGGTTATAAAAATGAGTTGGTTTTATTTTTTATATTTGGAAGATATGAGTCTTTCTCTTGAAAGAAAAATATACTTGCCAGACTTAACATTTCTTTTTTTTTCTTTTTGAAGAGGATCACTATACAGATAGAATGGAGAAATGCAGTAACTATGGTTTAGCAAAGCAATTGAGAAAGTCTACCTTGTGTAAAGGAGGGAGATAAAGGGACTAGATCAGAGGTTTAACTATTCTGTCTGTCACGGACCCTTTTGGCAGTCTGGTGAAGCCTATGGACTCAATCTCAGAATAATATCTCTAAATGCATACTATAAAATACATGAGGTAAAGGAAATCAATTAGACCGAAATACAGTCATCAAAATATTTAAAACTAGTTCATGAAACCCTGGTTAAGGATCTCTGGACTTGGTACTATAATTAGGTAGATTTGGAACTGCTTGAATGACCAGACCAAAATAGCCTTCATTGATGATTCAATGTCCCCTTGGCTGGAGGCCTTTAATGAGTGCTCCAGATCTGTGCTTGGTTCAATGCTGTTGAACAGATAAATATATGATGGGTTTATCAAAACTACAGATAATATGATGCTGGAAAGGATAGCTAATACTGGATTATTGGATCAGGATGCAAGTAGGCCTTAGAATGCTGGGGTGAAAAGAATAAGATGAAATCTAGTAGGGATACTATAAAGTCTTGGTACTTTTGACTTCAAAATATCACCCGATTTGTGGATCCTTATGAGTCAAAAGTGTAAAATGGTAGTCAAGAAAGCTAATGTAGTCTTTGGCTACATTAAGAGGTGTAATATACCCAAACTTGTGATCAAAGCAATAAATGACTCCACTCTGCCCCAGTCAGGCCACATCTGGACACTGTATTCACTTCTGAGCACATTTCTGAAGGACAATGGTAAAGCAACCACAAAGCTGAAGGGTCTCAAGATGATGCCATTTTATAATTGGCAAACAGAGAGCCGGACTTAAGAAACCTTGGGTGCCAGTCCTGCTGTAAGACTTACTAGATGTGGGACCCCAAAAACATTGTTAAACCTCTTTGGGACTCATCTTTCCTCATCTGTAAAAGGAGAGAGAGCTGAACTCATTATATAAGGTTCCTTTTACCTCTAAATCTATGACCCTATGAGTTGGGGGCATTTAGCCTGAAAAAGAGAAGAGCATAGAATGGATGTTGCCAAAAAGCAAGTACAGGCTTGAGGTCAGTAAAAACGTGCTAACAATTTTAAAGCTATGCCAAAGTAGAATGAGAAACAACAGGTTTCCCTCACTGGAGGTCATTAAAAAAGCAACATGAACTAGTATTACATGGAGGGGATTTTTCCTAAGCTAGGTATAGCTTATACATATAGAAGTTATAGAGTAATTGTCAAATGAAATTAAACATTTTCAAGATGACAGACCTTAAGTTCTAGGAGGGGAAAGCCTGTACCTTCTCCAAACTTGGATCTCCTTGAATGCCTAGTCCAGATCTATAAAAAAAGTAGCTTCTTATTAAGGTCTGATGAGTAAGTGTTGCAAAGGAAAGTCCCTGGACTTAAATTCAAATTCTGATTCTGCCTTTGTGCCCTCTGGAATCTGATATCTTGGGCCTCAGCTTCCTCATCCATTAAATAGTCTGGATTAGAAGAGCTCTAAAGCCCCTTCCAGTTCTAGACTTGTAATGATGATGAACAGATAACTTTCAAATATATAAACAAAATATTAATGAGCTTGATTTATAGTGTCATGATAATTTCCAATACTACATTACAATGGCAAAATTACCACCAATTTGTTATAGTTCTTATTTCATATAATTTTCTTAGCTCTTTATGTGGACAGCTAGGTGGTGCAGTAGAACACTGGGCATGGAGTCAGGAAGATCTATCTTCCCAAATTCAAATCTGGCTTCATATACTTACTAGTTGTGTGACCCTGGGCAAGTCACTTAACCCTGTTTGCTTCAGTTTCTTCATCTGTAAAATGAGTTTGAGAAGGAAATGCAAACCATTCTGGTATCTTTGCCATGAACACCTCAAATGGGGTCATGAAGAGTTGGACATGACTGAAAACGATTGTATGATATATAAAGTGAAAATAACATGTTAGTACTCCCCAAAACATACTTTTCTCGGAGTTCTGCTTCTTTTGCCACTGTCTCCTGTAGCATCTTATTATGCCTTTCCAGTAAAGTATCATGTTCAGACTGTAATACTTGAAGTTCAGATGCACTGGTCTGTAAATTATTCTGGGTGTCTTGCAATTTCATTTTTAGTTGGTCTATCATCATTTCTAGATGTTGTCTGGAGGGAAAAAAGGGAGGAAATCTGACTCTGAAATACATTTTAATTTCCACAATTCAACTCGTAATAGGTAAGCTGTTCAGCTATATCATCAGGAGACAGTACACTGTCAGGGACAGATGTCACAATGGAGAAATTATAACATTTATTGACACTTCAGTCTCCACATTCTAGGCAATTTGGGGCACACAAGATATCCCTGAGTAAACATATTCTACATCAGAATGGAATTCGACAATTTAATAGCACCAAAGAACTTAATTTGAAGTAACATGATAGTGATATAAGTGAAATACGACATTTGTGGAGGACAACCTGGAGTACTCTCCAACAGAAGAAAGAATGGGATGTTAAGATAGGGCAAAAGTGAAAGAGTAAGCAAAAATAGTTTCTGCTTTGTTAAATTCTGCTTTCAGCAAATGCTAATGTATAAAAAAGTAAGAAAAATAATAAATAAGAACATGGGTAAGAAAGCAAGAAAAAATTCAACACAACTATGGCTTATTATCTGACCTCAGAATTCAGAGATATTTAGAAATAAAACAAACAAAAAAAGCCCCAAACCCAAGCATTTTTAGAGCCAGATGAAAACTCAGTTAATTAAACTCTTAAAACAATCATATTCCATGATTTTAACAAGTGACAGGCTAGTTGCTATCATTTATCAGCCTGCATTCTCTGTCAACAGATTTCAAAATAAGAAGCTCCAGAGTTATAAATACACAAACATTCCAGGATATTTGATCTTACTTAGAAAAGTAAGATCCTGATGGGAAAATTCCTTTGAATGCTGAATATCTAGTTATAAAAACAAAAACATATGCATCAAAAGAATTCCTGACTCATCTTTTGCTCCAGTTTTTTTTGGTAATCCACAGAAAGTCATGGTAACTGAGATGCACATAAAAAAGTAATACTTATACATGAAAATGTATTTAACCAAAATTCAGTTTTCAATTTTAAATGATTTCAAATATTTACGGAAACCAGACTCAATAATTTCTCAATCTGTATAAAAAATGTTTTTAAACATTCAAAATTTGAAAGTTTGAAAGACCAGTCCCAGAGAAATTTTAGTGTTTGTATTTTTAATGAAAACCGATGCAACAGATTCAACATAAACTGCAGGCCTGCACAACTTGGGGCCAGGCAGCTTATGGCAGGCCAAAGGATTTCCTCTACATATAAAGGATGTTTCCTACGTTTTTCAAGGGCTGCCTGAAAATACTTTAGCATGCTGCAAGCAGCATAAGCTGTAAGCTGCCTGTGGACGTAAGCCATTTAACAAACTGGTTCAGACATTTTGGAAAGGAATGTGGAAGTATGCCAAGAAAGTTACTAAACTTTTGACCCAGCTATTATCACAACTAGTATGTCAATGACCCAAAGAAGTATACAGAAAAAGAATCTCTAGATACAAAAATATTTATAACAACTCTTTTTGTGGTAGTTAAAATTGGAAACAAAAGTGATCTCCCCTTACTGAGGAATGGCTAAACAAAAATATTGTGCCAGAGGAAATAATGAAATGGACAATTTCAGAAAAAAATAAACTTGGAAGACCTTTATGAATAGATGCAAAGTGAAGCAAAAAGAACTTGGGAAAAAATATACTGAAAACATTATAGAGAAAAACAAACTATGAAAGACTTTAGAACTCTGATCACAATAACAAACCATGGTTCTAAAAGAACTGAATATAGATCATGCCATTCACCACTTGACACAGAAGTGATGAATTTAAAATGGAGAAATAGAAATAGATTTTTGGACATGGCTAATGTGAGAGCTTGTTTTTACCAGAATATGTAGATATGTTTAGAGGGATGTGTTTTTCAGGTTTTATTTCTTTTTTAAAGTTTATTCAAGGGGAGGGGGGGAGCAGGGTTAGTAGGATAACAGATTAATTTTAAAATATCTGTAATTTGAAAGTAAAACAATAAATTTTTATTTAAAAAAACCCCAGCTCCTTATTGGATTTTTTGATTATTAAGTCTGGTGTGAACTTCAGGATTTTGCTCTAGTAGGTATGTGAGCTGGGAAGTCTGTCTCTCTTTAAGATAGCTATCTTATAATATCACTCTCAAATATACTTGTGATCTCTTGGATTGGGAGATCCCTCCAAGGATGGAGACTGAAAATTATCCATGCCTATCTTGCTCTTATCCATGTTCGCCTAATAATTGCCACAGGGTAGGCCTGGGGGTGAGTGGGTAGGTGGCATGGGGTCCCTAAATTTTCCTGCTTTCTCCTGACACTGCGAACATACTAGTGGGCCACATGTATATCAATCTGTCAATTCTTGATCTTGCTATCTTACTTGACTTTTTCTTTTTTCCTGTCATACAATCCTCTGATGACATTTTTTACTTCTCTTCTCCTCCTTCAAAGTTCTTCACTGGTTCTATGCAGCAGCCTGCTCACACCCACTATGTGCCTCTCTATTGCCCTCTGTGTGAAACTCATCTTTGGAGGTAGTGGTGTTCCGTGTCTCCCTAATTAAAATGTTAGTACTGAAAAGACAGGCCCCTTTGCTTTCATGGGAAGATTGGAGTCAGTAAAAATTCTCTGTCATTTCAGTAGACCCTGCAATGTTTTGGGCTTTGAAGAAAATCAGTATAATGTCACCTCTAACAAGGACTATCAAGAAAACCCACCATCCGCAGTGAATCCCTCCTCAGCCACGGGTCTCTTCCAGTTCAGGGATGAATGCCTTTGGGGAGCATGTATTGTCTTGTTTTATATCTTGCCTGATGTTGATGACCAGAGGGTCATGGAAGAGGGTAATTTTTGTTTGTCTTCCAACAACTTCTGAATGACCTTGATGTATGAGCAGGAGGACACCTTACCATAAGGATGTGTTATGTCCTACCAGTGACTCAATTTTTTTTTATTATCACAAAATAATCAACACAACAGATTCTTATATTCTCTATATTTTTCATTTAATTGTGAGATGGTTAAAAAACGGTCCATGGTGAGGACCACTTATGAAAGCCAGTTTGTTGTTTACTGAGGATGCCCTTGATTCATCTAAAATGTATACATGTAAAACTTCAAAATAAAAAAATTTTTTTTAAAAAAATAAATAAACGTTTTAGTTCAAAAGAAACTTGTTCATCCCCTTTATTTTAGAATTTGACTTGCATACTTGGAAAGTAAGAGGAAATGGATTTTTTGTTAACTGTTAATTCATTTGGTCATACTTTCTTAAATTGGAGGGATTTTAGGTAACATTTCATTTCTTATTTTGTTTGTCTTTGTTGATAATAATTACTTTCATGGCAAACATGAAAAAATAATTACCTTTCTTGTTTAGCTCCTTCTGTTTCACTCTGAGACAAAGACTTATTTTTTTGTTGTTTTAAAACATTATGAACTCGGACTTTATAGCTCTCGAATTCTGAGGCAATGGCGGCTTGCTCTGACTGTAACATTTAAAATGAAAACAAAAGAAAAGAAACATTTTAGTTTCAAATACAACATACCAGCTCCTTTCGTATTGAAGAGATTTATATACAGAGAAGAAAAACTTATATAAGGAAGGGTACAGACAGGGAAAAAAATACTCTTATCCTGTGAATCAATTTTTATTAAGTTCTAATGCAAGATTTATGATGGGCTTTAGTTTTCTTAAGTTTATAAAAGACACATGTTCTCTAAAAGAGGGGTTTGTGTATTCTTATGATGCCCTTGACTCTGATATCACTTAATCTCTTTGTGCTTCAGTTTCACCATCTATAACATAAAGAGGTTGAAGGAGGTGATTTCTAAGGTTCCTTCCAGTGCTAACATTCTATGTTTCACACACTGGTAACTTAATTTAATATTTATAGGCTTACTACATCATTTTTCAGTCTTCAGGATTTTATTGAGATCATTTGATGTTGTCACAATGCTTGAGAGGCAGAGTAATGCATCAGAGAGAGAGAGAGAGAGCCAGCTTTGGTATAGAAGTCCTAGGTTCAAGTTTTACTGATGACATTCTGGTGGTCAAACTGAACAATCTCTAAGTTAGAAAGCTTTCTAAGATTATGAATTACAGACCTGGTATTAATCTGCATTAGTAAAGGGAGCTTCCTCAATAGGAGTTCCTACCAATGAAATCACCGGTCTAGTCCAAACAATTTAGCATTATTATTATACTTCTTTTTCCACAGAAATACATTAGAATACTGAGAAATTAAGCAATGTGTTATGAAATACAGAGAGGATAATGGGTAGATGAGAAATAGTCACAATGATAAACTTAATTCCCAGAACACAGTGGCTTAAGTTTAAGTCAAGAAGGATTAGGTGCCTTGTATGTGCCAGACACTGTTAAGTATACTGGACATAAAAAGGGAAAAATTTCCTCAAGTAACTCACAATCTAATGGTGCAGATAACATGTAAAGAATTACATATGAATGAGATATACAAATGTAACCTGGAGAAAATCTCAGAGAGAATGCACTAGTGTTAAAGATGACAGAGAAAGGCTTTTTGCAGAAATTAGGAGATCAAGTATTCTGGGTAAGGGAGAACATGGAGGCCAGTGTCACTAGATTACAGAGTACATGGAGGGGAGTAAAGTGTAAGAAACTGAAAAGGGAGCAAGGGGCCTGATAATGAAGGACGTTAAGAGCCAAACAGATTTTGTATTTGATCCTGAAAATAAGAGGTAGCTACTGGAGTTTCCTGAATGCTAGGGAGAGGTGACATGGTCAGAGCTGTGCTTTTGGAAGATGACTCTGACAGTTGAGTGGAAGAATGGAATGGAAGGGCAGAGACTTGAGGCAGTGAGATCAGTCAGGAGGCTACTGCAATGGTACTGGTTTGAGATGAGGAGGGCCTGCAGCACCAGGCTGGCAGCAGTGTCAGAAGAGAGAATGTATGAAGGTAAATGAGAGACTTTATGAAGGTAGAATCACCAGGACTTGGCAATAGATATAGGTGGGGAATGGGGAGAGTGAGGAGTCAAGGAGAATCCTAGGTTGAAAGCCCAAGTGACTGGGAGGATGGAAGTACTTCTGACAGTAATAGGGAACTTACGTAGAGGGGAGAGTTCTGGAGGAAAAATAATTAATTCAGTTTTGGATATGCTGAGTTTAAGATGTCTAGGAGACATCCAATCGGAAATGTCCAATAGGCAGTTGAAGATGTGAGACTAGAAATCAGGAGAGAAGTTAGGGCTGGAAAAGTAGGTCTGAGAATCATCTGCACAGAGATGATAAACTGAAGAGAGCTGATGACATTACCAAGCGAGATCCTACAAAGGGAGAAAAGAGAAGAGGGTCCAGAACAGAGGCTTGGAAGATATCCAGTTAGTAGCTGTTATTTAGATGAAGATCTAGCAAGAAATATGGAGGAGCAATCAGATAGATAGAAGGAGAATGAGGAGAGAGCAGGATTATGATAATTTAGAGAGAATAAGAGTATCAAAGAAAAGAGGATAATCAACAGTCAGTGGTGCAGACAGGTCAAAAGATGAGAAAATGCTACCTGTCAATTTGTTAATTAAATGATCATTGGTAACTCTGGAGAACAATTTCAGTTAAATGATGAGGTCAGAAACAGATTGTGTTTAGAAAGTGAAAGGAAAGGAAATGTAGAGATAGATTGTAGATGGCTGTCTGAAAAAGTTTAGTCACGAAAAGGAGACGAAATACAGGAGAATAGCTACTGGGGATGGATAGATTGTGGATAGATTAAGGCTTTTTTGAAGATAAGGAAGATATGACTGTGTTTGCATCATGGAACCAGCTGTTAGGGAGAGAATGAAAATAAGTGACAGGGGGGATAATAGAGGTGGTGATATATTAGAGACAATGGAATGGATATAGAGGAGTTTGTATTAAGGAAAAGGACTGTTTTTTAAAAAAAGTAAGACAGTAGTGAAGGAGATTAGTGAGGGAAAACATCTGAATGAAGGGAGATGAAGAAAAGGGGATAAAAGGGATCCCTCAGCAAATGGTTTCCATTTTTCAGTGAAATATGAGGCAAAGATCTCAGTTAAGAGGGTAGGGCTGGGGGAGCAACAGAAAGTTTGAGGAGAGATGAAAAGGTTTGGAAAAGCTGCTTCATTAAGGAGGACAGTAAATAAATTTGGATTGCCTTTCCAGTGATGGCCCAGTTGTGATTATATAACAGAAATCTGTAGTGGCTCCCAAAAGAAACTTTGCACATTTTTAGTCCAGAGATATAACTTTTCTATGGAATTAATGACAGCTCACTCTTTCGGGTACTGTTTGAGCAGTAGTTCTATCTATACCTTAATAGAACAGAATCAGTTTTTTGAACTAAAAGAGCACACCTTCACATGTTCTACTTTTATCCAAACAAGTAATGAACTCTAACTACCACAACTTTTATGAGACCCACTCCAATTCCTATTCTGTAAATAAAACTACTAAAAATGGTAACAGCAAAACAAGGTTCAAACAGAAAACAGCATAGATGTGTTTATAGTTTTCCATTTAAACAAACTGATTCTTCAGTCACTTACATGAATCTGTTATTCAAATGTCAGTTCATCATTGGGCTGCATTTGAGTCATGTGGTATTTTCCAAAATAGCCCAAAGATGATGGGAAAACCTTATTCACTAGTTTTCACTTAAAAAAATAGCATTCACATTAGACCTTCTGTGTTAGAAAATGCTTCTTCTAAATAAACTGTTGGCATGAAATGTAATTGGGTTTACCTATTTTTTTCCAACAATAAGAGATTATAGGGTGTCTGCTCATAAAAGGCTTTTTTTGCTCCTGAAAAAAGATATTATAAAGGAAGGAAAAAGATGAAAAACAACAAACATAACAGAAAGTGACTTGGTTTTATTTTCTGCTTGTTAGGAATCACTATAAAGGAAACGTATTTCTTTCAAATTACTGGCACTAACAAGACTAATTTTTTTTTGGGTCCAGACTTGTGTCCTAATCAAGAAGGAGAACGCCCCGAGTTCAAATCCAGCCTCAGAAATTTACTAGCTGTGTGACCTCACACAAATCACTTAACCCCAATTGCGTGTCTTGCCCCCTTTAAAAAAAATTACAGTTCTTTTCTACATAGCTGCATGGAACATGAAAATTAAGTATTTTAGATAGTCTCACAGCACTTGAACTGCTTTTCAGATAAATATTTGGCAATCAGCAGGGATTTAAGAATGAGAAGAAATCAACCTACCATTAAGCATTTATTTAGCATTTACTCTGTGCCAGATGTGATGATCCTTCATTTGAAAGGATCAAACAAAACAAATTTATTTCCCCTACTTAAACGTTTTATCATTTTTTAAACAATCTTTTGGCATTCAACAATTTTGCATCACAGCTAAGGCTGAATGCAAAACTATTCTTATTCCTTTTTTCTTTTTTGGAGGGGGGAAGGTAGAGCAATTGGGGTTAAGTGACTTGCCCAAGGTCACACGGTTAGTAGTGTTAAGTGTCTAGGGCCAGATTTGAACTCAGGTCCTCCTGACTCCAGGGCCGGTGCTCTATTCATTGCCTCCTGACTTTCCTTTTTAAACTTATAATAATGTCCACTTCTGTCAATTAGGGCAGAATGATCCTTCACTTTTTAACGGGTTGATAGAATGAAATAGTTAAGTCCACAGGGTTAATGCTAGCTACATCAAGGATACAATGAAGGATTTCTCTTCATACATTTTTGCTATAGAATGTTAACTGGTGTACCATTTAGAATAATAACTATGATTATTAATAACAGAGAATAAGTTTTGAAAGACAAAAATGAATGTATTTATAGATTTCATTTAGGGTTATTCTAAAGTTTCTTTAGGTAACTTGGTTCCACACTAAAAGGTAAGGAAATTCATTTGAGCAATTATGAAACAAAAGAGAACAAATATTGCGTAGCAAGGCAATTCTATTTTGTGTAAAGTACCTTAGCCGTGTTGCATTCTTCTTGCAGAATTGTGATTTTCTGATAGCAAGAACTCAGAGTGCGCTGATGCTGTTCTACAGAGGTCCTCAGATGTTCCTGGATTTTGTGTTTCTCTGATGTTATTTCAGCTAACTGAATCTGAAAAAATATTATTGTTTCAAAATACTGGCAGTAAATCAATTCCTCACTGATTAAATTGACTGATTCAATCACCAAGGCATTTGGAAAACTTTTTTTAAAACAAGCTACAGATATAAAAAAGATGCTTCTTAAAACAGACAACAACATTTAAATACTTCATTTAAAAAGTGAATAAAATGTAAAGTAAAAATTAGCTATTCATTACTAATAAGGAACCTAGGTCAAGAAGAAATAAACTTCCTAGGAGAATAAGTATATAGAAAAAAACTAGCTGCCTAGGTATTCATGGTACATTTTAATGTTTACCTCAAACACCAAAAAACTGTCAGTTTGCTTTTAAAACTTAATGATTACAAATTATAGTTCGTGAGGGTTCAGTCTCCAAGACTCCAGTAGCAAAGCTGCGGACTGGTCTCTATGGCGCCCTCTTGTGGTGTGCTACTGCTACCACCTCCCTCTTCTCTGGGCTGTAGCTTCTTCACATTTGAGCTTAAAATGTAATAAGGGATATGATTTTCCTTTCCACTCATGCTCTGCTACTGAAAACTGTTTATCTCTTGCTTTAGGCATTTTAAAGAATTTTTCTACTAAGCATCAAAATAATGAACAAATGTCCTGGTCCTATCTATGAGCTCTGAATGGATTAAAGACTTCCTTATTCTTAGCTGCTCCCTATAGCCTAGCAGATTTTTTTTTAATAAGCTGACCGAATCCTGTTTATTGTTGATACGTCAGTATTTCTAAGCTGACCCGGATCAGACTAATGATATATGTCACAGTCTTTTAAGAATCTTCTCCATATAGTGTCAGGTGGAAGAATTCCATGCCTGTGGCAGAGATGCTCTTCTATGTTCCCTTCTCCTAGAAAGCAGAACCTTTTTTTCTTGGGTTTCACGCTTGCAGAGAACTAACGACTGTCCCCCCTCATCCTAGATCATTCTGGTCACAGACCAACTTAAAGCCTGCCTATCCCTGGGCTCTCCAGACAATAAAAACTCTCTAAGTTTTGTCTCAAACTTTGACCTTGCTGCTGACCTTTGGCAGTGCCCTATTATACCCTTGAGGAGATCTATTTCAAAAGCTCTGACTTTAGACACATACTCTCACCTCTGACCCGTTTTTCTCTTCTGGCTGATCTGCCTCACATAAACTTGTTAGCTACTTTTAATAGCTGTCCCTAGTCTTATCGGTGAAGTTTGTTTCTTTACCATATTTCTCTATATATGGATCTAGGAAACCTCTTCCCTGGGACTGGTCATTGGGTCTGAGACCATGCAATTTAAGCTATCATACATGTTACTCTCTATGGAGTTTCAAGACCTGATATTTTGCCAGGCTTCACAATGGGGGTGGGGGAGAAGTTTGGTACATACAATTAATAAGCAAAAAATTCCCTTCATCAACAAAAGCCAGGCATGTTATCACATAACCATAGGAAAATATTAGTTTGGAAATAAGTTTATTTAGTTTTGTACAGGATATCATTGTAGCTTTTCAAATGTTTTCTTTAATAGAGATATTTCAATTCTTTGTAAGCAGTATATCTACAGTCTAACTGTATGCTAAGCAACTATTCACGGGTACTATTTCAAGACATTTAAACCAGACTACAGATTGAAAAATCTTGCTTAATAAAATGTGACTACTTAGAAACATGCACAAATCACCTTACTTTCCAATAAAAAATTATTATTTAAATAAACCTTACTTTATAGACTTCAACTTGCTGCTGGCTTGCTTCTAGTTCACCTTTTAAAGATGACTGAAGTATTAGCTGGTTGGTTTCCTAAAAAACGAAAATTTTGGTTAATTAGCAAAGAGTTAACAAATGGGTTATGAAAACTATTAAAGGAGAAAGTCAAGAAATTAACATACTGCTTGTTTTGAATCAGCTAGTTCTTTTTTGGTTTTTACTAGTAGCTGCTTGATTCTAGTGTTTTTATCCTCAGCTTGTTGCACTGAAGATTGAAGGGAACCTAGTGTAAGAAAAACAAATTTTAGAAATCAAAAATAAAGAGCATTTTGTGAGTTACTTTAAGTTGAACTTTAGTTTAAAATTAAAGGGATAATTCACTACAAAACCAATTACAACTTTTCAAAGACAAAAATATCTTTTTATATTCTGAAATGCTAATAAGAACCATAGAAATTAAACTGTGCCTAATGAGTTAAGCAGAGGTTACAATATTTACTTGCTGCCTCTCTTTTGTAGCTTTTACACACAGTTCTGTGAAAATATCTTTTGGTGTAATTAACTTTATGAAGCAGTATGGCTTATACTCCCCCCAAATATATGAAAGGTTATGTAACAGGTAATGCAATATCTAATAAACATGAATTTATAAGTGTATATTCATTCCTCTGCTACAATTCAGATTCTAGGTAATGCAGATGTAACTTAAGATTTACTGCTACTGTTTTCTAATCCTACATATTTCATCTCTTTTCATCTCTTTCCTTTTCCCACTTCTGCCACTTTAAGTACAGGACTTCATCATCTCATGTTTGATTTAATGTAATAGTTTTTTCAAACTTTTTTTCTGTCTTAACTCTTTCTCTCTCTCTCTGCCGATTATCTGCCATCGGATTCCTAAAAGTGATTTCATTTCTGGATGAGATGATTTCTAAGGTCTCATTTCTCTCAACCTCTACTACTAATTACATCACTTTTTTCTGCTCAAAAACCTTCAAAGGCTTAAAAAATCCTAATTACCTATAAAATGAAAACCAAATTTATCATGTTGGCATTCAAGGCCATTTACAGTCTGGCCTAACTAAACACACTTTCCCACTCTCATTTCTCATCTTTCTTCATCTCATTTCCCATTACTACTTCTTAGCAAGAACTCTGTATGTTTCATCCAAAGCAGTTTTCTCCACAATGTCTTTCAAACACAGTATTCATTTCTTCCTCCAAACCTTTACTTACACCATACTCTCTTTACTTTCCAGTTCAAGATCTACCTTCTATGTGTGAAGGTCTCAAACATTCTAATACATTCGGATCTCTCCAATTCTTTGGGCTCCTACATCATATATTTTCAGTTCAGTTTTGATCATATTCTACTCTGTACTGCAATTTACTTTTTCACTAATGCAGGTCTTTTGTCTCCAGCTATACTGTAAGTTCCTTAAATTCACATGTATCATTTCTTGCATCTTTCATAGTATGAGTTATTTATGCACATAGTGGGCAAACATTGATATATGAATAATCTTTAATGTCTCATCCCTTAAGCAAGCTGAAATTCTGAAAACTGAAAGAATCAAATAATACAATCATAGAACTGAAGAGTTAAAAAGAGACTGAAGAAATTTATTTCAACTATTACCTTAAGAATGAATCTAACTTATAAAATCCTGACAAGCAGTCATCTAGTTTCCACCTGATTCTAATGATGGGGGAATCCCAAGGCAGCCCAATGTGTTCTGGGGTAGCTTTAAGTATTAGGAAGCTTTGCCTTTCAAGGAGATAAAACCAGTTTCATTTCCACCCACTGGCTACCAAAGACATAACTTGGATCAACAGTTTAATATTTCTCCCACTTGACAGTCTTCAAATATTTGGAGACTCAGGTCTTCTCCAGGTTTAACATGTCTTTCCAATATCACCTGTTTCCTTCAGCCAATTCTTACATGTTATGCTTTCAAGTTATAAGTAAAGAGAAAAGTGAGTTTACATTTTACTCACTCATTTCCTCCTGTAGGGTTTCTTGTTTTTGTTTATAAATTTTAATTTCTTGTTCTAAATCTTCAATTCTGCTGTTTTTATCAGTAATTTTTTGATTCAGGTCTTTCACTAAACGTTCATAATCAGCTATTTCCATGTCCATCAATGTAGTTTGCTGAGCATCCTGCATATTTTGTATATAGAAGATCCAGACAAAATTCCAAATCAGTTTAAAATTGTTTTAATTATTAAAAAAATTATCAGTACAGAACAGAAAACCCCTTCAACAAAAGAGGAATTATTTTATATACTGATGCCTAAAAACCAAAAGCTAATTCTTATTTATCTAGTTTTAACACTGCTTTTCCTAGATTTATTCTAGTTTTATATTACTTCTTTTGTTCTTTTACATGCACAAAATGATTGTCTCCATATTTCTCTTAAGGATTATTAAATTCTGTGATTCTTAATGGGTTTTCCATTCTCATTCATATTTTTCAAATATAGATAAGTTTAATATCTGCAATTTGAAAATTGATAATAATGTTTTCCCCCTTCACTATAACTGTTCACAAAAGAAAAAAAAGATTTCTATGCATTCTAACAAATGTGTAAAGTTACATATCAAAATAGGGAAAATTATAAAAGGGATAGGATTCTTACAGGAAAGTAGATACTTTTTTTTTTGGTAGATACTTTCAAAGTGTACATTAATCCTTACATTTTTATGGGGGTACTATTTTAGAAATTATTAATTTTATACAATATAGCAATTTAAAAACTTAAAAGAGTTTCTAAAATGTTTCTTCTCAAACTATTTGGTAGTACTGTGAAGAACTGGCTTACAAAATTTAACTAAATAGGCAATTTACCTTCCTAACCATCTCTAACTCTTGCATGGTTTTCTGAAGATGTTTCTTCTCTTTCTGCAGTTGTACTTGAAGCTCTTCAAGTTCCTTTAAAGTATTAGTATGCTCCTAAAAATTAGAACAAAACATTAAA
The DNA here is from genome assembly GCA_028627135.1 of Pseudochirops cupreus. Classification (NCBI taxonomy): domain Eukaryota; kingdom Metazoa; phylum Chordata; class Mammalia; order Diprotodontia; family Pseudocheiridae; genus Pseudochirops; species Pseudochirops cupreus. The sequence continues at coordinate 142,408,313 of CM053580.1, read as the reverse complement.
AAGGCATTTGCAACAAGGTTACCCAAATGAAGTTACCTCATGCTAGATAGGTCCTGTGATTTCAGTGAGATAAAGGACTCCCAGATAAGGAAACTCCCCCTACCAATGCAAGCTGGCACTTTTCTGTAACTTGCAGCCTTGGAGAGTTACCTAGGACACTAAGAGTTTAAGTGACTGGACAAGAGTCACACAGCCAGTATGTCCTGGCTCCAAGGCCAGTTCTCTACCCACTACACCACATGCTGCCTCTGTTAACGACACTTGACACAAATCTTCTAATTTATGCTCAAACTAATCTGGATTTGGTGAATATTATAGCCAGCTTCTTAATTTCTTACATTTAACTATATAAAGTCAGATCCCTTACATGAAAATCAAGAGTTGGTAAATATTCAAGATTTAATGAGTGCCATTTTATACGTGCAGATCATTTTCTCAGAAAGCCTTTCTTTCACTTAAATAATACTAGAAGAGAACAAGCTGAGAGGTCACTTACACTTAAGTTACACAAAACTAAACCTACACATTATGCTCTTCAACAACATCATTGACAAATTTGAATGACCCTAATAATGAGGACCATAATATTTTAAGAAGCCCATTCCATTTTTGGATACCTCTAATTATTACCAAGTTCTTCCTTATAGTAAGCTGCAATGTGCAGCCCATTACATTCTATCTAGTTCTCTCACTCTGGAGCTTTAAAGAATGTAGACTGTCTCTTGGAGACATGAGAGATCTTCAAATATTTAAAGAAACAACTGTAAGGTCTAATCTCCCTTCTTCTGTACTCTATAATTTTATAGGTCATATTAGATTTTTATGGTTGACATACTACTGACTCAAATTTGTCTTGCAATCCACATTTTTTTTTCTCATGAACTGTTATCTTTCCAAATCTCCCCCAGTCTTGCATTAGTGCAGCTAAGTTTTTGAACCTGAGTGGACTTAAAATTTATTACTAATAATTTTTATTATTTCATTTGGTCAATTGTTCTAGCTCGGCAAGACATTTGCTGGATTCCAGTTCTGTCATGTAAAGCAGCTTTTCTTCTACACTTCTGTGTCACTATAACATTTTTTGAAGATATATGCCAATTAATGCCATCATTTAAAATCACTGATAAAATGCTAAACAAAAAGGGTGAAGGACAGGACCCTGTAGCTTGCCACTAGAGACTTAAAGGATATTATGTAGTGATCCATTATCACTATTATGTGAGTAAGGTTGTTTAACCAATTATTAATCCAACTAACACTACATCCCATAATTCTTCATCTTGTGCACAAGGATACAGTACACTACTTTACTTTCTAGGCTTATTACACGTTACTTAAGAGTTCTTTGTGAACTTTATCTTCCAACTGACTAGCCTTATTGTTATTCCTCATCCAAGCTATTCCACTTCCCATCTCTGTGCCTTTGCACAGGCTGTCCTCAAGGTCTGGAACTCACTCTCGTCTCATCATAACTTCTCATAATTTCTAGTTTTCTTCAAAGCTCAGATTAAGTATCACCTTCTACATGAGGACTTTCTTGATCCTACACAGCTGCTAAAGCCTTCCATATTCCCAAGTTACCTTAAATCTATTCCTATATATACCTATACACACATATTTATCTTCCTCAATAAAAAAATAAGCTCTTTGAGCACTTATATTATATAAGCCCTTTGAGAGTAAGATCCATTTAATTATTGTCTTTGTATCCTCAGTACTTGGCATATAGCAGGCGCTTAATAAATATTGATTAACTGCACATCATAATTGCTAAGTGTTTGTTGAATTGAAAGGTATATAATAAGGGACTGTCAAATATCTTACTGAAATCCAAGGATATTGTGTCTATAGCATTCATTTAATTTATGAATTAAGTAAAATGGGAATAACAAAGTATAAATACACAATTACCTTTATCTTTTGCTCTTTCTGAAGTCTTTCAGTTTCCAATTCTTTGTCCACTATGACCTTGACTTTCTGGACTTCCAAAATTTGGGCTTCTAACAACTTGGCATTAGACTGTAGAGTTTCAATACGAGCTAGGAGATCTTCATTATCAGAGCTCAGCTTGTCACACTAAAATGACAAATTATTTAGTACTGTGAATCAAGAAGTGTTTCTTTAAAATGTGATATTGCTTAAGGAAAGATAAGGTGGCCCATGTTAGACATGAGCAGGTCAAAGCTTCTTTGCTTAAGAGCAGTAGCAACAGGCTCAAGAATGATTGCTGTACTTCAAGCTTGGGTAAGCTAGGAAAACCTAGTCCCCAGTAAAGTGACATTGGAAGTAGGAGGGGGAGGAAAATGACTGGAAGTTTGAAAAGTAAAACCACCCCACTTACTTTAAGGTCAAAATTTTATTACTAATTCTAAAGTATAAAATGTAATAAAGTATAATTATAAAAATGTCACTGTTGATACTGATATAAATAAATTTTTTAAACCTTATATTGGGAAGAGAGAGTGAGGGCTACTATAAACCTTACAAGTGACCAAGTATGCCAGAAGACTAAGCATGGTACAATGAAAAGAGAACTGGATCTGAAATTAGAGGAACTTGGATGAAATCCAACCTTTGTCACTACCTGCCTGACCTTGGGAAAATGAGTCACTTAATCTCTCTGGGCCTCAATTTCCTCATCTGCAAAATGAGTGGGAGGATCAGATGATTTTTTTTATATTTCCTTCTAATCTTAATCTATGATCCTATGAAAAAACAAAAAAAAGGCAAAAAGATGAAGGAAATAAGCATTTAGTACCTCATATGTACCAGGCATTGTGCTAAGTGCTTTATAAATATGACCTTATTTTATCCTCACAGCAACCCTGAGAGGGAGGTGCTATTATTATGCCCATTTTACAGCAGAGGAAACTGAGGCAAGCAGAGGGCAAGTGGTTTGCCCAGGGTCACACAGCTACTCAATGTTTCAGATCACATCCGAACTCAGATCTTTCTGAATCCAGGCCCAGTGCTCTGTCCACTGTGCCAGTTTAGGGAACGAGGAAATTTAGAGTAAGAATAATGGTTCATATAGAACTGTTTTAGCTCTATTGGTCTTCTGGCAACAAAAAAAAAGGGAAAAAAACCACCTCCCTTTTAATTGAACCCTAGTCTTGCAAATTTACTGCCTTGTTCATGTGGCTTACTTCTGAGCCTGTAATCTGTACTTACCCTATCTCACAAGGCTAGAGGAAAGCAGATATAAAAGTACTCTGTGAACTGTAGTAAAGGATTATGTAAATTATTAATTTAGAAAAATGACTCGTTTATATAGTGCTTTAAAATTTGTAAAGAATTTTCTTCACAACAATCCCTTAAGAGTTGCATAGTGAAGTAACATTTCCCTCTCCTCTTTTTTAAACAGATAAACAGACCCTAAAGTTCTGACAAGTTAAACGACTTGCCTAGGATCACACACAGCTGACAGGCATCTCATGCTGGCTTTGGGCCAGCTGTCTGTATTCTGAATGCTGGGCTCTTTCCATGCCACTAACTCCGATATTCTGAGGCACTTGTGATCTTAAGCATCTGGGCCCTCTTTTCAGCAGTGAAACGCACTCTTGCCTTCTCATCCTATGTGACTCCTGTTCCTGTCCTACCATCAATCATCTAAGGGGACATCTACCCAATGTTCTGTAAACTTCTAATCTCATCCCAGTGGAGCCGGTAGGCTGCCCAATAGCTTGGTTCTGGTGCATGACCAGTCCTCTTCCAATTCCAGTCATACGTCTCTTTGATGACATCCTTTAAACAGCTTCTCCTGTGCCCCCATGTTAGTTAAGTGTTGTCACCTACTTATGCCCACAGTCCACTTAATGCCCTCTTGGTGAGCAAGACCTTTAATTCTTCAGAGACGACCTTGTTCTGACTTGTAGCCATGTAACATCACTGGAAGAATATCGATGAAAAAAATCTGGGTCTTTGTTTCAGGGAGAAATTTTGAGGTAACTAAAAGCATGTTATAATTTTCCCAAAGAATTCAACCCAGTGTTTCTCCTGTTCAATTCTGGGGCCAGGTCATGTTATATTCAATGTGCCTTTCTTAGACATCTGTAGTGGTGGACCAGTTCTATCTATAGGTTGTCTACTAAGCAAGACAACAAAATCTGAAAACCAGATACTCTTCATCTACCTAGTTAAGGGTTAACTCCTAAGTATGTATCTACGTTAGGAGGCACTGCAAGATTTGGACTTAATACAAACAGTACAGTATTATTTACAAACAATGTGTTTACAAACACAAACATTTAAACTCATTTAGTTTCTGTGCTAGATATAAACATCTTCCATGAATGCTGGCAAACACCTTTGGTAAACATTAAGCCTGTTTTATGTCTTGTTTGATGTAAATAATCAGAAGGTCAAATAAAATTTTCTATTATTCATTTCAAGGAATCTTGTATGATTCAGGCACATGCACAGGAGTTGAAAGAATTTCTAAAAAGGAAGTGTGATCTAATTCAATGCTTTTTATAGTCAACAAATAAACAAACTGGGACCTTCTGTTCTCTCCACCTTTTATCTAATTTAAGTTTTTTGCCTGTAAAAATGTAGAATACTGTTTGTGAAAGCTTATTTGTTTCCTTGTTACACCTAAATCAAGGATATCTTTGATGCATATGTAAAATATTAATTTCCATAAAGATTTTCTAGAGATGGAAAAATGGCATCTAATAGCTGATATGTTTTTCTTGGCCACTTTCTTTGTGGTCTGATTTCTTCCCCAAGTACTTGGTATCTCTACTGTCTTTCAGACTGAGAATTAATCTCTCAAAAATTGTGTTGTCTCCAACATGGACCACCTTTTCATATCGGATTTGGTATAGCTGCTATTCTCATTGTTGGTGCCATTTATATTTCATCACGTAGAACATAAAGAGCTGTGTTATTAGAATCTAAATATGGCAGCCGCACTGTCCCTGACAAGATTGCTACAAACATCTTTATAGATCTTTTCTGTTGTTTTCCAGAAATGCCCTTGGTATGATCCAACTTATTTAATTATTTTTGCCAAGAATCTTTTATTATCTGCCTCTACAAGATTTTACAATTAAGTTTCTATTCTTCCAAACCATTGTTGTCCTTGGCTGGCATCTCTCCTTGCTTGGAAAAGAGACAAAGTGCTTCCTGAGTGAGGTGGTGTCTATGGTCTTTGGGTTTCCTCCTCGTGGCTACTAAGTTATACTGTTAAACTTTTGAAACTATCACAGGCTGTATGAATGTCTATTCTTTAATCCATTTCCCATTTTTCATTTAAAAAATAGGTCAAAACAGAGTCACCTTAATTGCGATCCCTATCTTCCTCTCATCTTTATTCTAATTTAATAATGATGAAGTCACAGTTTCATGGCCAAGTATTATTTTCATCTAGATTATAAACTCCTTAAAGGCATGAATTCTGTCTTATATGTCTTTGTATTCTACCTACCACCCTCATTTTCTTGTTAGCATAGTGAAATTTAACTAAAATTTTTATATTCTGCTGGCATTTAATCTGATCTATGTCTGATGAAAGAAGTTTTTTTTTTTTCCTTTCTAGAGGGCAATTGGGGTTAAGTGACTTGCCCAAAGTCACACGGCTAGAAAGTTTATCAAGTATCTGAGGCCGCATTTGAACTCAGGTCCTCCTGACTCCAGGGCCAGTGCTCTAACTCACTGCACTACCCAGCCGCCCTGTGAAAGAAATTTTCTTAAAGAAAGAACTGAATACATTCTGCAGGATTAAATAGTGATAACTCAGAGCATTCAACACAGTGAAGGGAAAAGTAACCTGCATCTGTAATAGCATATATAGATTGAATGAAATCCAACATACCTGGTGGCCAATTTAGTGGACAATAGTTATAGGTTTTACAAAAGAAATCTTATTCAATCAACTATAAAAATATTTATTCAATTCCCTAAAGTGAACTTATCCCTCACCTATGCAGCTATTCACATTTGGAAGGCTTTTTTTTTTAAAGGCTTTTTAAAAAAATATTTACCAACTGTTGCTATGTTTCATATCCATTCCCCTCAATTAGAAAAAAAATTTACTAAAAAGAAATTATTTCATCCTAAGATGTAACAAACAGAGTGAATATAAACTACAACACACAAAAATCCATGATTATACATTTATTTCTTTTGGTTATTTGTCTATCAAAATGAAAGTATAGTGCTCTTCCTTATCTGGCTGATTTCTGTGGGAAGAAAACGAAAAATACGTACCCAATTTTACTTCATGAGTTTCTAAGGTATATGAAAAAAAGACCCAGACCTGGCAAAGAAATTTATAAATCTATCTTGTGAATAAGAGTTGTTGGCATTTGGAAAATTTAATTGATAATCTCATATAATTATTACTGTGTTTTAAACTGTCTCCTTCTTAGAAAAAATTCAGAATTAAAAAAAAGTTATACATTAATATTTTTGGTAACATGTCTTCTTTATTAAAATCGATGAGCATGTGTTAATTAGCATATTTACAAGTAATCAATTTCAATTACCTCAGAACTTGAATTCTTTAATTGTTTTGTAAGGTCTTCTATCTGATGCTCAAAATTATTTGCACGCTCCTTTTCCAAGTCCAATTGTTCTGCTTGCTTATCATATTCTAAAAAAAGATTCTGATAGAAGAGACAAAACAACACCATAAGTAAAACACACCAGAATATCACATGCTAAATTCTTAGGGTAATATTATTCTATTTAATATTTATAAATAAACCACTGTATGTTAATTCTTTTTATCAGGGTATATTATTCTACTGGAATACTTAATTCACATGAAAACTAGGCAATGAAAAACACCTCTGCTTCAGTTAAATAAATTTTGCCACTAATATGGAAGATGGCTAAAATGATTAAATGAAAATAAAATTTTTAGTTTTAAAAATTTTCTAAGAAATGATGAAAAGACTTGTTATGTATTTCACTCCAAATACTTTAAGCATAAGAGACTAAAGTTATCGCTACTACAAACCCTACATAGACTTACAATATAAATTCTCACATTAATTTCAAGGTAGGGATTGGCAACCTAGAGTCTATAAATATAAATATTCATTTAATAAGTCAAGATCTTAGCTGGACCTTAATGGTCCATGGGAACAATTTTTTTTAGGCTACTATCACATTCTTGATCTTTTGCATTAACTTTTAGTTCGGTCATACTCAAAGTCAGGAGACATGATGGCCACCAATTTTACATAGCCATCTTTTCATATAATTATTGATAGCTTTGATTTCTCATTCTGAAAACTTCTTGTTCATATCCTTTGCCCATTTGTCAATTGGGAAATGGCTCGTATTTTTATAAATTTGGCTCAGTTTCCTATATATTTGAGAAATGAGAAATCTCTTTATCAGAGAAACTTGCTGTAAATTCTTTCCTCAAATTTCTTGAGTCTTTCTAACTGTGGGTGTGGTGACTTTGTGCAACTCCTTTTTAATTTCACATAATCAAAATTATCCATTACACTTCCCATGATTATCTCCATCTCTGGTTTGAGCATAAAATTTCCCTCATTCATAGATTCAAAAATTAATTTTTAACATGTCCTCTAATTTGTTTATATCATATTGCCTTTTATGTCTAAATAATGTACCCATTTTAATCTTGTCATGGTATATGGTGTGAGAGTTTGGTCTATTCCTAGTTTCTGCCAGACTGTTTTCCAGTTTCCCCAGCAGAATTTGTTCAACAGTAAGTTCTTGCCCCAATAAGCTTGATTCTTCGTGTTCATCAAATGTGGTCATTTATTTCTATATACTAATCAGCCAGTACCTGATTGTTTTTATTACCTCTTTGTAGAACAGTTTAAGATCTGATACTGCTAGGATGCCTTCCTTCACTTGTTCTTTTTTTCACTGATTCCCTTGCCATTCCTGATCTTTTTGCCTCCAGATGAATTATTTTAGTTCTATAAAATATTTCTTAGATTAACTGTTACAGCACTCAATAAATAAATTAATTTAGGTGTTTTGTCATTTTTATCATACTGGCTTGGCCTACTCACAAGCAATTAATATTTCTCCAATTATTTAGATCTGTCTGAACAAGTATTTTGTAACTGTGTTCACACAGTTCCTGGGTGTGTCTTGAAAGAAAAATTCCCAAGTATTTTATACTGTTGCAGTTTTTAAGTGAAATTTCTCTAATTCTTCCTGCCAGGTTTTGTTGGTAAATATGTAGAAATGTAGATGATTTATTTGGATTTATTTTAAATCTTAGAATTTTGCTAAAGTAGTTAACTGTTTCGACTGGTGTTTTAGTTGATACCACCACATCATCTGCAAAAAGTGATTTTTTTCCCCTGAAATGGTAATGGTAATTTGAAGATCTTCTCTGCCCATTAATAAGCCTCGGGAAATTTGAAGACTTTCCCTGCTTTGAAGATGTACCTTGCCCCCTAATAAATTGAATGTAATCACATGGAGCTTGTGGTGGGAGGAGTTTGCTGAAGGGTGGAACAGAGCCCACAGGAAGCTGGGAGTCAGAGCACTTAAGAGACTGGAGGGAGGAGAGGACACACCCAAGGGAGACAGTTAAGATTGTGAGTAAATGTTGGTTTGTGAGAAGGCTAAAGGATGCTGTGGTGCTCTGTGCTATTATGGCTCATTAATTTCTTTGCTACTATGATAGAATCAGCTTACTGGTTTTGGGATTAGGTTTTTTTTATGTCTAAATAAATGTTTTGCTCCTGTCTTCTATATAAAGAGTCTGTTATAGTCTGTGATTGAGCACTATGCTAGCATATTTCTTGTGGCCATAGGCACTGTGAATATTGCATTGGCACTACATCCACTTAATCCCTATAATTTCTTTTTCTTGTCTTACTGCTATAGCTAGCATTTCTAGTACAATATTAAACAATAACAGTGATAATAGATATCCTTGCTGCATCCCTAATTGTACTGGGAAGGCTTCTAGTTTATCCCCATTGGTCTTAATTTAGATGCATATTACTTATCATTTCAACATAAGCTCCATTGATTCCTATGCTTTGTGATGTTTTTAATAGAAATGGATGTTATACTTTGTCAAAAGCTTTTTCCGCATTTCTAATATAAATATGATCTTTAAAATACTTATAATTTTCCTAATATTGAACCAGATGTGCATTTCTGGAATAAATCTTACCTGGTCATAGTGTTGTAATCTTTGTGGTATGCTACTGTAATCTCCTTGCTAGTATTTTATTTGAAATTTTTGCATCAATATTCATTAGGGAAATTATTATATAGTTATTTGTTTTTGCTCTCTCTGGTTTGTGTATCAAAACCATATTGTGTCATAGAAGGAATGTGGTAAGATTCCTTCTTTATTTTTTAAAAGTTTATATAGCAAGGAATTAATTGGTCTTTAAATGTTTGGCAGAATTTACTTCTAAATCCATTTGGTCTTTTTTTTTCCCCTTAGGAAGCTCATTTATAACTTATTCAATTTCTTTTTCTAAGAGGAGGCTATTTAAGTATTCTATTTCTTCTTTTATTAATCTGAGCAATTTTAATTTTGTAAACATTTACCCATTTCATTTAGATAATCAATTTTATTGTCATATAATTTACTGTCATATAATTTATATTGTCATATAATTTTAAAGATTTCATCTTCATTAGTTATACTTTTATCTTTTTCATTTTTGAACTTGTATTTTGCTTCTCTTTTTCCTTTTTAAAAATATCAAATCAATCAATGGTTTACCTACTTTATTTTGCCATAAAACAAGCTTGTAGTTTTATTAGTTCAATCTTTTTTTTAACTTTAAATTTTAATAGTCCACCTCCTTTGATTTTCAGGATTTCTATTTTTCTGTTTAACTGAGGATTTTTAAGTTGTTTTTTTATTTGGTTGCATGCCCAATTCATCCATCTGTTCTTTTCCTCTTTTACTGATGTAAGCTTTTAGAAATATAAATGTTCCCCTCTAAGCACTGCTTTGGCTTGATCCCACAATTATAGTACGTTATCTCATTGTTGTCATTTATCTTTAATGAAATTATTCATTGTTTCTATGATTTGTTCTTTGACCCACTCATTCTTTAGTATTAGGTTATTTAATTTCCAATTAATTTTTAATCTATGATTCAAAGACTTTTTATTTAAAGTAATTTTTATTGCCTTGTGGTCCAAAGGGGTACATTTAACATTTCTGCTTCTCTGCATTTGTAAATGGGAAGTTTTTATGTCCAAATACATGGTCATTTTTTGTGAAGGTGCCATTTATAGCTGAGAAAAAATACATACACCCTATTCCCATTCAACAGTCTCAAGAGATGTATCATAGCAAACTTTTCTAAGATTTTACTCATCTCCCTAACTTATTTCTTGATTAGCTGAGAGGGACAAATTGAGGTTCCTCACTAATAAAGTTTTACTATCTTTTTCCTTTTGTAACTCATTTAACTTTTCCTTCAAGAATTTGGATGCTATAACTGCTGGTACATGTATTTTCAATATTGATATTACTTCATTGTCCTTTTACCAAAATGCAGCTTCCTAATTGTCTCTTTTAATTAGGTCTATTTTTGCTTTTGCTCTGAATTCATAAATGCTACTACTGCCTTTTTTTTTTTTACTTCAGATGAAGCATAAGAGATTCTGCTCCAGCTCCTTAATTTAATTTTGTGTACATCTTTCTGTTATAAGTGTGTCTCTTGTAAACAGCATATTGCTAGATTTTGGTTTCTAATTCATCCACCTCTAAAAATTTACAACAACATAAGAAAGAAAGTACACATAATAAACTAGGTATGCAACTAAAAAACTAGGAAAAGGACAAATTAAAATCATAAGTCTTGTTTTAGGAGTTATAAGCTCTTGTAAAATAAAAATAAATTTTATTTGCTTGTGTATGTTACCTGCATTGCTTATCAAATGTGTCTTGAAAAATTATAAGTACTTAACAAGTTTCTGATGAATTGGGAGAAATTCAATGAAACCTTTGCAGATATTCCTCAGCATATTTAAATATAAATTTTAAAAAGCGGTATCTTAAATGACAAAAGGAAGGGCCTAAATCTTCTATTAAAATTAAACTTCCTAGTTTTTCTGTTGAATTCCATTACTTAAAACTTACTAACCAGATCAGCTCAACCGTACCATACTTGATATTCCTCAAGCAACATTTTATCTCTCACCTCTGGGCTTTTGCATAAGATGTCACTCATGAGTGGAATGCTCTCCCTCCTCATCTCTAATTCTTAGAATTCCTAGATGTCTTTGAGACTCTGCTTAGATGCTACTTCCTTCATGAGATCTTGTTTTAGATCTCTCCTCCCTCATCCCCAAATTATTCTGTAAGCATTTTGTTTTTATTTATATGTGTAAAATCTGTTATCTTCAATAGAAAACATGTTCCTTGAAGACAAATTCTTTTTTTTGCCTTTACATCCTCATCACTTAGCACAATGCCTTACACATAGTACGTGTTTAATAAATTGAGGATAGTATACATATAAGTACATATATGGTAAAAAAAAGATCAGTTTGAAATTTAGAGGATTATCCTAGTATAGGCAAAAATATATTTTGAGAAATGATTAAGTTCACTTTGAAGCTATGAATGAAATTTTTAAAAATTATGAAGACAATAACTGTTTTTACCTTGTAGCCTTCTGCTCCTTGAATGAGGTCTTTCATGGAAGTAGACAAACTATCCCTTTCAGATCGAACCAATTCAAGTTCTTCCCGCAGAGACTGTGCCTATTTTACATACATATCAATTTATGAATTTATTTAGCACAGAAAAAAGCAGATTTGCTTAAATTGTAAAACTTCAAAGTCTGTTTAGAAGGTATCTTACCTCTTTTCTGCTAGAATCAAGTTCTTTCCTTGCTTTCAAGGCAACAACTTTTATCTTACTTAGTTTCTCTTCTTTTTCTTTGGACTCTTTCTCTAAATTTACTAAAAACAAGGATGAAAAGAATTATGTTTATTGAATTGAATTAAACGTACAAGAAGCTCTTTAGTAAAATGCTCTTGGGATTTGTTCACAGTCCTATTCAATATTTTTATCAATGACTTGAAGGGAAGTCAGAGAGGAAATGTTCATCAGATCTGTGGAAGATTTGAATCTAGGAGAAAGAGATACTATATGGCATGACAGAAGTAGGATCCAAAAATGAACTCAACAGGTTATTATTATAATACAAACTTAGTGAGATGAAGTTTAATAAGAACAAATGTTTTGATTCTGGGAAGAATATTTTAGAGAAAATATTGATGAGGATGGTGACGTGAGGTAAAATAATGAGGAGAAAGAGGAGAAAGACTACTAAGAGAACATAGATCTATTATTTGAGGCATTTCTTGATCATAAATCTTATATTTATAAAATTTTTTTTTTTTGCTTTTTTTGTTGGAGGGGGAAGGTAGGCAAGTTGGGGTTAAATGACTTGCCCAAGCTCACATGGCCAGTAAGTGTTAAATGTCCGAGGCTGGAATTGAACTCAGGTCCTCCTGACTCCAGGGCCAGTGCTCTATTCACTGCACCACCTAGCTGCCCCACATTTATAAATTAAATGTCAAATGAACTGATGTTTTCATTGGGAATCTCTAAAATTTAAATGGCAGGAATGAAGGACAGATTTTATTTTTTTGCTTCATGTTTAGTAAATATATTATTAAGTTGGGATTTCTGCGTATTTTCAAATGAGAAATTTCTAAATGCTTTCTATTGCAGAAGATGTTTTTAATTAAAGAAACTGCTTCTTTTCATTAATTAACTGGATAAGCCATAGTTATATATAAGTACATTTTTAAAGAAGGGATTTTTTTACATGTCATCAATGCACTTCAGAGGGGAGGTACCCAAAAATGAAAATAGATAAAATCAGCACTGGGAAAAAACCAACAAGAACCTTTACCTTAGCTGAGTAGCTACTGAGAAAACCGAATTATATAACAAAATGCTAAATAAAACTTACCACACTAATCTTTTTAAGTGCTATATTATTTTGTTATATGACAATTATTTTCTATATTTTTTTTCAAGATACTAATCTTATAATGTGGATATATATATCCTGATCATTTAAAAAATTGAGATTTAAGGAACAAGTGATTTAAAAATAAATTTCTGCTAAATGGTTTGAATATAGCCATAAGAGTCAGTAAATAGGACCCTGGAATACTTTAAAACCATTTTGTTTAAATCTGTTCAAACAGATTTTCTTTCCAAATGGTTTTAACTTCCTACTCAAAAAGATAATGTTCAGAGAGAGAGCTGACTATTTCAAACCACCAACTATAAAATATATATTGCTCAAAAGCTAATATTGAATGAAACTTCTGAATCCTCCTTCCCTTATAATCCTTGTAGGATTTCTCCTGAAATCTCATTCAATCACAGTAATTAGGAAGCTAGGTAGCACAGTGGATAGTGTGCCAGGCCTGGAGTAAGGAAGACCCTTCTTTTGGAGTTCAAATCTGACCTCAGACCCATACTAGTTGAATGACCCTGGGAAAATTACTTAACTGTTTGTCACAGTGTCCTCATATGTAAAATGAGCTCGAGAAAGAAATGGCAAAACACTCTGATATCTTTGCCAAGAAAACTCCAAATGCAGTCACAAAGAATAGTACATAACTGAAAATGACTGTACACACACAATTATATAGATAGTTGCTACCTTTTTGGTATCTAAAAATCTGTGTATATCCCAGGAGCCTAACATGGAGCCTCACACAGAACAAGTATTTAATCAGTTTTTGAACTAAATTGAAAGAAAAGGTAGTTACTACATTTATCCACAAAAATACTGGTTTATAAAGGTTACAGCTAGACTTTTTTCACTACCAGATGGTACTAATGCCTCAGTAAGGCTCACTATATTTAGAGACCAGAGAATCTGCCAAATGAGCATGTAAAGGTGGCAGAAAAAATAAAGGTGGGCTTTTTCTTTTAGGTAGTACTAAATGACTGGCTAAATGAGTAGTGAAAAGCCAAGAACTGGTTAAGCACTAGTTAGTTTCCTAAGTAGAAATCTAAGGTATCTTTTAGTTCTCATTATGTTGGAACTTGTTGCTGCATGGTAACCAATCTAATCCTTTGGAGTTTCATCACATCTGGAAACACAAACTTGGTGACTGGACATAACACTGCTTAATTTTCGTAACAACTCATCTATGCAGAACAATATAGAAGTTTATTTGCCTGATTACTTTACTAACATTTCCCACAATCAAGAAACCACTCTCAGGGAACTGGATTAAGACAAATGCAATATAATCAGAGCAGGCTGCATGAATGTGTGTGGCTGTTTGCATAAATATAAAGTACTCCTTCTAAGAGTTCACAGGATCATAGATTTAGAGGGAGAAAGGACCTCAGAGGTTATCTAATATAATTCCCTCATTTTACAAATGAAGAAATGAGGCTTAGAAATGAGGAGTGTTTTGTTTATGGTCATACAAGTGGCTAAGTAGCAGATTCAAAATCCAGTTCTCTGACTCTAAACCTAGTACTCTTTCAACGATAATACATGCTTCTTGGGGCGGAGCCAAGATGGTGGAGTAGAGGCACGAACTTGGCGTGCTCCCACTCCAATCACTTCCAATACATGTAAAAAAAATGACTCTGAACAAATTTTAGTGCTACAGAACTGACAAAGTGACAGAAAGAAGCAAATCTCCCATTGAAGGCAGCCTGGCAGGCCCACATGAAGGGTTTATTGTACTGGACTGGGAGCTGAACTGAGTCTGAGTGAGCGTGCGGTTCTGGCTCCAGGGTGGCCCTGACTAGCAGTGGCCAGAGCAGACTTCAGGATAGTGAATCACCAGCAGCTGTGGTGGTTCTCAGACTTCTCAACCCATAAACGCCAAAGAGAAAGTAAAAGGTCAGTGAGGAACTCTGTTGGAACAGGGGGATGGAAGAGCATGGTCTGGCCCCTGCCCGCAAGGGTGAAAAGTGGTGGAGGCCAGCAGCGCCTTCTGCTGCATGGCTGTCTCCAGAGCTCCTGGCCTGCAGATCATAGGAGGACCAAGTGACCATTCAGAGGGTAATCGCTCTTGCTTTAACCTGCTTGGATCTGGATTGCGGTCTTGGGTGGTAGTCCTGGGGTGTGTGGCTAGTGTACCAGAGCTTGTGGGGGCCGTAGAGAGGGTTCCCTCCTCATAGCTCCAGCAGCTGTGAAAACCCCAGTGATTTGGGACAAAGTTCTCTCCACTCTGGAAGCAGAGTTCTACCATGGCAAAGAGCTCAAAAGTCAAGTAATTGATTGGCAAGATGAGCAAGCAGAAGAAATGCAATCAGACCATAGATTCTTTTTTTGGGGACAAAAAGGATCAAAGCATGGAACGAGAGAAAGACAACAAAATCAGAACAACTGTATCAAAAGCTTCCAAGAAAAATAAGAGCTAGTTACAGGCCATAGAGGAGCTCAAGAAGGATTCTGAAAATTAAGTCAGAGAAGTGGAGGAAAAATTGGGAAGAGAAATGAGGATGATACAAGGAAATCACGAAAAGTGAGTCAAAAGCTTACTAAAGGAGACCCCAAAAGAGACTGAAGAAAATAACACTTTAAAAAATAGACTAATTCAAATGGCAAAAGAGGCCCAAAAAACCAATGAAGAGAAGAAGAATGCCTTAAAAAGCCCAATTTACCAAATGGAAAAGAAATTTCAACAACTCACTGAAGAGAATAATTCCTTTAAAATTAGATTGGAACAAATGGAAGCTAATGACTTTATGAGAAATCAAGATAACTATAAAACAGATCCAAACAAATGAAAGAATAGAAGGCAATGTGAAATATCTCACTGGAAAAACCACTGACCTAGAAAATAGATCCAGAAGAGACAATTTTAAAATTATTGGACTACCTGAAAGCCATGATTAAAAAAAGGAGCCTAGACATTATCTTTCAAGAAATTATCAGGCAAAATTGCCCTAATATTCTAGAACCAGAGGGCAAAATAGAAATTGAAAGAATTCATAGATCACTTCTTGAAAAAGATCCCAAAAAGAAAACTCCTAGGAATATTTATAGCCAAATTCCAGAGTTCCCAGGTCAAGGAGAAAATACTGCAAGCAGTCAGGAATCTGAGTATTGTGGAAACACAAATAACACAAGACCTAGCAGTTTCTACATCAAGGGACTGAACGGCTTGGAATATGATATTCCAGAGGTGAAAGGAGCTAGGACTATAACCAAGAATCACCGACCCAGCAAAACTGAGTATAATGCTTTAGGGGAAAATATAGTCATTCAATGAAATAGAGGATTTTCAAGCATTCTTGATGAAGAAACCAGAGCTGAATAGAAAATTCAAATACAAGGAGAAAGAGAAGCATGAGAAGGTAAACAGGGAAAAGAAACCATAAGGAACTTATTAAAGTTGAACTATTTATACTGCTACATGGAAAACTGATAATTGTAACTCATGAAACTTTTTTCAGTATGAGGATAGTTGAAGGGAATATATGTGTATATATATATGTATACATACATATATGTATGTATAGGAGGGTGTATATGTGTGTATATGTATATATGTGAGTGTGTGCATATGTATGTACATGTATACATAGAGCACAAGATGAATTGAATATGAAGGGATGATATCTAAAAAATAAAATTAAGAGGGGGGAGAGGAATTTATTGAGAGAAGGAGAAAGGGAGAGATAGATTAGGGTAAATTATCTCATTCAAAAGAGGCAAGAGAAAACTTACAATGGAGGGGAATGGCAAGAAGGTGAAAGAGAATGGGACAACCTTACTCTTATTGAACTTGCCTTAAGGAGGGAATAACATACACACTCAATTGGGTATCTTACCCTACAGGAAAATAGGGGGGAAAGAGATAAGAGAGGGAATGATAGAAGGGAGGGCAGATTGGGGGAGAGGGTAGTTGGAAGCAAACACTTTTGAAAAGGGACAGGGTCAAAGGAGAAAACAGAATAAGTGGGGGGTGGGATAGGATGGAGGGAAATATAGTTAGTCTTTCACAATATAACTAGTATGGAAATGTTTTGTGTAACTGCACATATACAACCTATATTGAACTGCTTATCTTCCCAGAGGGGGTGGGTGAGGAGGTAAGAAGAGGAAAAAAATCTGGAATTCAAAGTTTTAAAAACAATTGTTTAAAAAAAATTTTTTTACATGTAACTGGAAATAAGATATACAGGAACTGAGGTATAGAAATCCATCTTGCCCTACTAGAAAGTTGGTGGGGGGGAGATGGGAGAGGATATAAGAGAGAATAGATTGGGGGAAGAGGTATTCAGTAGGCTTGCTATTTTGAGGTGGGGGGTAGGGGAAAGGTGGGGAGAAAAATTTGTAACTCAAAATCTTGTGGAAATGAATGCTGAAAACTAAGAATAAATAAATAAATTGGAAAAAAAATACATGCTCCTTTTTAGGACTCTGCACTTCCACATTACGTTATTTCACAGTACTGCCAAACTGACTCCCCAAAACTTATTTATATAACAGTGATTTTTAACAAGTTCACTAACTTTAAACTCAATCTTTCACTATTTTCTCTTTAAAGTAATCCATCTTTCATATTGTACCAACTTAAAAATGTCACTTTTGACAAAATGCATTATCTTTTAAAAATAAAACCAACTTTTCAAAACAACTTTGCTGTTAGATTAAGATTTCAATCTTTAACAAATTCTCTATTGCCTTTTCATTTGCTTAGTCCTTGATGCTCAAAACTTTGGTGTCATCTGTTACTACCCCATATTTCTTCTTCGCTTCCAAAATCCAAACCGGTTGGCCAATCCTACTGACTGTGTCCCTAGCATACCTCTACTACTTCTGTTCACTACAATGTCTGTTCCTTTATATTCCCATTGCCATCACCCTAGTCCAAATCTTCATGTTTGCTTAGATTACAGTGGTGGCTTCTTAACCAAGGCCCTTGCCTACAGCTTTCCAACCAATAAATTCTTACAACACTGAAAAGTAATCTTCACATACTATCAAAGTAATCTTTTAAATTTGAGGTCTGACTATGGAACTACTACTCAAAAACCTTTATGCCTCCTCACTGTCCAAATGTCAAAGATTAGCATTCAAGAGTCTTTATAATCTGGTACCAATTTACCTCTCACAGATTTCTCAATGTAATATTCACATTCACCTAACTGGCACTCAAGTAAAATTGGATTATTCACTATATAATAAGCAGACACCACATTTCCTTGCCTTGGAGTCTCTGCTTATTGCATTTCTCTATGCCTGGAATTTCACTGTCTCTCCTTTCTATCTGCTGAAATTCTAAACATTCTTTAAAACTTTGCTGATTCAAATCCAGCCTCAGACATCTGACACTTACTAGCTGTGTGACTGTGGGCAAGTCACTCAACCCCAATTGCCTCTCCTCCCCCCTCAAAAAAAAAAGAATATATGAAATTTGGGGGCACCTAGGTGGCAAAGTGAGTAGAGCATTGGCCCTGGAGTCAGGAAGACCTGAGTTCAAATCTGACATTAGACACTTAACACTTATTAGCTGTGTGACCTTGGGCAAGTCACTTAATCTCAACTGCCCTGCCTTCCCCGCTCCAAAAAGACTGGAAAATAAAAGACTTAGCTGAAATGTTATACCTTCCAAAGTTGTCCTAACCTTCCTAGCTGGAAAAAAATTTCTTCCTCTTGAAAACTTCCATGACACTTTGTAACTATTTTATGTTTACAATTAATATTATTTCAATTTCTACGCATCTTATATCCCTCATTAAAAGGTTAATTCCTTAAGGATTGAATACTGAATTTTAAGTACATATTGTTTAGTGAACAAATGTATGTGAATGTATTATGTTTTAATTTAGAAAGTTACATGAGAAATAAGGTTGTCTTAAGGATGATTTTATTACCATCAGCTCCAATTTCTATAGCATTCTTCATGTTTTTTAATTAAAGATTAGCAGCAATTCAAGTGACTAGTAAGTAATTGAGAAATAATAAGCTTGTGACAATTGCAATATTACATGATAATTATTAGTTGGTAATCTAAAAATGTTTTGGGAGATGATTTGTTAGTGAAGTCATGCACTGTAAAATACATAATTACTTAAATGATGTCACAATTCTTAAAAAAAAACCTACAGGAAGAAACAGTCAGATTAAAAAAGATACACAGAAAATACCAGAAAACAATAAGTTTGTAGAAATCAAGGGTTTAACCTCCTCCCGAATCTAAACTCATTTCAAATTTAGTTCAATAAACCTTCTAAAGATTTTTTAACTCCCTTTGGTAATAAATTATAATGTCTCATATGTTTAACTAAACCAAACTTAACAACTTAAGTCTTTAAATTCCCTTCTTCCCTACCAAATCAAACATCCTTTCCTACAGACAAATACTTGGAAAAAGATGTCATAACTGAATAAAGAGTAAGGACAATGGGAAAAGAATATTTGCCATAAAAATCTAATAGTAGTATGAATTCTTAAAGTGACATCAAAAGAAAACAACTGTCTTTATAAAGAGATAGGTTAAAGAAAAACAGTTACCAATTTTATCTTCTAGTTCCATTACTGAAGGCTGATCACTTTTTACAGAGTGTGAGTTCTCTAAGGAATCCTACATTTTAAACAAAGTCAAAAAAGAAAAAAAGCAAAATAATGTAATTAGACATTTTTTTTGGTAATAAAAAGTTAGCAAGAGTATCATTGTCTTTAAAAAAAGAAAGCTAAAATCACAAGTGATTTACACAAAAAAAATTTTTTTGGGATAGCTTTTTCTTAACCAACAATGTAATTAATATTGAGCTCATAGTAGTGTTACCAAAACTTCTGTAAATATAAATCAATAAAATCAAGTTTAATGTAGAAAAATGCAGCATCTATGAGTAAGGTACACAATCTGTAATATGTAGTCACACGATTAGAGACAAGATCAAATAGTTCTTCCAGCTTACCGTACTGCTATTAAATAATTTTTTGGTAGGAGAATCCCATGTTTTAAAGGGAAGTATCCACACAGTTCTATTTTTGTTTTCAAACCGTACCTTATGAAGGAACAAGTTTGTAGACAAAAATTTTTGGACCTTAGTGATCTGCTATATAAAAATGAACAAGTCATTTAATCCCACTATTCCTTTTCATAAGCAAGATCAAAATAATTAAAATCTAAAAAACAAAATGTTTAGTGCTACATCTTCCACACTTTTGAGAAAGCTTACCATTTAGAAATAGAACTAAAAAATGCTGAATTTTCTTTTGAATTTATCTAAATTTATTCTCCCCAAGGTTTTATGACTAAAAGCTAGTGTTCTGAATGGACACACTTTATAATCAAGGATTAATTTTATTAATAAAATAAAATAATTTGCAACCTTTAAAGATGTCAATTCTGCTTTCATATTATGTAGTTCTGCCTCTCTTTGTTCTAGCAACAGCCTTATATTTTCTTGTTCTTCTCCAAATGACTCTCCTTGATCCTGAATTTCATTTTTGCTACATGAAATGTTCTCAGAAAGTTTTTTTATCTGAGCTAAAAGATTCTGGTTTTCAAGCCTAGTCTTCTCATTTATATTATTCATTTCTTGAAGGTCGAGTTGCAGTGCTGCTTTTTCTGACAGACATCCTTCCAATTCTTCCTGCAGGAGAAATCTCTCTTTTTTATAGTCTTCAAGTAAAGATCTAAGTTCTTCACAATGAGCCAAATTCTCTTCTTTGATATGTTCATTTTCTTTCTGCAGTTGTAGCACTGTTTCATTATTCTGAAAAACCAAGCTCTGTTTTTCTTCCTTCATTCTTCCTAAAGAGTCACTTACAGCTTGTAAGATAATCATGATATCTTCTTCCTCATTTATTTCTGAAACTCTGGATCCCATCTCTTTCAGAAAATCATATAGCTGAGACCTAACAATTGAATTTTGTGTTTGCTCCTTTACAAATAATTCATCTAAATGATCTTTTTCTTCAATTGCCAATTGGAGTTTATTTTCCAATTCTGCAGCTTGCTCTTTAAAGCTAAAGTCTCCTTTTCGTTCAGATATAAAAGTGTCCAAATCTTTACTCATTTGGTCCTTTTCCTTACTTAGTCTCTCATTTTCTTCCTGAAGGGCCTTCATTTGTGATGACAACATTTCCTGTTCTTCAGATAGAACTTTAACTTGAACCTCAAGTTTTTCCACATCTTGGTTGTTCTGCTTTTTTTCTTTTAAAGTTTCTTCCCACACTTCTGTTAATGCTTTCATCTTCTGTTCTAGTTCACTGTTACACTGAGTAGTTTGATCTACTTTTTCCTTAAGTTCTGCAATCTCTTCTTCTTTCCTTTTACATTTTTCATGAAGGTTGTCCAACTCCTCCTGAGCATTTTGCATTTTACTTAAGAATTGATCTTTTTCATCACTAAGAATACATGTTTTTGCTTGTAGCTCTTGTATCATGATATCTTTCTGATTAAGACCAATCAGTATTTCTTCATTTTTCTCTTGAAGGTCTTTGATTACATTTTCACATTCCTGTGCCTCATCTTGCTTAGATAACAATACTTCCTTTTCTCCTCTGAGACGATTCACAGTTTCTATGAGACTATCTTTTTCATTAAAAGCAGCTCTGAGTTTTTGCTGCAATTCATGAACATCAGAAGCTTGTTGTTGTTTCATGGATTCAAATTCCTGGCTGATCTTTCCAGCTGACTCACCCAATTCTTTCTGTAAAATTTCCATAGTTTCTCGTAAACTCTCATAATTTAAAACTGCTTCTTGCTTTTCTTGCTGTACGTTTTCATATTGTTCCCTAAGATCTTGCATTTCAAACATTATGGTTAATTTTTCTTTTTCTGAATCTGACAATAAAGTTTGCTTCAGTTCTGATATTTCTTTTTGGTACTCTTCTTTAAGACTCTGTACTTCCATGTTATGTTGTTTCACAGTATTATTAAATTGATTCCTTGAAACTTCTAGCTCAGACTTTAATTTTTCAATTATACAGCAGTGATCTTCTTTAACAAGTAGTAGTTCATTAACTTTAAACTCTAAATCTTCCCGTTCATGAAAAAACTCATCCTTTATATTCTGGGCATCCATCTCTAGTTTTAATTTAAGATTATTCATATAGGTTACTTCATCTTTCAACATACTATGCTGTGACTCCAGTTCTTTCAAGGAGTCTTCTAAGTGTTTGACTTTTTCATTAACTATTTGTTTTACAGCTGTATCTTCTTGGATCTCCCTGTCACATACTGAATTTTCTTTAACCGGATTCAGTGCTTCTTTATGGTTTTCAAATTCATGCTTTGACTTCTCTTGAATGTTTTCTTCATCTCCCATATTCTCCATTAATTGTACAAATTTGCTTCTTTCTTCTTCATGTTCTTTACCAGAAGCTTCAAGCTGATGCATCAAAGTTGCCATTTCTTCTTTGTGTGTAGTCTTCAGTTGCAAAAGTTCCTCCTGCAAGCTACTAATTTCAGTTTGGTAATGCTGAGAATTAGCCTTGATAATATTTTGGAGATCATTAATTTCTTGGTTCTTTTCCTCAGCAACAGCTTCCAGTTGCTTTTTCAGATATAAAATTTGTTCTTCATAAGCTGGCTTAATTCTTTGAATCTCTTCTTGCAACTTTTTGACATCATCTTGGGACTCACTATTAAATTTAAGCTGTTCTGAAAGTCCTATTTGTTTTTCCACTGCTTCCTCCAACTCCTTCTCTAAGGCAGCTCTATCTTCACTGTATTTTGACTGTACTTGAGTCAATTCAGTTTTCCAACTTTCAATTTCCTTTAAGTAACTTCTACTTGACTGTTCAAACTCCTTCTGTAGATCTTCCATTTTAGTTCTGGAATGCTAGTTAAAAACAAAACAAAACATAGATTAATCATCTGAAAAGATACAATTAACCTTAACTTCCAGTTTTCTTTGCATCTTTTTAGCTACAGTCTAACCACATAGAAGAGGAACCAAGCAGAGATGGTAGAGAACAATTATCCTAGGTAGGCTCAAGAATTTAGCTTAAATCCTGCCCTATCACAATAGAACAAGGGCCAAGAAAAAGCCTTTTACCTCTCCCATAAGGCTCAGCCAGCATGAATGAAAAAGCAAGATAGATAAAGATGTTTTAGACAATATAGCCACAGCTAACATTTAATGAACACCATTGTAAAAGATACCAAAAATACTATAGCCAATGCTTGGACAAAAAGCAGATAAAGTCTCTGAATCTGACTTTCCCTTAAAAAGCTTCTAAAAATTACTTTTAACTCTAAAAAGTAAACTTTCTCTTAATCAAATATGTTAAAATATAATCAGATTTTGTTTAAAAGAAAAAGGAATTTTATAGCCAGAATTATGACAGAAATGGATGACAGTAAAGAAATGGATTAGCATTGTACTTTTTAAGACCAGGGATACTTAGAATCTTCAGATGTACTGCAACTCTTATAATGGTAAATGAGGGAAGGTTGTAGTCTGTGCTACTTATATATAGAAACATGAACAAAACTAATTTATCATTATGGGATTAACTTGATAAGAGTATGTCTAGCTCAAAAATTTATGTTCTATTAACTGTATTTAAATAGTTAATCATAAATGTAAGTAATATTATTCCAAGTCCTTATACAATAAACATTACTTATGTTCCATTTCATCCTGCACCTACATCTTCACTTTGGGTGTTTAGGCTATATTTCATATACTCCATATAGCCAAGGAAAAAAAATAAACCATTTGAACTCCCATAGTCCCTATTAACCTTGGAGAAGATGCATTTATAAGTCATTTTACCACTGCCAAATTGTTATTATCTGATTACAGTTGAAGATAAAAATTGCCTATCTGTGGCAAACCTGGGAAGAAAACTTTCTATAGTGGCATTAGCCTCCATTTTCCATTTGTTTGTTTTTTTCTCCTCAATGGTATTCCTTTCCCTTCCTCTGACTCTCCTCCCCAGTTAACTGCTCAATGTTTGACTTTCTAAACCTTTCTTGAACACAATAAAAATTTGGCTAAAACTCATTTACAACAATATTAACTATTTTGGTTACTTGCATATTTTTTCCTCCATAAATGTCAAATGAAAAGTAGTTTAATCCGAATTTGTGGGACAAGGGAATTCCCTCCCAGGGCCTTGAAATCATAAATCATTGACATTGGCCTAGAAAGGAAAATTACTTTGACTGGTAAAGGAAGCTGGTGTTTCTTCTATCCCTTCCTTTGGCCCTCAACCCTCTTTTTCCATATCTCTATACTACGACTCATAATCCAGTATCTATTTCTAATTCTCACTGACTCCTTGCCCTTCCTCCATGCCATCGTCCCTGGCCTACTCCAAATAGCATCGTAATGAAGTATTACTTACTTTGATATTTTAAAAATATCAGAATACATGTTTATGTAAAAAAAACTTTAGAATTATATAAATAAAACATAAATAAATGATTTTTAAAAATTACTTTTTTCTCTCCAAAATGATTTTTCTCAATACTGCTACCACGATTAAACAATGCAACAATAAAGCTAGAGATACTGATCGAGAATATATAAAAAACATTCATGAGAAAAAGCTGTTTCCATACTTCAGTTTCTTGCTTCATTTTAACATTTTCTTTCTTCAAAACTAAACAATGTTGTTCAACCTCTGCTTTTTCCAGAAGAACAGTATCCAGCCGTTCCGTAAGAGCCTATTTTTGAACAAGACAATGTGTAAAGTACTAATCAAAAAACAGGTTATAGTTCAACCACAGAACATTAATATAGCTTTGAAACATTTTCTGCTTTTTATCGGGGAAATGGATGACAAGACTCTCTATGACCTGCTATCTAGAAATGGCATAATAAAACTCTGAGGATAATCCAATGGTGGAACAGCTAATATTTCAAAAGAATTATTTTGAATTTGATTTACTCACACAAAGGCTAAAAGACTAGAGTAATGGTGATAGCTTTGAGAAAACTAAGGTAACTGGAAAAGGAAACTGGTTTGGGAAAAGGCATGGTTGAGGAGAAGAGGAAAGAATATTTGAGTTTGGTCTTGTTGGGTTTGAGGTGATGGAAAGATATTCATCCAAAACATATCCATCCAAAAACAATTTATAAGATGGTCACCATAATGTAAAGGAAAACAATACTGAGACTTTAGAACTCTGATAAATTAAGTGATAAATCATGATTTTAGAAGACTGAAGGCAAAACATAACACCCTTTTGTTGGCAGAGATATTGTGGACTATAAGTGCAGAACGAGGCCTATGCTTCAAGAATTGGCCATGTGTTATTTACTTTGCTTGATTTTATTTACATGGAATCAGTAGAAGGTGGGGAGGAAAGTCAGTGGGTAGTGGTAGTGATATTCTAAAAAAAAATGAAGAAGACAACAAAACACTCAAATGGAGAAGCAAGACCAATATACATGGCCCTATTAGCTAAAAGCACAAAACTTTTAAGCTGAAGCCTATATACAAGTGGTTTAGGTCTCAAAGGGAATACAGATAGAAATTAGAAGAGGAGCAGGATTACAACCAAAGTAAAGGGGTGAGAGAAAGTCAAAGAATCACACAGCAATTTTTAGAGCTATAAATGATCTTAAAGACCATCTGGTCCAGAGTTTCTTAACCTAGGATCTGAGGATAGATTTAAGGGAGTCTGTGATCTTGGATAGAAAAAAAATTACACCTTTATTTTCCTAACCTTTGCTTTTCTTTGTAATTCTATGATTTATTTTATGCATTTAAAAACATTATTCTAAGAAGGGGTCTACTGATTTTACCAGACTGCCAAAGGGATCCAAGACATTAAAAAAAGGTTAAGAATTCCTGATCTTAGAGCCCACTCTCCTCATTTTACAGAAGAAGAAAATGAGGTGTTAAAAGTCTAAGTGACTTTCCCTAGGTCAAGGAGATAGAAGAGATAGGATTAGAACTCAAGTCTCCTAATTTATAGTAGTGTTTTTTCCAATGTGCTAAGTTGCCAACTTGCAAGGAGGTATACTTAACGGATATGTCCCATGAAAGTAAACATGTATAAAAACAACCAATCTCACCAGGACTATTCAGAAATGTGCTATTACCTGAATTACATCATTAGTTCCCCCAGCAACAGGTTTTGATCTGAATTCTTCAATCTCCTTCTCTAATTCTAAAAAAAGTTAAAAAAAAATTTGTCATTACATTTTGACATTCAGAAATCAGTAAAACAACTGCATAAAGATTCTGTAAGAGCATTTTGTAAAGCACATAACAGTTACATCTTTGATTTAAAAAATGGCTAAGCAACACTCCTATCCCGCCCCCCCCATCCCACAATATATTAACCACCAAGGTAAAATCTACATTATGCTCTAAGATCAGCCCACAACAGGTTATATGTAGACCTAAACATAATTACATATACCCTCTTCTGGAGCAGGACTTCTTCCTAACTAAAATATTGCCCCTTTTCAACTTGATTCAAATGTAAATGAAACCAAAACTGGTAATTTTCTAGAAAGAACTTAAGTCTTAGGGTGGCATTCTTAAATAATTAAAAATTCAGGAAATTAAAAGGTAACACATATATAAGTATTTACATAAAAGAAAATGGAGTTTTCTTTTTAAGAGGAAAAGATAAACTGAAGATGGCACTCAACCAATATCAATGAGTAATAATAACAACGACTAACATTTATATAGCAATCATCATGTGCCAGGCGCTCTGCTAAGTGCTTTACTAGTATCTCATTTGATCCTCACTCTCTAATTTTTTTTGATACTCTCTAAACCAGTTCTAAAAATTGATAGTTTTAAATGATTTCATTAGAAGCTTCTCTTTTTCCATCTTTTATCTTCCTATTTCACTCATCTCAAACAAGCTTTGTTCTATCCTTCTAATATTCCTTTCAGCTCAATCAGACAAAGGCTGGTGAGATAATGAAAACATCAAAGGCTAGAGTGGGTGGAATCTTAAATAGTGTTAGGTTCCATAAGACAGTCTGGGAAGAATTGGGTGTTTAACTTGGTATCATCAAGGACCAAAGCCAACTCAGTGTAATATTAGCTATTATATAATTTTTCTAAAAAGAAACTGAAGGAGGTATACTTAACGGCTATTTCCCATGAAAGTAAACATGTATAAAAACAACCAAGATCTGGGTAGTTAAAGTGAACACATTTTCAATCCAATTACCTGTGCATCTTGATTTAACTTTTTGCATCAACATCATCTGCTTTTTGGCAAACTTGATGAGATCTTCCTTGGGTAATGTTTCCAACTGAAATGTACACAGATGTTATTAAATTGGTTATAACTTATGTTCCTACTACAGTACAAAGCTAAAAGCAGTTGTATGTTTGCTTAAATCTTTGCTTTTCTTAAAACTTTTAAGCCAGTTGAGCAAAAATTATTTTGTATCCTACTTAGTTAGGAGTTACCCAGTTAACTGGGTTTTTTTTTTTTGTTTCACTACAGAACTATGCACAAAGTGCTTAATTTTTTGGACTGCAGGTTCTTTCAGTAGTTATAACATCTCTGCCAATTAGGAAATAAAATTTATATGTTAAATTTATCAAAAAACTAAGGTGTTTCTAAGAAGTATCTTCTAAAGCAGCGGTTCTCAACCAAGTAGGTTATGTTCAATTTAAATACATCGTGCATATCAGATATTTACATTATGATTCATAACAGTAGCAAAATTACAGTTATGAAGTAGCAACGAAAATAATTTTATTGTTGGGGGTCACCACAACATGAGGAACTGTATTAAAGGGTCCCAGCATTAGGAAGGTTGAGAACCACTGTTCTAAAGAGTTTTCTGACTGTTTTAGGATGTAAAATAATGGGGATTAGCCTCTAAGGTCCTTTTCAGTTCTCAATTTTAGGGTTCTATTAAAATTTCAGTTATCCAACAAGCATTTACTACATTACAGACGATGTGTTAGGCCCAGGAAATACAATGACAAAAAACATGCTTCTCAAGGCATTTACTGTAGGAGAAATGGCAAATAAGAGGAAAAGCAAATATATGGGAAATAAAAGCGAAGTTATTTGGGTAGGTCGGCAGGGCCCTAGGCGAAGATAAGGAAAGGCTGGAGTTAAGCAGTAAAAGAAGCTATAAATTCTAAGAAGCAAAGGTGAGGAACTCTTCCTAGAATGTGCTAAGTAATCCTGTATACAACCCTCATTAGGATTTTTTTTTTGTACCTTAGATTTGCCAGCCCCAGGCGTGGCTGGTGAGGCCACCACATCGTGCCCGGGATCCTGCAAGAGACATGTGAGTGAGTTGTCAGGACTGAGTTCTTTTAAAGGAGCTAGATTGGGAAAGTTTAAACACAAACACACAGACACAGACAGGCACACAACACACGCCCACCTCTCATACATGCACTCACACCCACCTCTCTCCTGTAACCAGGTGAGCAAAATATACGGCGCCCTAAAGTCTTAAGCTTCAAGGTTTGCACTAAGACTTTGGGGACACCTGTGTTCCTTTAAGGACCATGGGGAGGGCTCGGGAATGCAGCCGGCATGAGGAAAAGCGGAAGGTGGGATACGGGAGGAGATGCTTCAGGCAGGTATGAGGGGATATTTAAAAAGGAAAGGTTGTCACTACCCGGAAACTTCCAGCTTCGCGGCTGGGGGTCAGGAAGGACTCGGCCCCAGAGCGGGGATGGGGGGCGGGGTCCAGAGACAGTCGAGGAGGCCTTCGACACCAGGAAGACTTCGGGAAGGCAGGGGAAAGGGAAGAGTCGTCTTCGACGCGGGCACCCCCATTTCTCCCCAACCCCAGGGCCCGAGAAGCGGGTTACCTCCATGTCCACGCCGGCATCACACACACCCACAAGCAAGCACAACCCCCAAGCCCGGACTAGCCGGTCGCTGCCGCCACCGCCGAAGTCGTTTCACTTCCGTCTCCAGCAGCTGCTGGAGCAGGGGCCGCTGATGACGTAGGATCCATCCGAGGGTCAAGAGTGACGTTTCATCGCAGTCCCCGCCCCGCCCCGCCCCCAGTGTTACCTCGGTAACCGCGGCACTGCCTCTCGTTCTTCCCACTTCTTGTTCTGCCCCTCCCCCACCCTGACCCCGCGGCGTGTTGGTTGAGCTGGCGCATCCGCCTTCCAGATCCGGGAGGAGGCTGTGGGACGCAGTTGGGCTTTACCTTTCTCTTCTGCTCCTCGCTCAGCAAATCCTAGGGGGAAGGGAAAAAAGGGGGAAGGGAGGCTAAGGGTGGTAACCCCAGTATACACACACACACACACACACACACACACACACACACACACACACACACACACACACACACACACACACAATACCAAGCTAACCCCAATATCCATCCCTCCCTCTCTCTCTTCTCTGTCTCTATCTCTGTCTCTATCTGTCTCTTTCTCTCTTTCTCCCTCTCTCAGTCCCTCTGTTTCTGTCTCTCTCTTTCTCTGTCTCTCTGTCTCTCTGTCTCTGTCTCTGTCTCTCCCTCTCCCTCTCCTAAGCGCGCCTAAAACTATTTTTGCCAGAGGCACCTAGAGTCAGCTAATAGAAAGAAGAGAGAGTCTTAAAATAACCCACGTAGGTTACTCGAGGATTAATCAGGTGCAACCTGTTAAGGGATTCCAGAATGACAAAAACACCCATTTGGTGACATTAAGTGTAAAGAAATGACTGGTCAAAGCAGAACTTTACATAGACTTGCTCTGTTCATGGCCTTATGCACTTGGAAGGGATAATGGAAGATGGGTCTAGTAGTAGATTTCCCCCTCCCACACCCCCCCAAAACATTAATTTTCAAAACTGCCAACAAATATCTCAGCATAAACCTCATTTCCCTAAACATCTGAGGGGAAAGTTAACACTACTGTGCTCCTAGCGAAGGATATTTGAAATTAGAGATAGAATATGGTGCATCAAACGGGGAAGAAGAATCAGAAAAAGTAGAGAGTGGAATGCAATATTTATATCTGGATAATGGACCAACAACTGGTGGTCACCCATCAATCTGTACTCTGTAAGGTTTGTGACTTTTCTATGGAATTAGACTGGTAAACCTGGATACCCCTTTGAAACTTTGATAATTGTAACCTGGTGGAAAGAAAGAATGCTAGGTTTTGAGTCTACCACCCCTTCCAACTCTAAATCTATGATCTGTGATCCTAAGGATGTTAATATTGCTATGAAAAATTACTCCAACAGACCTTTGATCTCGTCAATTTGTATTCCTCCATGCTTCCTCCATGTGACTGTTATGTCCTCTCATAAATTCACCACGAGAAGTCTGTGCTATGTGCTGTGAAGGTGGTTAACCCCCCTCCCTTCTGGCTTCCTAAGCAGCCCGTCTTCTTTTTCCAATCGTACATTTCTCTGATATTGAAGCACATACATGGTTAACCAGTAGGTGGTGCTGCACCCGATAACTTGGTTCTATTCAACAGGAATGATCAGAATCTGGCACGACTGGTACTCAGCTTGGCTGGTGTGGCACTTCATTGTTCTGGGCAGAAGTGCTCTTTCTGGTTGGCCTTGCCAACTCATCAGAATAGGAAATGTGGTTAATACAGATTTACCAAATTAAAACAGCCCTCAAACTTCCATCCTACTGGCAAAACTTGACCTCATCTTTGGACTTGTTAAATTTTGCTGATCCCCAATCACACTATTGTGGCATCATGGAGGCCTTCCGTTTAGGAAGAGATAGAACATATCCATCTGTAAATAGTATCTTATTCTTGGCAAAAGAACATGTATATCTGTATGTATGTAATATATGTATACATGCACATATTTATGCCCCCTAATTATGCAGATATATGCCATACACAAATGTATTTCATTTCTGTTTCATTTCATGTATGTGAAAGGAAGTTTACATTTCTGTTTCAATGTTATATGTGTATATATAAATAAAAGTTTTGTTTTATGTATATATCAAATGAAACAAGTGAATTTGAAATGAAATATATGTGTATATGTATATGCACATGTATATATGAATATATACCTATATGTTTGTGTATATGTATATGCCCATGTAAGTATATGCACATATCCACATATACGTGGTATTTTTGTGCATATATATTTGTAAATAGATGCATGTATGCATGTATACCACAAATCTATAGACCTGTAGCTTCTCCTAGGTCCAGACAGCCCCTTCCCCTGCCCATCACCCAGTTCAATTTGAATCCTGGAATTCTTTGAAAGTCACTTTTTTGGTTTGTTTACTTTCCCTAGTTGCTCCATTGAGGAAGTAAAGGAATAGGCTAGAGACAGTGAAACACAGTTCCCAGAAGATATTTGGCTCATCCCTTGTAGTATTGTCAGCTTTTAAATGAAGTCTTGGTTACTCTGGACTTAAGACTTAGCCCCTCATCCTTGAGCACAGGCCATCGAATTGGATAAAGACTGAGGGTCTTATTGCTGGTGCCTTTTCCAAACATACTTTGTCCCTGGCAGAGATTTATGACTTTTTTTTAATGGTAGCTATATTATTGTTTATTGTAGAGCAGGGCCATAAGTAAGGACTGCACTGATGGATGACATAGAGAGCTTGAAACTTTTGCCTGGTCTAGTGGAGTGCCGTGACGGCCAGTTGGAATGTGGAGAGAGAAACTTGTCCCCTCTCTGAGGAACCTCCCAAACGTGGCACAGACAAGTTTGCAGGTTGAATCCCAACTGGTTCAAGGACTTTCAGAGTTTCAAAGGATAGTCTGGGCTCTAGACCTCCCAAATTATAGTTCATGATTTCCCACTAATTTATTTCTGGTAGTAAGGCAACTAGACACAGTTAGTTCAAAGCAATGACACAGTAAGAACAATAGGTACAAAACATTCCCTTCAGAAAGCTGAGCTTCATTCTCCTGCATGTACATATATTGTCTGTGGCAAGATTGAGCACTTGCTTCTAATACAATGCTAATGAGGCATTCGTTCAGGGGACACATGTCACAGGGAAACCTATACCTCTGGTATTATAGGACTTTAAGGTCCTCCACCCTTTCTCTCCCAGCATCTCTGCTGAGTGGGATGCTCAGCTAGGTTCCCAGGGCTTGTTCCTCTTCACCGCTCTTCTCTTAATTTGCTAGGTTTCATTTTCTCTTGAGTCTAGTGGGTTCTCTTCTTTGCTGTAAGAGATCCTGACCCTTGAAGCTGCTTCCTCCCTCAAGTGATTGTTTTTCTATTTCTAGTGTGTGTTTCTGCTCCCTATTGAATGAAATATCTTCTACTGGTCGATTAGCTCCATAAGTAAGCACCATGGGTGACTGGGGGTACAGGCTGGGGAGGGAAGAAAAGATTATTTTTCTTCTCCTCCAACTTCCTGAAAGGCGGTGATTCTTCCTCAGAGACTGAATTCTTGTTTGCCTGATGGCTTCTTTCTCAATTAACTACGGAGCTGGTGAGCTGGGTAAGGGTCTTTAGACTAATCTTTACCTAGCCAAGGTCCAGGCTCCCTTTCCAGTTCAATCAAGGAAAACTTCTTAACACTTCCAAAGGGATTACAGGGTGTTAATTTGTCTTTGCATTTTTTAAAAAATATATCAGTACTTCATTATTTTCTGTGATTACATCACATGTTGGGGAAAAGAACCAAATTAACCCCTCCCTTACCTCTTTATCACTGACAGTGAGTCCTTCAGTTCCAGTTTTCAGTGTCTGAGAAGTATATTATGTCTTCTTTCAGTCTTTAAGCCCTTGACCTTTTCAATGACACCTTTCTTCACTTGTTGCCTCTGTCTCATCATTGTTCCTTCCTTTTTTTTTTCCTTTGCTGGAGGCAACTGGGGTTAAGTGACTTGCCTAAGGTCACATAGCTACTAAGTGTCTGAGGCCTGACTCCAAGACCAGTGCTCTATCCACTGTGCCACCAGCTGGCCCTTACTTACACACTTCTTTTGCTTCTCTGTGAGCAGCCAAAGCTTTGCTACTTAGCAGAGAGGGACTAACAGATCAAAAAGGCTACAGATTGCAGCTTTTATACTATTTCTGTGCAATTCACTATTTCTAACACATTGCAGAGGGTTCTCAAGTACTATGCATCTCTCCATTGCCCTTTGGTTATCCTTGATTTCACTTCTCCTAAGATTAGAATATTCCAACCATACAAAATCCCCAAAAGTCTTTTTGTGTTAAGAAAATAAAAGATGGCCTTTTGTTTCAGGGAGAAGCTTGAAGGTCATTAAAATAACTTTTCAATTTCTTGAAGGCTCACTCTCCTATCCTGGGCCTAGTTCAATGTTCATTTTCAGTGCATTTATTAAGTACCTGCTGTGTATCAAGGACTATGATGGACCTTGTGGATACAAAGACAAACATGAAACCATCCTGTCCTTTGAGGATCTTATATTCTATATTATACAATTATATGAACTCTATATGTTGGCCATCCACTTATATGCCATATTCTGAATAGCAGGAATTCTTTGCTTGTTTAATATTTAAAATATTATCTTTTTAGTTTTTTGTTATTCACATCTAAATTAGAAATCTCATTGTGTGGTGGGTTTTGAAAGCCAGTTTGCTGGACTGAGAGATATAGGGAGAATAAAAATCATTCACGTTTGTAAAGTGCTTTAAGATTTGCAAACAACTCTACATGTGTTACCTCTTTTGATCCTTACAACAATCCTATGATGTTGGTGCTAGTTTTATCCCATTTTGCAGATGAGGAAACTGAAACCAAAAGACATTAAGAGACTTGCCTTGGAACATATAGTTCAGTTCTTTCTTATTACAAGTCTGGCATCCATTATGCCACCTATGTAAGTAGCAGGTAAAGCTAATGGCTAGTCAGTTAAGTATAGTAGGGGAGGAAACATAATGAGGTGCAAAGAATGGTGGATTTGGTGTTAGAAGAACGGTGTTCCAATACCCCATAAACATTGTTTGACTTCAGGGAGATTACTTTAACCTATCTAGACTTTGGTTTACTTCACCTGTAAAGTGAGATTAGATGAGATGATTTATACATTTTATGATTCTCTGAATAACAGAATAAATCAACAAGAACTTGAAAGCTGTATTTGTGGTGGTTAAGACAAATGACTATAAATGACTTTAATTTTTTTCCATGTTTAGGAATAATAATAATAATAATAATAAGCTAGAACTCAAATTCCAAAGAGAATACTTGTTTAATGTAGTAAATTGCATTGTGCTACAGCAAAGAAATGCCCATTTTAAAGAGCTTATAATCATACTGTAGATCCCTATCAGTTAATAGCTTAGGAGACAATAGTTTTCAAAATAATAACCTTGTTAAAATAATAATGAGGCTTAAAAAAGATGTTATGATCATCCTCACCTTCTAAAAGTTTCCCAGAAAAAGACATTGGGAAAGACAGTTGCTTTAGAATATTCATTACTTCTGAAGGAGAGGACTGATTTTTTTATCTACCATAAATATAATAGAACTATGCTAAGCATGGGATATAAAGAAAGCTCTGCCAGCCTTATTTCCTATTTTTTCTTATGCCAGCCTAGCTCAGTTCCTCTGTTATATTTAGGTTTGACTACTTTATGTTTCCAAACCTATAGTTCCAAGAATATATGCAGGAAGGTTTGGAGTAGCGGGTAGAACAGATAGGTGGGAGTAAGGGGTCCCTCATTATTTTCTGGAACTACCTAGGAAATTCTTTCACTACTTGTTTCCTAGACATTTTCCTTTGCCAATCTTGTTAGCAATGTCTGGAAGAATTATCCCTTCAAGAAAATGGAGGCAGTCAGGCCACTCTTACCCTTTTGTAAGATTGGAAAACAATTTTTTTTTCATTTTTGAATCTAACTACAAACCTTAAAAAAATAGCATTTCATTCAATGAAGAAAATCTTAGGCTGGCAAGTGGTATTTTAATATCCCTTATAAAACTTATCTTCTTCACACCAACCAGTCCTTTGTTTAATAGTCTTAAGTACACTAGGGAAACTTGTGAATTGATATATAAATATTCTAGCAGAAGCCTTCAAAAGTTCCAAGAACTCAGATTGCAATGTTTATTTATTGTCTTATTCACAATAAAAAATTGCAAAATGGCAAATTAAATAAGA
The DNA here is from genome assembly GCA_028627135.1 of Pseudochirops cupreus. NCBI lineage: Eukaryota > Metazoa > Chordata > Mammalia > Diprotodontia > Pseudocheiridae > Pseudochirops > Pseudochirops cupreus. Next base: position 142,373,418 of record CM053580.1, on the reverse strand, counting down.
ATCAACACAAACAAACAACTTCCAAAATTTTGCACAAAACCTCCAGGTTTTAACAAGGTAGAATCAAACAAATGGACAAACAAAATATATCATTCTTTTTGTTGTTACATGTTCAGTTCTGAGCTGTTTCTCTCTTTCTCTCTCCCTCCAACCTCTGCACCAGGGAAGACCAACAGAAACACAAAAATATACACATATAGATATGTGTGTATGTATATGTGTATACATATGTATGTATGTATAAATATATATATATATATATATATATGTATATGTGTGTGTGTGTGTGTCTTTATGTATCTATAGCTATATAAACATGAACCATACAATACACACTTCCATATATCAGTTCTTTCTCTGGAAATGGATAGCATTTTCCTTCATAAGTCTTTTGTAGTTGATTTGAATATTCATATTACTCAGAATAGTTTAGTCATTTACAGTTACTCTTTGAACAATGCTGTTTACTGTATACAGTGTTCTCTTGGTTCTTCTCATTTCACTCTTCATTATTTCATGGAAGTCTTTCCATGTTTTTCTAAAATCAACTTGTTTATCATTTCTTACAGCACAGTAGTAATCCATCACAAGTCCATCACAGACCACAACTTGTTCAGCCATTCTCCCAATTAATGGAAGTCTTTTCAATTTCAGTTCTTTGACACCACTAAGAGAGCTGCTATAAATATTTTAGAACATATAGGTTCTTTCCCTTTTCTCCTGATTACCTTAGGAAACAGACTATATAGTGGCATTGTTGGGTTACTTATATGTCATTCCATGTCTCATTGAAATCTTCTATTTCCTCATTTCATATAGTGCAGTGGGATTCCAGCACATCCATATAGCACAACTTATTCAGTGATTCCTCAAGAGATGGGCATCTCTTTACTTTCTAGTTTTTTGACACCACACACAAAAAAAACAACAAACCTGCTATAATTTTCCTTTTTTTGTCTTGGTATTTCTTTTCATAAGAACAGTTGACTGAACAGCAATCTCAGAGATGCACTTTTTGAGCTCAGTAACTTTGAGAATTTGCAAGTTCTTGAGTTCCTCAGTTGGTGCTAGATGTCCTTTGGACACTGTTACTACAATGCTTTTCAGAGAAGATGACTACTGATAGGATGATGAAACCAAATTTTGCTCAGGATGGCCAGAACATATATCCCTATATCTGTGTCTATCTGTGTCTATATCTGTATCTGTATCTGTATCTGTACCTGCATCTGTATCTATATCTATCTATACACACACATACACACACACAGACAGAATGAATTTTTTGTACAGTAAAGATCTTTGGTAAAAGCAAAATGACTGTTTAGCACAGTGGTTCTCAACTTTCCCAATGTCCTAATGCCTGGACCCTTTAATACTTGTATGTGGGTGTATCTGCATGTAGGCGGACCTGCCTGGAGAAGGATAGAGGAGTGGTGTCTTGGTTCCTAAGACCTTTGGAAATATGTGTTTTCCAATGATCTTAGGCAACCCCATTTGACCCCCAAAGGAGTCACGACCCACAAGTTGAAACTGCTGGTTTAGCAGTCCTGTGAAATATTTCATGTTTTAATGTTTTAAATTTTAACCTCCTGGGAGAGCATTATAGGAGTAATGGGGTGTTGTACCAATCAAACAAGCAAGCAAACATCTATCTATTAAGCTCACAGTAGTGGTCAATATGTGTTTACGTTTCTTTCCTGTTTTGACCATTTCTTTTGTGGTGAAGGAAGTGAATAGCTGTAATGTAGCCAATCAACAATCATCATGTTTGTCCCTTTTGGTGAGATCCTCTAAATGAATCAGAGTTCTACTCTGTTGAGTGTGTGTGTGTGTGTGTGTGTGTGTGTGTGCAATTACTGAGAGGAAATGAGAGAATGATTGACCCCTTTCTTTAGAGACCAGGCTCCCCCAGGATTGAACTAGAGTCTGCTTGACCCCAGAGTAAGGGTACCTTGGCCACAGGGTTTTACATACCACCTATTGCCATACTGCTCTATAAAATGTTTGCTACACTCTAAATTCGCTCCGGTATTGTTGGGATTGTTGAGTACCTGTTTCTCTGTAAACTCTTTATTACTTGACTTTATAGTTAAAAATTTTTTTTTGCTAATTTTGTCATTTTTAGGTATCTAAGGTGGTATTTTAAAGTATTTCTCTAATTGTTAGAGACATAGAAAATATGCTCAAAGTATAATTACATGTGGTTAATAGTGAGTCTTTCCCCCTTTGTAAATTGTCTGTTCGCATCCCTTGTTCTACTGGATAGTATGTATTAGTTTTATAGATCTCAGGATTACTGTAATACAGATACATACCTGTTCTTTAAAAATTCCTGATGTTAGACCTTTATTTGATATGTTTACTGTAATCATTTTTCCTAATCTATATCTTTTCTCTAAATTTAGTGCTATTTCTCTTCATTGAGCAAAATATCTTTATCTTTATTATAGAAGATGCTTTTATACATGTTTTTTGAATGAATAAATGGTCAAACTCATTGATTTTTGTCTCTAATAAGTTCTTGTTTGTTTGACAAAAACTCCTTTCTTGAAGGTGTTTGGGGTACAAAGACCCTACCCCAAAAATTACTGGGCGACGTCTCAAGGTGAAAGTAGAAAAGTCTCTTTATTAGAATCTCATGAGAAGCGGGTGGTCTGAGCACTAGAATACCCAGAGGAAGGAGGCCACCAGACAAAAGCAGAAGGGTTAATTATGCTAGCTAGGTGGGCAGGAGTGGAGTTTGGGAGGAGTTTGGGAGTGATCAGTGCTGAAAAGGACATGTACCTTTTATATCAACTGCACAGGCATGTTGCCCATAATTCACTGGGAAATCCCTCTTGGGGGGGAGAGAGAGGTGTGGTTTTTGCCTTGACACATCACTAGGTAACTTCTGGTCAAGGATGAATGACATAGGTTCAATATGGCTGTTGGGAGGATAGGCTTGATTGTTTCAGGAGGTGCCAAGTTTGGAAGCTAGACTGATTCAGGAGGTACCATCTTGGGAGGGAGTTATCTCTTTGATAATGTTGTTCAAGGTTTTCGGTTGCAGCTGGCCACTTAGAACAAAGGAGGTCTCTAAACTAAGGGTTTGTTGATGAAATGCTTGGGTCATGTATTCATGGGTAACTGTATCTAGGCAGACTGCTAGCTCAGGGAAAAGACTTTTAGGCTGGGGGTGGGGGAGAGACAGAGTTAATGCCTTTATGGCTGGGGGAAAGTGTGACTTTTACAACTTAATTGCACAGGCTTGTTACAAACTGATGTTACATACATAGGTACTCGAACACAAGTGAGATTTTACAAACTGAGGTTACAGACAAAAGCATTCCAGACCCCATCGTCCCCCCTTAAACAGATGAGACACAAATTCATTTGGGAACAAGGGACGAAGGTCTCAGCTTCCCAAGCTGCTTCATTCTGAGAAAGGTTGTAAAGCTGTCTCTGCCTCCCAGGGGTCCATCAGTCAAGGGGACGGCAGGCTGCAGCCAGTGTCCAGAACTTGGCAGACACCAGATCCAAAGGGTGTTGGGTAATGACTTCAGGTAGTGGTTGTTATTCAGCCTGAGCCGTCATCTGTAAGTGGAGGTTGCTGAGCCTAGAAGATACAAATCTAGCAAAGAGAGTAAACAAATAAGAGCCAAAATCAAGTAGGAAAATGACCAGAAGTAGAGTGAGCATGGGCTAGTATAATCCATTACTCAGACTATTTAACTTTCCTATATATTTCTACTTGCAACATAGAGTAGGTATCTCATAAGATATTCTTCACTAACATAACTGTAGACCTTAAACAAAAGAGGTTTCTGACTTGAATCTCACAACTGAATAGCAAACATACAACCTTGTTTCACAAAGCTTGTCTATTCTCTGATTATATTCACTTTGGAAGAAAGAGATACTTCAGAAATTGAATCTTTTACATATATACTCAGTTACAAATGTTAACTTTTGCTTAGTTCACGGAATAACTACAAATTCATATTGGAACAGCAAGAACTGTTCTGCTTTACAACTCATTACATCAGTTCAACAATACTCAACTGAAAACTTTGTAGACCTTCAGAAATTGTCACATAAGACCTTTCAAAACATCTTTTCTAACAGTAAGGGGGATCAAGGTAGCACAATGAGTATATAGAGCAAAAAGCTAAAGCTGTAGCAGTTCCTGTGCAGGCCTGGTCTGGATTCTTGGAGATGGTGTCTGCATCTGATGTCATCTTTTCCAGGTCCCTTGGCTCAGATATTCACTCAGGAGCAGGGATATTCACAAGCTGGAGTAATCAGTCAGGCCTGACAGGGGCTCACAGAAACATGATTTAATACCAAAGGCACATAGAAATGATTCAGTTTCCCAGCCATGCAGGGCTAGGTTTACACAGAGTCACAAAAAGATGTTCAGGTTTCTAGCCACACAGGGCTAGGCACAAGCATTACAATAAAGTTTCACAAACAGTTACAACATTGTATCAAAAATCCAAACTTTTGATCTTATTACCAAACATGTTCAAGGTTTGAGTTTCCATGACAGAGAAATTTTTGAAAGCCAATCTTATATACCTATATAGTTTTTGGAAGAATCAATCTGATCCTGTTGCTTTTCCTCAAAATTTAGAATCAGGTTACAAATCTTTCTGCTTTCTGAAAATATTTCTTCACACACACTTTCAACATACTTAAACCTTTCTGAAACTGATATCAACTATCTGGAGACAGGAGGGGCTTGGATAAACCCTCATTTGTCCCCAAACCTTCTTATCTGTCTTTCCAAATCCCTCAAAACCATTATTCAGTCCAGTCTTCCTTTACATTTGTTATCCACAGAACAAGATGGTTCATATCTTTTACTGACTACTTGCTTTGATCATAGAAACTTACTATAGGAGCAAAAAGGCAGAGACATGTAATATTCCAAATATGACAGGATAAAACATCCTTGGCTCTGTTTAAATTCAGGTAAAGTCACAGGTATCCAACCATGTAGTATTGGTACCACCTCATAGCTAGATTCAGGAATAGGTGGGAAACATTCCTTTTCAAAGGAATTTCATGGGTAAATTGACAGAAGGATCCCATCCCAGCTAGAGGTTGAGATTTCCCCTTAGGCTTTTACCAGATGTAGACTTCCACAGGTATTTAACAGCATAGGATCACATTTCCTCTGAGTAGCTTGTGGCATTTGATGCGGGCACTGACTTATGCAGGCAACCATACCCAAATTCAAACTCCAAACAAAATTTAGTTATAGTCCCAAATGCCTTTTACCTCAAACAACAAGTTTAATCACAGCTTGGAGCCAGTTTTTTTTTTTAATCTTTGATTCCTTATGGCACTGAGGCCTAAGGCTTTATATACTTTAGCAAATGAGAGACCACACTTTGTCCTACACAAAGGTTAGTATAAACTGATGCAAAGTAATTTGAACTAGGAAAACAATTTACATGATGGTCACAATAATGTAAAGGAAAAACCCCGAAAGATTTCATTATCAATGTAGTGACAAATTATGACTTTAGAGATCTTAATGGTGAAGCAAATCTCTTGCCATTTTGACGGAGTTGTGGACAAAGGCTGAAAAATTAAGCATAAGTTTTTAGATATGTCATTAAGTAGAGTTCTATTGCTGGGGGTAGGATGTCATGCCATCTTCATTTTGAACCTTTGACCCCCTCTCCACTTTCCACCCATTACCTAGACATGCTCAATTCCATCCCAACCACTTCCTTCCTTTCTAACTCCCCTGGTAAGAATTAGGATTTGGAGAAGCAGATATAGTGAAGTGGCCAAAGTTTCCGTCTACCCCCAGGAGAATTTCAAGACATTTGCCTCACTACTTCCTCTGTTCAATTGTTTTGTGATATTACCAGGTCATTCTCCTTAACTGGCGGTACCCACCTTCCACTTCTCCATCTAATATCTCCCCCTTCTGCCAATGACCTATCCTAACTCTTCCAATATCCCCAAAATCTTTTTCTCCCTTCCCCCCAACATTCTATCCTCTCTTCTCCCCTCCAGAGAGGAATTCCTTTGTATAAACCCCCTACTTGAAATATTGTCTTACTGATGAGGAAATAAAATCCATGGCTCCCACCTCCTTTAAATATTAAATCATTATTCCACATACTTTTCTTCTAATTTTTCTATTATATCTTTTGCCCTTTAGATTCCTTAGCTCATTGATGCTTTCCTTTTCCTCTCAATTTCTCTCATATGACATATGAGAGGTTTTTTTTTAAATTAAAGACTAATAAAAACAAACAAAAAGACTCCCCTTCCTCACACTCACAGCCTTGTCATCCTAATTGTGTGAAAAGAATAATTTTGTTTTGTAGTCTGTTGCTATCTAAACACATTTAACTTCCTTCTGTTTGGTATTTTGTATTTTAATTACTGGACTCATTTCTGGTGAACAAGCTGGAGAGACATAGACTAATGAGAGTTCTTTTAAATAGATTAGAAATTGGTTAAATGGTTGGCCTCTCAAAAATTTTGTCAGTTTGGAGAGAGAGCTCCAAAGGTGTGCATTAAGGACTTTTTTTGTTCCATTCTGTTTGACATTTTGATCAGTGATTTGGATGAAGGCATAGAAGGCATAGAAGGCATGCATAAATTTCCAGTTTCGATTAAATTCAATAAGCATTTTATTAAGTGCTTTCTATGTGCTGAGCACTGTTCTGGGCTCTGGAGATAAACACATACAAAAATGAAATAGTCTCTGTTCTCGAGGAATTCACAATCTTTTGGGGGCAAGGGTGGTGGAGGACAAGATATATACATAGAAAATTAAATAAAAACATATACAAAGTAAAATCTAAGGAGGGAGAAGAGACAATATGATTGATTGGCAGTTTTTTAAACGATAGAACTGGAGTTTCTGATGTCACAATGAAATCAATCACCAATCAATCCGTAAGTGTTTATTTAAGCATCTCCTCCATGCCAAGCACTGATGGTGCTGTAGATACAAGGAAAAAGAAGGAACAATTTCTGTTTACAATCCCAGGGGAAGAAGTACAGATCAGAAAGAGGGTTTGGGTAGAATGAAGGAAAGTTGTGAGGTTCAGATTGCAAGGGGTTGTATCATGCCACAGGGAAGTGTTTGAGGCCTGGGAATTAGTTGGGTCATGTGGAGGTCAGAGCATGTTGCACTGTCCCTGGCTGGGGGATACTGCATTGCTCAAGACTCTCTTGTGTGGGGTTATCTGCTGTTCCTGATTGGCATCTCCACACCCTGGGGCCTTCATACCCTTGTAATTGCACTCCCCCTCTCACAATTCTGTTCAGCTGGGCTCTATCACGTGTGGTATGTGGATCTGGGGTCTATTTAAGACTTAGGCCTTGGAGGTATCTTGGAAGCCTGCCTTAGTATATGGCTTTGAGGCTTCCCCATAGAGAGACCTTAATAAACTTTTCTGTTTGGACCTCAGAGCCGTGAACTCTTCTGTTCTAAAAGGTATGCTAGCATCAATTAGTTGGGTGTGTAACTGGTTGGCTCTGCTGGTATGTTAGGGTATTCTAAAAGAGAACCCTGACAAGTGGTGCCTGGAACAGTGACACCAGGGATGATAGGAAGGCCGGCGGAGAGACCTCTCAAAAAGGATCCTCTCCGAGAAGACAGAAGAGCCTGGGAATAGTTGCTGCAGGACTTGGCCCAGAGGCCCCAGGATGGGGGATATAGTGATGGAGGCTCAGGATTTAAAGGTGTATGCCAAACAGGTTGAGATGCTTGAAAAGCAAGTCTTGAATGTCTCACTCAAAAGGGCACAAAAATTTGTGAAAGATATTTTACGGGTCTCTCCATGCCTGCTGCTTTGCATAAAAGCTTGTGGGTGTTTGAGGATTGGGCTTGCTTTGATTGTGGCAGGTCAGGTCACTTTGCTCCACAATGCTGGCTCAGGAAACCCCTGGGGCACCCCTGTTGTGGATCCCACAATAAATTATGCAAGTGGCTACAGGCTAAAGTACCCATCACCTATGAGGAGATAGGGTCTCTGCTCACTGAGATCCAGGTGGCCAGGATGGGAGAGAGTCACCTCAGCAACACAATTTCAGTTGAAATGGGAGGAGGGACTCCAGCTTTTCCCAATTTCTGCTATTTTTCTGTGGAGTATATTAATGATATGTTTAGCATCAGAACTGAAAAGTGCCAGAGGTGGCTTGGACGCATTGGTTTGACATGGCTGTTTCTAATGTTATCAAGTAAGTTTCACCTGGCTTTTGTTACTATCTAGAGAAGATAGCAACTTAAAAAATTTTTTTTTCAAGAGATCTCTTATAAATTGTATATGAAGCTTTTGGATCCATTTTGTTTATTTGTGTCTCTGTGTTTTGTTTTTATGTCTTTATGTGAGCGAGTATGTGAGAGTCATTTGTCATTTTGTCAAAAAAGTGTAAACAGAAGTTTTAAGACTTTCAAAGGTTTAAAAATCTCCTTCCTTTCATTCCACTTTGGCCAAGTGGAGTGAGGGAAAGGTGATGAGAAATAATATGGGAATTTTCCCTTGGAATGAAAAGAAAAAAGTAATTAACCATTGCCTGACTCACCTATTAGAGAAAAATTTTGAGTTTCAATTTGAACTTATTTTGGTCTTTTTAAGGGAAATGTGAAAAGGTGAATTAATACCATTCATAACCGTGTGCTACAATAAATCAGAATACTATACTAATTGGCATTTAGGCAAATTGGAGTTTTGCTAAAGAAACATCTAAAAAATGAGAGCTTCAGGTTCCCTGGTCCTGGGGAAGTGGAATAAGGCTCTGTCTGAGAATTTTTTCAGAAGTTCCACTCCCTTTGAGTGGGGGATTGAGAAGCATTTCACTCTCTAAATTCTCAGGAATAAACATAAACACTAAAGCACAAGGTAAAATTAGCTAATTAAGAGAGAGAGTGCTGCAGAAACAATAGGAAATTTAAGTTCTTACAAGGAGCCCACTGGCAAAAACTGTGAGGTACCCTGAAGCCCACACCTTGTTTAGATAAGCAAATGAACCTTTCCATTTAGCTGTGAGGAGAAGAGAAAAACCAAAAAATTTTTGTTAGTAGTTTTTGCTTAACTATAGTAAAATTCAAGTGTAAGAAGTAGTGTTATCAGCAAATATTTAAGCTGAATTTTGTTGGGCTCAAAAGATGTGGAATTTGTTTAAAAACAAGTCACTTGCATTCTGTAATGTGTATATATGCCCTATAGAAAATCAGGTATTTACACCTTTACCTATAATGAATGTACTAACAGTTCACTAAAGGCAATTCTCACTAAACAAAAAAGGGGCCCCATCAGACAGAAACCTAGAGATCTGGCACTATCACCAAAATTCAAAAATGACACTGGCTATGAGACATCTTTTGTGCCAGAATGGACATCTCCGTGTCCCGCCCCCAGTTAAGGGAAGTGTGGAGGCGCCCTTGGGAGGTAACCATGGAGGGAGAGGGGTATGTTTATCTCTCCACAGAACATGGGCCATGCTGGTATTCTGTCTGAAGGGTCCGGGTCATCCCACAGCAGCAACAAAAGGAAACGGAAGAAAAGGAGACGGAAGAGACGACAAGGCAGAGGAGAAGCCGAGCTAAGACCATGCACTGGCTGTGTTTCATGCTGACTATGCTGTCTCTTGGGACCGAGGCTTGTCAGTGTGGCCAACTTCATGGCTGTGACTCCTGTCCAGGGATGTGCTTTTGGCCTCCCGTTCCACCATGCCCTGTTTCTCAATTGTTGTGACTGTCCCTAACTCTTGTGGAGGGACTACTTTGGTGCAGGGGCTGAGCTGGCAGGACTATTAAGATTATCAAGTGGACTTCCATTTGTGTCACCCCCGCCCCTTGCTGTGCCACTGGACTGCAATGGGAAACCATTGAACACCACCTGCATGGCCTTGTGGAACGGGGTGATTTATCAGCTGATGGGATGGACCTAGGTGAACTGATGTGGGACATGAGTCGTGCTGACCATGGGGGCTCGTCCCCACAGGATGTTGTGCTGACTTGTTGAAATGTGTCATAGTGGGTCTGGGATTGAAAACTGATTGTTGGTTTTTGGTTTACTAGTCTTTTGTTTTCTTGATTTGTTATTCTGTATTCCTATGGGTATTAGACAAAACTCCTTGAGCCTACTCAAAACCCAGATCATACTCCAGCGTGAGTGCGATGTGCAAAACAAAAAAGGGGCTATGTGAGGTTCAGATTGCAAGGGGTTGTATCATGGCACAGGGAAGTGTTTGAGGCCTCGGAATTAGTTGGAACACATGGAGGTCAGAGCATATTGCACTGTCCCTGGCCAGGGGATACTGCATTGCTCAAGACTCTCTTGTGTGGGGTTACCTGCTGTTCCTGATTGGCACCTCCACACCCTGGGGCCTTCATACCCTTGTAGTTGCATTCTCCCTTTCACAATTCTGTTCAGCTGGGCTCTATCACGTGTGGTATGTGGATCTGGCATCTATTTAAGACCTAGGCCTTGGAGGTATCTTGGAAGCTTGCCTTAGTATATGGCTTTAAGGCTTCCCCATAGAGAGACCTTAATAAACTTTTCTGTTTGGATCTCAGAGCCGTGAACTCTTCTGTTCTAAAAGGTATGCTAGCATCAATTAGTTGGGTGTGTAACTGGTTGGCTCTGCTGGTAAGTTAGGGTACTCTAAAAGAGAACGCTGACAGAAAGTCCCACAGATGGTGAATCTCTAATCCTGCCCAAAGGTCAAGGGAATGGTGGAGTCCTGAGACGTGGCTTGTTATTAAGGTGTGAAGAAGGTTTGAGATTCTCATCCTCCTATTGAGATCATCTTTGACCCAGATAACACAAAGCTGTCTGGAATAGCTAAGCTGGATGACAGAATCTGAACTGAGAACAATTTTGCCTGATTAGAACATTGGCTATATTTATAACTAGCTTAGGGTGATTGGACCTGCATTTCTCATTCCTTATTAGTAATTTAGAAAATACCCTTGCTTTCCTGGTTCTATAAATAATAAATAATAAATATGGCAGTCTCTCATTGGTATCATATTGGATCTTGGTCTTAAATGGTATATAACTTTGAGCTCTGAGGGACTTAGGACCTTCAACTGGAGCATGGCTACCTCTTCTCCTGTGAGCATGGAAGCTGCACCCCAAGACTGTCCCTATCAACTATTCTGTTCTACTCCTTGTGGGTACAAATAAAGTTGGTTAAAGCTATTTCTTTGTGGGATGACACCCCTGGATTCCCCTGAACTGCTTCATGGGAGGACAACAGAACTGGAAACTATACCATGTGAGGATCTGTTGAAGGCATTAGAGGTATTTACTCTTAAGAAGATACCTTAGTGGGACAGTGAAGATCATCAAGTCCATAACAGAAATATTATGCTCTTTCTTTCCTCTTTCCTAAGCAAAATAATAGAGAGCTAATTCTTTATCTAAATAAATCAAGCTTAACAACATCAACAAAAACAAAAAAAGAGTGTCCCTAAACTCATCAGTGCACTGTGAAAGATCAGTGTAGAGAACTGGGTATATAGGGGGTAGGAAATGGAAAAAGAGATATAGTAGTTGCTTGGCCAACCACAGGGTAAAAATCCATTACTACTCCTCTGCTCTGGTTGCCAGTGCCTCAAGTGATTGCTGTGGACCTCTGGTCTTCTAGAACTGTCTCTTCTCTGTCTTTCTTCACTCATCTTCAAGTGCCCCAAAATGTCAGGTAGAGACAAAATGTCATGCAGATATTGTACAGTCTCATCTCAAACTCCAACTCCAACATGACTGTGATCCTAATTCTCTCCCTTAAGGAAGTTATCTCATTAGTTTTAGGAAGTTTGCTAGAAGGGATATACCTAACCTAAGGTGAGATTCTTCACATGGTTACTATTTACTAATGGAATTGCAGGTTTTGAAATGTCCCAGAACACTGAAGAGCCTTCTAGATCATAACCATTCTATTTTAAAAAATCTTATTTATTTTATTCTAAGTTTAAGAAATAAAAGAAGCATTTCTATAGCATAGAATATAAAAAAAATGATTGTACATGAAACCTCAAGTCAAATATGTACAACTTTCTATTCCTTTTAAGTATATAATAAAGTTATTATGTGACTTTTTTTTTTTGCCTTTTGGAGGGGAGAAGTCAGGGCAGTTGGGGTTAAGTGGCTTGCCCAAGGTCACATGGCTAGTAAGTGTTAAGTGTCTGAGGTCAGATTTGAACTCAGGTCCTCCTGACTCCAGGGCTGGTGTTCTATTCACTGTGCCACCTAGCCACCCATATGTAACATTCTTTTTCCCCTTTTTTCTTCTCTCGCTCCATCCACCCCTACTGCACTCCCAGAGATAGCTACCATTAGACGCAAATCTACCATTCTGTACATAATTCTGTCAATCAGTTCATAACTCCTTTGTAGTCAATTTGGGTATTTATAATAGTCAGAATGACTTGGTCACTCAAAGTTATTCTTAGAACAATATTTTATTACTGCAGAGCATTCTTTTGTTTCTGCTCATTTCATTTATTATTTTTTTTCTGCAAGTCTATCCATCTTTTTCTAAGATCATCGGGTTTATTTCTTATAGCATAGTAGTATTCCATCACGGTCCTATACCAAAACTTGATTAACTGTTCTAAAAAGTTTTGCCTTACCATGCACGTGGAAAAATCATGCAGATTGCAAATGTCCACTGTTCAGACTATGATGTATAGTTAAATGGGTGCTGGAGCTTATCCATCAGTACACCGCAGGGCAGACCCAGCAAATGGTTGAATTGACAGTAATTGTTCCCTTTTTTGATTATAGATAAAGCCCAAGATTTTTTTCCTTCACCTTTAATATCTTTCCTTCCTGCTGATATTTTGTGAATCACCCCCGTCAACGCATTTACAAACTTGTTACCTTGGGCACAGTTCTCCTTTGTATGTAGTTAGTCTAAGCCAGGGTTGGGGAACCTGTGGTCTTGAAGCCACATGTGGCCCGTTAGGTCCTCAAGGGTGGCCCTTTGGCTGAACCCAGACTTCGCAGAACAAATACTTTTGAACTTGGACTTGTTCAAAAGGCCTCAGCCAAGGACTTAGAAGGCCACATGTGGTCTTGAGGCTGCGGGTTCCCTATTCGTGGATCCAGTTGTTTTTCCCATTTTTTAAAATGCCATTTCTACTGATATTAGAATCCAGGCAGGATTGCTTTACTGTCCTTAAGATGAAATGTTACAGAGCTTTCCCCTATTTCATCTGTTTGTTTTCCTTTTTCTAGCTTCCTCCTTACGTGCCCTTTGGATGACTTTGCTTTAATTTGTTCTCTCACAAAACTTACTCTAAACTGGTTTCTCTCTATTTTATAAGGAAACACTATTAATGATCTTTCCGTCATTCTTCTCTGTAGCATTTTACAAATGAGTTTATGCCCTAAAGCAGTGTTGCCTTTGGCTACCATGTATTTTCACTTGGCAGATCATGTGTCTGCTGATTATTGTGCATTTTAGACTCTTAATTCTCTTATTATGGCAACTGGCTTGTATTGGTTGAATTTAAATATGAAATTATGATAATCGTACCTTCATCATTTCTTCTGACTATATCCCATTTTTCATCATCAAGAACTAGTTTAAATTTGTTAGGTTTTCATTGCTTTATTTGCATGCCATGTCTTATCATCATTTTTTATTCTTTATTTTAGCATTATACTAATTTAGATCTTTGATCCAACAAGATAATGGCCTAACTGTATGTAGACAATTGAGTCAGGAATGACTCTTCTTTGAGTAATGAACCATTTTCTGTATGTTAAAATCTTCCACAGTGCTGCCAAATTGATCCTAAAACACAGATGTGATTATATCAGTCCCCTTCTCAAAAATTTTAAATGACTATTACTTCTAGGATAAAAAGCAGAATCCTCAATTTGGTATTGAATGCCCTCCACGACCTTTATCCCATGTACCTCTTTAGTCTTACTTCATGTTGCTTCTCATCTGACATGAAAGGCAGCATGGATTTAGTGATGGAGAGCTGGATTTGGAGTCAGGATGACCTGGTTTTGAAACCCATGTCTTATATTTAATAAGTTTGTGTCCATGGCTAAGCCATTTAACCTCTCAAAACCTCAGTTACTGTATCCATAAATGGAGGTTATAAACCCATAGTGGTTATCTTACAGGGTTGTTTTGCTGTTCAAATGAGATAATATGTATGTTATCAAATGAAATAATATGTATTTGAAAACTTTAAAGTGCTACATAAATAAAATATAATTTATTTAATAAATGCTTGTTGATTAATTTATTTTTAAAAATTAAATTTTACTTTTTCAATGAACATAAATCTATTTTCCTCTCCCTATTATCTTCCTTATCTTCTTTGAAAAAGAAAGAAAAACAAGTTCCTTATTATAAATTTACATAGTCATGCAAAACAAATCCCTGCATTGGCCTTGTACCAAAAAAAAAAATCTTAGTTTGCACCCTGAATTCATTACCTCTCTGTCAGGGGTTTTTGCTGAGTGTCAGTGAACCTTGTTTTGCTTTTCTCCCTGAGCTGATAATATTGCTATGAATATGTTGCAGGCACAGCGTCACTAGGCTGTAATACATGCTTGGAGTTACTATCCCAACTCTACTTGATCTAAGGAACTGGCCTTCCAGGGCTTGGCTACTACATCCTTTCAGAGATCACAGGTATCCCTGAGGTACTGAGGAATGTCTTTCTAGTACCATAGGTCATAAGCCTGCATTAATATGATTTCTTCCATGATTATCAGTTGATATTGTTAGTCAAAAAGGAGAATTTACTAAGGTGGTATAGTTCGTACAACGCTTCCTCCCAAAAAGGCTGTGAGATTAGGCAACTCGTGGATTGTCGTTCTTGGAAGTTATTTTCTCCCTTTTGGGGAGTGCTCAAAAAATTTATTTAGACTGTGACTTTTTTTTTTTGCAAGGATCTTTGTAGATTTGTGAATATTTTGTAATCTGTCCTTGGTGTCTGATGTAGACATGGCTGTCCGTTATTCTAGGGATGCCATTAGGAAACTGATAGGAAGGCTTCTGGATTAGTCAATGGGTGATGGGAGAGATCAAAGCCAGGATAAAGTGGTCTGTTCTTCCCCAAGCAACTCCTTCTTGGGGGGTGAGGGTTAGTTGGAACTCTTTCTCTTCATTCTGTGCTCACTGGAGTCTCTTATCTCTTCCAGTTGCTCAAATAACTTGGGTTCAGAACTGGTTTTCCGTTTTATCTATGACTCTTAGTTCATCTAAGTTTCCTCAACCAAATTGAACTCCCTTCATATTAATGTTACTGTACATCAGTGGTTCTCAACCTTCCTAATGCTCGGACCCTTTAATACTCGTATGTGGGCGTATCTAGGTGTATCTGCATGTGGGCAGACCCGCCTGGAGATGATGGAGGAGCCGTGTCTCAGTTCCTAAGACCACTGGAAATATGTGTTTTCCGATGGTCTTAGGCAACCCCTGTGAAAGGGTCATTCGACCCCCCCCCCCAAGGGGTTGCAACCCACAGGTTGAGAACCACTGCTCTAGGTCCTGGAAGGACATTTTTCACTTAATCTAAATTGTTTGATTGAGACTTACAAGGTATCTAGGCTTCTTACCATTTATTCTACATGAGAAGGGATAACTTGATTGATTTGCTCTATCAATATCAAGCTTAGAACGTTCTGCTGATAGATGAAGCTTCCTTTCTCATTTAGTTAGAAAATTCAACCTTTTTTGGTTTGGATCTTCCTTTGGCCTGTCTCTCTGAGAAATGTAATTTTTTTTTGGTTTTACTCAAGAAGTAAGTTTCTCAATCCAGTTAGAGCCCCCTTTCTCAGTTCCCTTAGACCAGTGGTTCTCAACCTATGGGTTCTCAACTTGCATATCAGATATTTACGTTACGATTCATAACAGTAGCAAAATTACAGTTATGAAGTAGCAATGAAAATAATTTTATGGTTGGGGGTCACCACAACATGAGGAACTGTATTAAAGGGTTGCAGCAGTAGCAAGGTTGAGAACCACTGCCTTAGACACTGAAGAAAGATGCTCCTTTATGTTTTATAAATAACTTGGTCTCTTTCTCTCTGTAACCTATATCTGAAGAGTCTTTCTCAGACATCCTTTTTATCTGCACATTTTTCTACTTCCTCCTCCCTCTTTAGGTCTTCTTTTTAACTATGTGAATTCCATTTGTCTTTTATTTTTTTATTCATCAACATTTAGTTCAGTGTCTAGTACCAAGTTTAGCCTTCCTTGCAAATATGTATTTAATGAATGCAGAACCCCCTTAGTGATACATGACAAATAGGTTGCTCCTATACTCTGCTTCAGAATAGACACAGATATCTTTGATTATTTCCTATTAGGGATAGGAATAATTTAAATTGTTTGCTGTGCTGAAATACCATGGGTATAATAAAATGATAATCCTTACCTTTCAGTCTTAAGGACTACTCTCTGAGCTAGTCTACATTGCTCACTGGGATACAAACCATGAGTTTATTACTTTATAGGTAAGTTTGAGAGCAGCTAAGTGGCGCTAAGGAGTTAGAGTGCTGGGCTTGGAGTCAGGAAGACCTGAGTTCAAATTTGACCTTCAACACTTCCTAGCTGTGTGACCCTGTGTGACTTAACCCTGCTTGCCTCAGTTCCTTGTCTGTAAAATGAACTGGAGAAGGATATGGCAAACCACTCCATTATCTTTGCCAATAAAACCCCAAATGGGATCATGAAGAATCTAACGTGACTGGAAAACAACAACAAAAATAAGCTTGTGTCAAGGACAGGGCTGTCTCATGTTTGTGTTTTCTTTCCTTTGGTACAGAGCCATGTGTGATCTCAAAAAACAGCCGGCACCTTCCCCACTTCTAAGATACCTGAACAGTAGGGTATTGGCTATCCAAGTAGTGTTAATGGTAATAGCTGCTATTATATATCTGCTTTGGGGAGTCACCTACACAGAGAGAAAGCACAGAAAGAGAGCAAGCTCGTTTGGTGTTCATTGTTCTGTACTTAGTGGATGTGAAATGCAAAGTGCTGATAAGCAGCTTTCACAAAGAAGTTTGCAAATATCCCAATGAGACTTGAATTAATATTAGCTTTTTACCTGATCATAATTTGTGTATTTTTAAAAAGTTGCTTTTTTTTTTAACCCTTTCTGTGTGTGGAGATATGACTGATTCAAATTGATAATCTGGGTGCCTGATTATCATATACCTGATTTACTTCTTTTTCTTCTGCTGGGAAGGACTTCTTAGACTAGAGTCCAAAATAAAATTGTCCCTTAGAAATCTAGGATGGGGGAAGAATTGGATCACTGGGAACCTGGTGCCTCTCTTTAGGAGAAGGTGACTCCAGAGTCATGAATCCATGGCAATCCAAGGAAGAAAAGACAGGGATTGACAAAGGTCACCAGCCCTTGTGGCTGCAGCTTTGGGGCGCCTGATCACCTGCTCTTTGAGGGAAATACGTGTTGAATTTATTGGTATCCATTTTACAACCTCTTGACCATTTCAGGTTTCTATTTATACACTTAAACTACATTTACAGTAAATTTGCATGATTATTACTAACCACACTAGCACTGTATACGGAAAATTTCAGGAATGGAAGATATGTAAAGGGTAGGGAAACTGGGATTATGTCTAGATTACCGGCAGCCTGCTGTGATGGAGACCAGGCCCCTCCAAACAGAGAGGTAAATTGGAGGTCCAGGGGTTAGTGAAAAATACAACAGAGTATTGTACTGGTTTTTATATTTAATACAAAATATTGAAAGACCTAAAGTAGATCTCTGGAAAGATACGGATAGGAATCTCATAGGGTAAGAAGGCATGGACTAAGTGTGACCTCTACTACCCACCTTGATGAAATCATCAGTTCATCTAAGTATTGAGGTGCTGGAGTATTTGCTGATTGAAGTGAGGTGTATATGATGATGATGATGATAATTATAGATAGATAGCATTTCTACAGCACTTTAAGATTTGCAAATCACTTTATATGTAATGTCTCATTTTATCATCACAACCACCCTGGGCGGTAGGTGCTATTATCATTCTCATTTTACAGGTGAGGAAATTGAAGCTGAGAAGTGTTAAGTCCCTTACCCAGGGTCACACATCTGAGGCTATATTTGAACTCAGTTCTGCCTGCCCCCAGGTTCATGGAGGAAAAAAATTATCAGTGCTTGCTTTGGATATAGGTAGGGAAAGAGACTAGTCCTGTAATTTCTTTGGTGCAAAGGACTCCCAGGTTAGAGAATTTTGATCTGTTGAGGTTAGCACCTTCTTCTTACAACTTATAGTCTTGGAGAGTTGCCTAGAACACTGAGAATATAAGTGATATTTTAAAGATGACACAGCCAGTGTGTGTTGAAGACAATATTTGAACTCTCTCAGAACACTCCTATTCTTGGCTTCAAAACTACCAGCTATACTGCATGACCTCTTGTGAACAGTAAGTGCTTAAAAAAATGAATGAAAATATATGACATTCCTGGTTGTTAGCACTTTGGTACTGCCTACATCCTCTTCACCCTAAAATATGGAGAGCTGATAGAATCATATATTCTGTTTGAGTGAAACAAATCTAGACTTGTAAATCAGGCTTTGATGCAAACTCAAGCTGTACCTAAAACTTTCAGAGACAGTATGGAAGATTAGAAAAAAGACTGACTGGAGGAAGAGGACAAGTATTCAAACCTCCACTTGGTGCTTCCTATCTATGTAAATCACTTTACCTACCTGGACCTTAGTTTCTTCAGCAGTAAAATATGGAGGGCAAATTACATGGCCTCTGAGGTCCCTTCCAGGTCTAAAACTTTATTATTGTTGTTGTTATACAATTTTACGATCTCATTGTAATTCTATGTCACTATACAGATGGGGCCTGTATCTTTGTGATGTTAGTAATTCTTTATAAGAAAAAAGAAGTCTACCAAGTAGATGGTAATTTGCATCACATATTTTTAAAAAGACTGGCAATAATATGATACTTTTGCATTTTAAATCTCATACTCATACTTTTAAGCAAGATATACAGATATTACATATGAACTTTAGGTAAAAGGATTTTGAATTAAGTTCTGTTTAAAAAATCATTTGCTGGGTTATAATGTGAGAAATAGTTAAACTACTGTTTTGTTAGTCATAAAACAAAAACAAAAAACAACCTTATGTGATGTTGAGTTTAGGTAATAGTCTAAAAAGAGAATCTTTTGTGGCTGTAAGCAGTAGACAGGCAGCTGACTACATCTCTTGCTTTTGCCAAGAATTGGGGACCAGAAGACTTTCTCTCTCTTATTTGGGACTTACAAAAGTAGCTTTCTCTGATCATTTGTATCTCTCCTTATATTTCATTGTTACATCAATAGCATATACCAAAACCAGTCTTCTCAAGTATGATGAAAATAATTTTTACTAGAGCAATGAGAACAATACAGAAACAGACTATTGACAAGTTAGACAATCACAGGTTAATAGAATAAGACATAGCCTGGATTTACAACAACTTATTGATTGCTTTGAGTCCCTTGACTCTCTTTATTGTCACTTCCTGAAAATAGCCTATTCTCTCACTCTGGGACCCATGCCCATTTATCCAAAAAGTTCTCTCAGTCTCTTGGTCTGAGCCTATTGTTCTGGCTGCTTGAGAAATCTAAGTCCTTTCTAGTCTAGATTTTCATTTCCTCAAACTAAAACTCTCCTGTTTTAAAAAATTTTCTTATATTTCCAGTTTCTATTTCTAATCCAGGATGCTTAACTCTTCTCAAAAGCCAATGGGGCAGATTCCCATTGTTCTTCATACCAAGCAAGTCATTCTTCAAAGAGAACACTAAGAGATGATCTTCTTTATCAAAATAAAAATCATCTATTAATGATGTGTAACCCATTTATATACAATGCAGTGCAGTTCACCCCATGGCTAAAAGGCCCATTTTGGCAGTTTCTAAAAAGTCATTATATTACAGGATTAACAAATACCAGTTCTTTTTTGTCCACTTTTATGAGGTTTACATCAGAGTTGCCCTTTTTTGAATATCTGCCAAGCAGGGAATAGTTCAGTTTTTAAGGAAACAGTATTTCACCATTCAAGATATATTCTTTTTTTTTTTTTTACTTCAAGACCAGTTTCTTTTCTTTTTTTTTTTGAATGACTTGTTTATTTACTTTTAGTTTACAAGATTCAGTTCCACAATCACTTGAGTTTCAGATTTTCTCCCTTCCCTTCTTCCCCCCCCCCCCCCATGGTGGCTTGCAATCATGTACAGGATCTGCAAATACTTTCACATTGTACAATAGTTTGGTGATATAGAAGGGTTGTAACCAATGAGTGATCAGTGGGAAAAAAAAGCAAAACCAGACATGAAAAAGAACGATAGCATGTTTTGCTTCAGTCTCCATTTAAACTATAGTCTTTCTATATCTTTCTCTGAGTTTAGATATCAAGATATATTCTTACCAAAACAGCAGGGTTTTGCTGCTGGCATAACAAAGAAAGGCATACTGCCTAGGTGGGTGGAGACCAATGACCTTGCCTTCTTAGAATGACAGATTGTGTAGGTGGTATTAGGTATATAATTAATGGTGCTACCAGAGCTGCCCAACTGACTCATTCTCCAGCTTTCTGTAATCTATGAAGAGCAGTGGGCTCATGTAGATGATAGATAGGTAGAAAGATGGATGAATAGAAAGATGACTGGATGGATAAAGAGAACATGTATTAAACACTTATTATATACCAGGCACTATTTTAAAAACCTTGGGGATACCAATACAAGCAAGACAATTCCTGCCTTTGAGGAATAACACATAAATGGGAACTGGAAGGGGGTAGGGTAGTATTGGTCAGCATGGCTTGGAAACTGTTACCAGGAAGTAGGAAGTGGATTAGAGACTTGTTTATGGGCAAACGAAGTGAAAACTTATCTGTCAGAATTCAATTCCAGGGTAGAGTCCAAGGTTCTGGTGTGTGTTTTGTGTGGGGGCAGGCAGAGAATTAGATGATAGCTGGAGTGAAGGCAACATGGTGTAAAATAGTGATCTGGATGTGGTGTGGAGGCTTAGTTCTAGGCAAGAGAAGGCACAAGCTTACCTACCAGAACCTGCTGTCCCAGCAGAGTCCAAGGTTCTAGTGGGAGTAAGTATAAAAGTATATGACTGCAGTGTTGGTA
>CM053580.1:142298172-142351800 GCA_028627135.1 Pseudochirops cupreus | reverse complement strand
GCATTCTAGGTGTGTGCTCAAGCATAAGTGCAAAGATACGTGTGTATCGATTACAATTTGGATGTTTACTTTTTGATATTTGAATGTATATTTGTATTTAGATTATTTTCCATGTCTTACAAATACTTTTATGATATGTGTTTTTGGGGAATAATTAATGAATTAGAACAGTGGTTCTCAACCTTCCTAGTGCCAAGACACTTTAATACTCGTATGTGGGCGTATGTAAATGTGGGTGGACCCACCTGGAGATGGATAGAGGAGCTGTGTGTCGGTTCCTAAGACCATTGGAAATATGTGTTTTCCGATGGTCTTGATGAAGGAAAAGGGGTGTGGGATTTCTAATGAAATCCGTTCTGGGTTCGTTGTCAGAAAAGAATTTACTGGACCCAGCTGTCCTTTGGCAGAGTCATAAAAGTTTATTGATACATTGAGCAAGGGCTGCAAGCTGAAAGGGATTTTAGGCAGAGTTATAAAGTTACGCTTTTCAGCGGGCAGGGGGAGCAGATAGAAAAAAGACCTGCAGAGTGCTGGGGAATAGAGGTGCCGTTTTAAAGGCATAAAACTGTCAGTCAGAGGCTCATTATGCTAACTAGGTGGGCAAAGGTAGGATTAGGGAGGAGTCTGGGAGTGCTTAAGTGCTTAAAGGGCCATACAGTTTTAATGTCAACTGTGCAGGCGAATTGCCCATAATTCACTTTGAAATTCCAAGGGAAGATGGAGGGAGAGGTGTGGTTTTTGCCTTGATATGTCACTAGGTAACTTTTTGGTCAAGGATGAATGACATAGGTCGTCCAGCATAGCTGCTGGGAGTATAGGCTTGATTGTTTCAGGAGGTGTCAAGTTTGGAAGCTAGACTGATTAGAGACCATCTCAGGAGGGAGTTATCTCCTTGATAAAGTTGCTCAAGGTTTCTAAAGCACATCAGGCCGCTAAGAACAAAGGCGTTATGTATTTCTCTAAGAATACTTGAGTGATTGATTCATGGGAAACTATCTAGCAGACTTTGGGAAAAGACTTTGAGATTGGGGGGAGGGGAAGAGGCAGAGTGAATGCCTTTATGGCTGAAGGAAAGTGTGACTTTTATAGCTTAATGGCACAGGCTTGTTACAAACTGATGTGACATACATAGTTACCCAACCACAAGTGAGAGTTTTACAAACTGGGGTACAAAAGCCCCCCCAAATGATACAGAAGCACCCCTTCAGTCTTAGGTGACCCCTGTGACCCCTGTGAAATGGTCGCAACCCACAGGTCGAGAACTGCTGGATTAGAACTTGAGCATTTAAAAAAATTCTACCCCAATCAACTCTAATTCAGTATTTCCACCCTAGAGGGAGCTGTTTATCACTTTTTAATAAGCTCTACATTTCAATTATACAAGAATATGTAGTCAATTTTTTGCATACTTTATTAGCTATATTATAGAATCACAGGACTTTCAAAGTAGAAGAGACCTTAGGGATCACATAATTTAGCATCTTCATTTTATAAATGAGAAATTTTGGCTCAGTTCAAGTTAAGTGATTTGTCCAAAGGTTATGCATCTGACTAGAATTGAGAAGTCCTGACGCTCAGAACAGTATTCTTTTAATACCGTTAAGCCATTAGTCTCATTTAACAATGGGACCTGAAAGATGTGGGAATCATTACAGTCATGTACTGTACTGAATGCTGGTCAAGACAGGGCCCTGTATCACTTATCACAGAAGATCAGATAGAAGAATATAGCAAGTCTTTTGCAAGGTACCATATGAATGGTGCATTATTATCAGGTTGTTTTTTCTTTTGCTGAGGGACAGTTTTTGTTACTATGTAGACTTTTTTTCTAATTGATGGCTTCCTTGGGGCATAAGTCCAGTAATGAGGTCTCTGGTTCAAAGGGTATGGACATTTTAGTCACTTGCTTTGCATAATTCCAAATTACTTTCCAAAATGGTTATATAATCTCACAGCTTTACCAACAATGTATTAGTCTATTTGTCTTTCCGCAGCTTCTACACCATTGCCATTTTGGGGTCATTTTTTTGGTACCACTTTGCAGGGTATTATTAGCATTTTGTAGTATTTTCTTATGTGGTTGTGAATACTTTGCAGTTCTTCTGAGAATTACTTGTTTCATATCCTTTGACTGCTTCTCTATTGAGGAACGGCATGTATATATCTATATTTATATAGATATGTATACACATATATACACACATGTATGTATATATGGAGTGTATATATCTTGAATACCAAACCCTTAATAGAGAAATTTCATACAAAAATTCCTCCATACCCCCATTAAACTAAGGTACACTAATGTCTGTAGAAACTTTTCAGTTTCAAGTAATCAGATGTATTTATTTTATCTTTTGTAATGATCTCTATTTCAGTTTGGTCAAGAATACATCTCTTAGCCATAGCTGTAAGACACATATGATTTATTTCTCTTCTAATTTATTTTGTTAGCATGATATTTAATATTAAGGTCACTTATGCATTAAGAATATATTGTGGAGTGGAGTGTAAAGTACTGCTCTATGCCTAATTTCTGCCAGGCTGCTTTCTAGTTTTCCCAGCAGTTTGTTTTTTAATCAAATAGAGATTTTTTTCCCTAGGTCACTTATGTTTCTACTTTATCAAACACTGGGTTATTGATTTTTATTGGTTTCGGATCTTCTCTGTCTAGTCTCTTCCACGGATCTGTCTTCTCCTGAGTTTGAACCCTGGACTTTTTTTTTATAGTTGGGTTCTTTCTCTTTTTTCCCATTTTTTTTAGCAGACTATTTCTTGGTTGTTAACTGCATGTTAGGGTCAGGTTCTGTTTCTGGGGTATGAAGGATAATGTCTCAGGCTTCATTTTTTTGTGCTGTTGTTTTCTGAGCTCTATTTGGGGGTCATCAACCTCTTGATTCTTCCAGTGTTCTAAAATCAAAGGCTAGATGTAGTCACTGTTCCTCTGGCTCATACTTTAGTCTATAAGTGACCTCAGGTCACTTTCTGCCCCTGAGCTATGACCAAGATACCCAGCACTGCTGTCCCAAAAGCTCTTGCTCCCTGAAAACCTTGAAGTGGCTATAAGTGTCAGCTTGCCCCTCTGCCCTGGAACTGAAATAGGGATCTCTGCTCTCTTGTAAGTGACCATAACCAGCAGAGTCCCTCCCCTCTGCGACCTACATATTGGAGTGTGCTTCCTCCTTGGTCAGTTGAAGGGGCAAGGTAAGCCCCTCTATAAGGAATAAGATTATACAAACCAAGGCCCTAACTCAATAAGACCTTTCTATTACCCTGAGTTGTTTTGGAACAGAAAATCCTGGGAACATGAGGGCTGCGCTTCTCCTGGGACCCTGGCCAGGACCTTGAGAAGAGATATGGTTAACTGCCATTCCAAGGAAACATTGTTCTTGGGGGGTGGGGAGGGCTTGGAGGGATTGGCCTCCCTCCCCAGCCTCACACAAGATAATGCTTGCTAAAAAAAACACCTGACAGTATGCCTTCTTTGTTCTCAGCACTACTTAAACTGTGAGATTCAGACCCCAGATTGGAATCTCACCCATGGAGGAGACATCCTGCCTGGGACCCTCCCGAGCGGAACCCTGATGGCTGTACTCGGGATTCCCCAGCTTGTGTGGTCAGGCGCTTCTCTGCATCGGTGATGACTGTAAATATGTATAGATATGTTCTGCTATGCAGTTGGAGTCCTGATAGATATGTTCTACTATGCAGTTGGAGCCCTGCCTGTCCCGAGTGGGACCCTGATGGGTAGTCAGGTGTTGGTGCTTCCCCTGCATTGGTGATGATTGTGGATATATATATATATATATGAACCTCCTTAATCAGACATCAGTGTCCCTGGGTCTTCTATCCAGCACCAGTGGTGGGCATCCACAATCTTCCTTTAATCAGTCACCCAACTTCCACATCATCCATGGGGTGAAAGTTCCTGGATGCAAAGGCTATGTGTGACATGGTTGCCCCCAGGGCTTGTTTGTTTGGCAGTGGTATCTGCCTGGAGGCATCTGCACTACAGTCAGGTCAGACCAATGCTTCAGGAGGTTAGGTTTTTCTTACTGTCCTCCCAAGTTGTCTTGGGTTGGATGACTGCTTTACCCTAACTTTTAATTATTTCTACCGCTCTAAAATTTACTTTGAGGCATTATTTTAAATTATTTGTGGGGGAATTTGTGAAAGTCAGGTAGTTTCCTGCCTTATTCTGCCAGCTTCCACTTTCAAACTTAATTTGCTTTTAATTTGTATGAAGACAGACTCCTGATTAATTTTTAACAAATGTGTTTTGTAGTAGATTTATCTATGATGCTAATACAAAATTCAATACAATAAACATTTGATAAACACATACCATGTACCAGGCATTGCATTAAGCTCTGGAGATACAAAAAGAGGCAAAAGACAGTCCCTGTTCTCAAGGAGCTTACAGTCTAATAGGGAGACAACATGTAAACAAATGCATACAAAGTAAGCTATATTCAGGATAAATAGGAAATAATTTAAAAAAGAAAAGCACTAGAATTAGTAAGGGTTGGGGAAGTCTTCCTATAAAAGGGAGGATCTTAGTTGGGACTCATAGAAAAAGAGGGAGGTCAGTAGTCTGAGTGGAGTAGGAAGAGCACTCCAGGCATAGGGGATAACCAGAAAAAGTGTCTAGAGCTGAGAAATGAGTATCTTGTTCATGGAAGAGCCAGGAGGCCAGTGTTACTAGATTGAAGAACATGTGCCAGGGAGTAGGGTTTAAGAAGACTGAGGGGGCTAAGTTTTGAAGGGCTTTGAATTCCAAATAGAGTATTTTGTATTTGTCCCTGGAGGTATTAGGAAGCCATTGGAGTTTATTGAGTGGGGGGTGAGGGGAAGGGGGAAGGTGATGATATGATAAGACCTGCATTTCAAGAAAATCACTTTAGAGACTGAATGGAGAATGGGTTGGAGTGGAGAGAGACTTGAGGTAGGCAAACCCACCAGCAGTTTATTGCAGTAGTCTAGGCATGAGATGATGGAGTGGTGGCAGTTTCAGACGAAAGAAGGAAGCATATAAGAAAGATGTTGTAAAGGTAAAATTGGCAGTCCTTGGCAATGGCTTGGATGTGGTGGAGGGGTGGGGAGTGGGGTTTAGAGATAATGGGGAATCTAGAATGACTCTTAGGTTGTGATTCTGAGAGACTGGGAGAATGATGTTTCCCCCTACAGGAATATGGAAGGTAGGAAGCAGGGAAGGTTTAGGGTGAAAGATCATGAGTTCTGTTTTGGATATATGATATTAAGTCCATGACAACTTTAATCACAGAATTTCTAGCTTCTTTAGAAGGAAATAAATATAAAAAAAATACAGCCCCTTTAATTAGCAGTATGATGATGACTAAACATAATAGTAACAACAATGGCTAGTACTTACATAGCACTTTAAGGTTTGCAAAGCCCTTTACAAATATCCTTAAAACAATGCTGTGAGATAGATGCTATTATAAAGGATAGGAGAATCTAAGGTCATTTGCAGATAAGATCTTGACAAAGTTGGTTCCTTCTGATTTCTTCTTAGAGACTAGAACAGAAAGTCAGAGTGGTCCCTATCATTTTCTTCTTGTAGTCTTCATCAAATCTCTCATTCTGGGCTACAGTGAAGTAGTTCTTCCAGTCTCCTACAGTCCCTGAATCACAGATAGGGGGAGATTTAGTGGCCATTTAAAGTATTTTGATTTCCTATTCCTCCCCCCCTCCCCAGTTTTATTAAAAGCCTAATGTTTAACATAAGTACAACCAGTTAAACTTGCTTAATAGTTATTTACATTTCAGTTAGTTAATTTAAATACATTAAATATTATAACAATTTTGTGATCACTTCCTCTATATATCCTCATAAGTATTCTATGATCCTTCCTTCTCATCACTTTTTTTTTTACTTTGCATTATTTCATAACATCTTTTCGAATGTCCTTGTCTTCTTCTTGCTTGTTGGTCTCAATTCCCTTATAGCATTCCATTGTGTGAATGTACAACAGTTTATTTAACTATGCCTTTTTGTTGCTTTTGGAAGTAAAGGATTGAGGTCTAGTCCAGGAGCCAGAAAGACTTGGGCTCAATTCCCCACTTTGATACATATTTGCTATATGACCCTGGGCAAATCCCTTAACCTCTCAGTGCTCTAGGCAACTCTCTAGGTCTTTAAGTTGTAGAGAAGTACTGATCTGCAGTACTGCAGTACTGATCCCAGTCTTACCTGGGAGTTCCTATACTAGTGAAATCACAGGTCTAGTCTTTATACTCCTATCCCAGTTACTTTAAACTGCATATAATTTTATTATGAAAATCTTTCAACAGATAGTTCTTTTTTTGTTCAATGTTTTTTTTTCCTTTTAAATAGCACTTTCAAGGTAATAGAATTACTGAGTTGAAGGATATTATTTTTTGTTATAATTTTTAAACTTCTAATGGGTACTTTCAGATTATTCTTCTAAATACAAGATTATTTTCATTTCATCAGCTATCCCTTAAAATAATCATTTTATTCTGACAAATATTTTCATTCTTGGAAGATCTATATCTATACCAAATTGAGCAGCTATGATTCTGAGCTAGAGAAGAGTAAATGAAAATTTCCAAATGACTTGAAATATAAGAAGAGAATGTTTTAAAGAAAATAATAGAAAAAATATAGATACCTTTTCTCATGAATGGGGAAACAGAATGGTCCATAATTTCACCAGGAAGTGTTGTGTAATTTGCCATTGGATTCTTTTTCATTATGTCAAAAGAAGTATGATAGATGATTTTTTCTAAAGCATCTTCATCTAGGTTCTTCCCCATGAATTCCATTATCTTTCTAATTTCCTGCTTTGGGTGCTATGTGAGAGTGGAAAAAGAAAGAATTCATTGTCAACAAAGAGCAAGGCTAGAAAACACAAGTATTGAAATTGATTCATCATAGGGTCATTGGGAAGGGGCTAAGTAATTATTGTGAATTTAGAAATTTACTGGTTCAAGAGAGTTTGCTCCTAGAAATACACATTAATCATAATTGTGAATGTGAACAGGATAAACTTACCCCCAAAATGGAAGTAAATTAGAAACCAGAATCCAAACAATATGTTGTTTAATCTAGTTTTTGATAAACCCAAAGATCCAAGTTTTGGGGGTGAAAACTCACTATTTGACAAAAATTGCTGGGAAAATTGAAGAGCAATTTGGCAGAACCAGGGCACAGACCAACATCTCACACCATATGTCAACATAAAGTCAAAATGGGTATATGATTTAGACATAAAGGGTGATATCATAAGCACGGTATGGGAGCATAGAGAAATTTATCTATCAAATCTATGGACCCGGGAAGAATTTGTGACCAAATAAGAAGTACAGAGAATCACAGGGAGTAAAATGGATAATTGTGATCACATGAAATTAAAAAAGTTTTGCCCAAAAAAAATCAATGGAGCCAAAATTAGAATGAAATCAGGAAACTAGGAAAAAAGTTTTACAGCAATTTTCTCTGATAGGTACCTCATTTCTTAAATATACAAGGAACTGAGTCAAATTTATAAAATAAGAGCCATTCCTTAACTGATAGTCAAACGATTTGAACAGGCAGCTTTCAGAAGAAGAAATCAGAGCTAGCTATAGTCATATGAAAAAAAAATGCTCTAAATCACTGTTAATTAGAGAAATACAAATTAAAAGAAGATTCCACCTTTTTTCTATCAGATTGCTAGCATGACAGAAAAGAAAAATGACAAATACTAGAGGAGATGTGGAAAAATAGGGAGACTGATGCACTATTGGTGGAGTTGTGAACTGGCTTGGCCATTTTGGAGAACAATTTGGAACTATATCCAAAGGGCTATAAAACCATGCATACCCTTTGACCCAGAAATACCACTACTAGGTGTGTATCTCAATGAGATTAAAACATGGAAAAGAACCTATTTGAACAAAAATGTTTAAAGCAGTTCTTTTTTTTTTTTGTGGTGACTAAGAATTGGAAATTAAGGGGATGCCTATCAGCTGGAGAATGGCTAAACAAATTGTGGTATATAATTGTAATGGAATATTATTGTGCTATAAGAAATGACTCAGGAGATGGTTTTAGAAAAACCTAGAAAGATTTACATGAACTGATGCAAAATGAAGTGAATAGAACCAGGAGAACATTGTATGGAATAACAGCAATATTGTAAGGATGATTGACCGTGAAAAACTTAGCTATTCTCATTAATACAGTGACACATGATAATTTCAAAGAACTGTTGAAAAATGTTATATATCTCTATAGAGAGGATTAATGAATTCTGAATGCAGATTGAAGTATAATTTTTTCACTTCATTTTTCTTGATTTTTTTGAAATATGGCTAATATGGAAGTATGTTTTACATGACTTTATACATATAATTGACAATCATATTGTTTGCCTTCTCAATAGGAGGGGGAAAATTTGAACTCAACATTTAAAGAATAAATGTGAAAAAGAACTAAATAATAATCTAAAAAAAGAGTTTACTACTTTCCATGTTAAATCTAATACTGGGGCCCTACCTCTACAGAAAGGTATACTTCTCAAGGACACTTTTTCCCCTTATGAATTTTTTTCTCTTTTTTTCTGGAAATCCTCTCCAACTTGACACATTTGCTTATGGCATAGAACCTTCATGGTGTATTATATTGTGTTACATAGTACTTATGATAGTGTGAACCTTCAGCCCAGTGTAACACATAGTACAATATAATAGAAAGTGCATTAGATTTTTTTTCAGTTCTCCACTATCTTTTTTGTTATTAAATTTAATTTTTAATTCATGGAATAAAGAAGTATTTCCATAACATTGTATAATAGAAAAGATGATTGCACGTGAAACTGAAAATCTACTATGCACAACTTGGCATTCCTTTCAAATATACAACAAAATTATCATGTACATTTTTTTTCTTCCCTCCCCCCTTCACCCTAGAGATGACTACCATTAGACACACATACACACATGCAATTATTGTATTCATACTTCTACTTATCAGTTCTTTCTCTTGATGATGATAGTGTCTTTCTTTGTATGTTCCTTATAATTAATTTGGGTATTTATAATAGTCAAAATAACTTATTTGCTCAAAGTCATTATTAAAACAATGTTGCTGTTATTATTAAAACAATATTATCTTAGTTCTACTCATTTTTCTCAAGTCATTCAAAGTCTTTCTAAAATAATTGAGCTCATCATTTCTTATAGCACAGTAATAGTCTATCACAATCACATACCACAACTTGTTTCGCCATTCCCCAATTTATGGGCATTCTTGCAATTTCCAGTTCTTTGCCACCACAAAGAGAGCTGCTATAAGCATCTTAGAACATATAGGTTCTTTTCCTTTCCCCCCAATTATCTTCTTTCTTTTTGGAGTGGGGAAGGTAGGGCAATTGGGGTTAAGTGACTTGCTCAAGGTCACACCGCTAGTTTTTGTGTTAAGTGTCTGAGACCAGATTTAAACTCAGGTCCTCCTGACTCCAGAGCCATTGCTCTATTCACTGTTCCACCTAGCCATCTCTCCCATAATTATCTTCAAAAACAGACTAAATAGTGGCATTTCTGGGTCAAAGGGTATAGGTAGTTCAATTACTCTTTGGGCAGAAATATCTTAATTATCACTGTCTTCCTCCAAGGAAGCTCCTTGAGGGTAGGTACTGTATTTTTTTTCCTTGTTTTTGCATCTCCAATGCTTAGCACAATGCCTGGTACACAGTAAACAATTAATGCTTGTTGCCCTGATTTTATGACTAGTAAATAATACCAGAGAATAGTAAATAATACTAGAGCCTCAGTCTGGGGAAGTACAAGTTTTTCTTATCACTGTATCTCCAGTACTTAGTACAGCGCCTCTTACATAGTAAGTGCTTAATCAATGCTTACTGAGGACGTTAGGTCTAGGTTATAATACCAGAGAACAAGGTACAGAACATTACTTGGGGGAAAGTTTATAAAGATGCCACTTTTCGCAGGCAAAATATCCAGAGCTTCTGTGATTGGTTCTTAGAATCATTACAGGAGAATCAGTTTCCTTCATAAATAGCAACAATGCAATTATGCATTTAAAAAACCTTATTACCACTACTTTGTAAAGCAATGTTTAAAATACAGCATCTGATGAACGTAGCAAGGTTGTTATTATCAGGGCAGTCTTCTACCTCCTTCTCTTAAGTGCCAAGTATAGTTATGTGCACTTAGTGGACCCTTAGTAAATACTAGCGATTGACAAACTGGATTGAGCCCTCACCTTTTTCATGTCCTCATAGAAGAGGTAGAGAATGGGATATTTGTCTTTTGCATCCCACCATCCTGTCACATGATCATGCCAAGAACCCCAGCACACTGTAAAAGACAGGTAAAAAAAATGTGTAAATTCGTTGGAATCGAGAATGCATGCAGGAGAGAGTGTGGGTCACCCTTAAAAACAAAAGAGGGTAGAACACCTCATGAAGGGGTCACAGATTTCTCTGTAAATAGTTGGATTCTGTCACCTTTTCCTTCCAGGAAATCTTCAAAATACTCCTCCCAGGTTCCTGGATCAGGAAGTGCTGCATTCATCTTTTGGAAATGGTAATAGGATACCAAGTTGTCCTTGGCATTTCTTGCCATATAGATTATCTGAAATTGGTCATGAGAGAGGAGAGAAGAAAAAAAGGTGTGAAGTGTATAGAGGAAAAAAAAATTACAATCTCAGTTAGCTATAATTGATTCATTTATCAACTATTTATTCCTTGAATCTCAACAATTAACTTCTAGTTAGTCATCTAGTACTAATATTGACTAGGCACTGTGGTGTGTTATATCGGAGTATGTTATTTGGGTGTTTATAATAGTCAACATAGCTTATTCATTCAAATATTAAAACAATATTGCTGTTACTGTATGCAATGTTCTCTTGGTTCTGCTCATCTCTTTAGGCCTTCTTTGGGTTTGATACCTCTAATCTCAACACTGTCTCACAATTACATTTAGAGGTTGCTTTCTTGTGAGTGACTTGCTATTTTTGTGAGTGACAGGAAGGATACAAAGTCATCATGATAGAAGTATGTTACTGGATTTGCAGATCCTATACTTGATTGCATGCTGCTATGGGATGGGGAGGGAGGAGAGAAAATTTGAAACTCAAGGGACTGTGGAACTGAATCTTGTAAACTAAAAGTAAATACACAAATCAATTAAAAAAAGCAAAGTCATGCCAAAGGAAAAAAAAAGAAATATGTTACTGGGCTTAGACATAGCATGGCATAGTTGATAAAGAGTTAGCCTCAGAGTCAGAAAGACTTAGGCTCAAGTCCTTCCTTGAGTCCATGTTGATTGTGTGACCCTCATTAAGTGACTGTAGCTCTCATTGGTCTAGGCAACTCCTTACCACCATAAGTTGGAGACAGTGATCCTTTGTATTGATAGCAGGAATTTTCTGTCTGGTAATTCCCTATCCCAATGAAATCATAGGTCTATCCCTCCTCTATCCCATAAAAAACAAATTACTTGACTTAGTAGTAGATTAGTTTCTTTGAGACCAGGAGAAGTTTGTTTCTAGAAGAGTGGATGAAGCCTGCTTTAAGAGGTTCCAAGGTTTGTCACCTGCTCCTTACCTTACAGCCCTTCTCCAAGAAGGACGGTGGCAACAGCTGTATGGGAAGGTGAGTTTTTAATATGCGTGGTGATGGCATTGCATTAGCTTGATCCAAACCTGCAAAATAATTTTTGTCTATTTATCATCATTTTTATGTTGTGCCTCTAGGACCTTTCTTCTTTCATTTCTTCAGCTTTGGGAACAATTCAATGCAGTTGCCAGAACATTGTAGTTGTCTCTAAATCTCCATGGCCATATCCATACCATGCTACCATTATCCTCATCCGTCACCCACTTGAACTAGAACCTTGGACTCTGCCCCTGGGACACTGGGCTTTGATAAGTGAGCCTTAGTCTTATCTTAACACTTATTTTGCCCATATCTATGCCATACTTATGTTCAACATCTCCTGTTTGACTTCCCCTTTATATGTATTCTGCTATTAGAATGTATACTCTTTGAAGGCAGGTAAGATTCTTGTTGTTCAGTTGTTTCAATTATATTTGATACTTTGTGATCCCATTTAGGATTTTCTTGGCAAAGATACTGGAGTGCTTTGCCATTTCTGTCTCCAGCAATGAAAAATATGGTGTAAAAATGCTTCAAGATTAAGAAACAAAAGTTTTGTGGATGTTCTAAAAGTCCCCGACTTCCAGGAACGCTTTCTTTATAAAGAGAATTAGGAAATGCTGGACTTAGTTTAACATCATCACAAAAAATGAAATGGACTATATCTTAAAAGGCTGGAAATAGCATGTTACTGATATGAAAGTTACTTCCAAATTAGTTGTTTGTGGTCAGTGAGACCATGTTAGAAAAAAAGAGAAATTCAACACCAAAGTAGAAAGAGAGGAAAAGATAAGTAACTGTGTGCAATTACAGTGGTTTCAATCTGTTCTAGTCAAAGGAGCTATTGATCCTGAAAAATAAGATATAGATAAGAAAAGTCATTAACAAAGCACAAGCTGAATCCTATACAAGTTTAATTCCTTTTAATAAAGGAATTGTCACAAAAAAGAATGTTGAAAGAACCCAGAAAATGAGTTAGCTAGGAAATGCTTGATCTTGACAAATGGAATGACATGGTAGCCAAGGGCAACAGGTGAGCCAGCTAGGTGGCACAGTGAATAGATTGCTGAACTGAGAATCAGGAATATCTGAGTTTGAATCCTATATTAGATTCCTATTAGCTATGTGATCCAGTGCAAGCTACTCTTAACTTCAGTTTTCCCATTTGTAAAATGGGAAAGATAATAGCACCTGACTATGGGGTTGCTGTACAATCAAATGAGTTAATATATGTAAAGTGTTTTGTAAACTTTAGCATACCTAATAAATGCTAGCTCTTATTATTTAGACTATCCACTCATCTTAAAACATTACCAAAGAGAATGATAGAAAATTATGAGAAGTATCATTCATAAAACAGCAAAGAATAAAGGCAGTTTAAATGAGTCTGTAGAACACTCAGCATGAGATTGAACCAAGTCAGACCATACCAAGGACATTTATAGATGAAAGTGAAGCAATAAAAAAAAAAATAGAATTGGAAGAGCAATTCTATAACAAATTGTTTTCATCATCAATGGTGGTGGACTGTTCCTTGTTTTTACCACCTGGCCATCTACCTCTTTTTCTAATCAGGCATTGACTTGATATCTTTTACATTATTTGGTAATGCATGAAAAGTTTCATGTGTGTAATTTTTCACGCATCTCTGAGTTGCTCATTTTAGCTAGCAATTTTAATTCCTCAGAAATTATGATTTGTACCTGTATAGCATCATGAAAAGCATATTCACATTAGAAATGGAATTTTGGGCTACACTCCTCAATCTCATAGGTGCTATATGAGGAAGTGGAAAAGGCAGTAAGGAAGTGGAAGATGGAAAAGGAAGTAGGACAAGACCAAATGCACAAAGAAGAAATCAGTGGTGGAGGTGAGATAGTTTTTCTTCTCTTAGTGTAGGTATTTCCTGAGGTATTCATTTGCCCTCTTTTATTTTTCTATCATCTCTTTCCCTTGAAATCTCACCCATTTCCAAGGCTTTATCTCTATGTGGATGATTCCTAAATTGTTATTTCTAGTGTTGTGCTTTCTACTAAGTCCCAGACTCACATTTCCAACTGACCACTGGATATTTGTAAACAGAAAATTGGAACTGAAAGTCCCCACTGGTACTTAAAACTCACTTTGCTAAAATCTGATACTCCTTCTGCCTTTTCTATTTTTGTCAATAGTACCTTTCAACGAATATTTTGAATTTGAAATCTTGCTATTATCTTTGACTTTTCCCTCTCACACCCCTTCCACATTCAGTTGTCAAGTCCTAGAGGTTCCATTTTCATGTGTGGTATATCTCATCTCTGTTCATTCTTTTGTATTCCCATTGCTTCCATTCTCCTATCACTTGCTTGGGCTACTACCATAGACCCTGGACTGGTCTTTATGCCTTCATCAATGCATCCTATAAATTACTACCAGATTAATTTATCTTTTACAAAGGTATAATCATTCTATTCTACTGTTAAAAAATCCATCATAGCTCCAAACTCTTTAGTATGGCATTCAAAGCTCCACAGTATGTCACCACTTTAACTTTCCAGTCATATTTCAACTTATGTCCCTTCATGTGCCCAACATTTTGGACAAGTATGACTACTCATTGTCTCTCATATGTACAATGCTCTTCTAATTTTGCTCAAACATTTCTTCCTCTGTTAATGCACTTTTCCTTACCTTTGCTTGTTGAATTTGTTTCAGTTCAAATATCCCTCTTTCCATGAAACTTCCTTAGATGTCCCCAGTCAATAGTGACCTTTACTACCTGAGATCTTGAAAAGCATTTTGTATGCATGTATTAAAGACATTCATCATTTCATTATCTTCCATTATAGTTATTTTAAAAATACTATATCCTCCTAGATTATAAACTCCATGAAGTCAGTGATTATGTCTTAATTTTTACATTTTCCTCAGTGCTTAACACTGTATTTTCTTCACATACTAGGTGCTTAGTAAGTGTTTGTGGAATGGAACTAAATTTCCATTTTGTTAAGAAGTAACTGACTTAGTGATTTACATAGCCACATGGAGAGTTTCTGTCATGTAGATCTACTCTGATTTTATCAAGGCATAGATACTGCAGTCTCCCCAAAAGTATAATCACACAACAATTTACCCTATGAATATAGGATGAGGATACAAAAATGTCTGTGGTCTATGCAATGATATCTAGTTGGTTGGACAGCTGGTCCATTATGATATATATCCTGGTCAGATAACGCAGATGGACAATGACTTTGACCCAGTACTGAATATGAGGAAAAGTGGACTGGATTGCTTTTGGGAAACTGTGAAGGGCTTTTATTAAATGCAAAGACCTTCCTCAGACAAAATTCCATTTTTAATGTGAATATGCTTTTAATGATGCTATACAGGTACAAATCATAATTTCTGAGGAATTAAAATTGCTGGCTAAAATGAGCAATTCAGAGATGCGTGAAAAATTACACACATAAAACTTTTCATGCATTACCAAATAATGTAAAAGATATCAAGTCAATGCCTGATTAGAAAAAGAGGTAGATGGCCAGGTGGTAAAAACAAGGAACAGTCTATATAATACATTGGTTCAATAATGTCTGTATAATCATATCTAGAGATCTAGAGGAAATCAAATTGAAAGGCATTTATTAAGCATTTACTTTGTGACAGGCAGTGTGCTAAATTCTGGGGATACAGAAAAAGGACAAAAACAGTAGATGTCTTTAAGGGTATCCCAGTCTAATGGGTGAATAGTGTGAATAATGACATAGATGGAAAGTTCTATCATCTAGGGCAGCAGTTTTCAACCTGTAGGTCGTGACCCCTTTGGGGGTCAAACCACCCTTTCACAGGGGTCGCTTAAGACCATCGGAAAACACATATTTCTCTGATGGTCTTAGGAACTGAGACACTGCTCCTCTATCCGTCTCCAAGTGGGTCTGCTCACGTGCAGATACACCCACATATGAGTATTAAAGGGTCTCCGCATTAGGAAGGTTGAGAACCACTGATCTAGGGAGACTGGGCAAGGTCTCCAGCAGAATGTGGGATGTGAGCTGAGTCTTATAGGAAACCAGGGAAACTGAAAGGTGGAGAGGAAAAGGGACAGCATTCCAGGCTTGGGGGAAAAGGCAGAGAGAGAGGCAAGAAATGCAGTGTGGTGTTTGAGGAGCAATAAGTCAGTTAGTGTTGCTGGATGTAAAGTGCTTTGAGGTGAATAAAGTGTAAGAAGACTGGAATGCTAAGTAGTGGCCAGATTATGAAAATCATTCAATTAAAAAAAACCTAGAGTACTTTATATTTGATTTTAGAAGTAATAAGGAGCCCCTGGAGTTTATTGAATTTTGTGGGGGAGGGTAACAGGGTCAGATCTACACATTAGAAAAATCACTTAGTCAGTTGAATGGAAGAGGAATTGGAGTGGAAAGATATGAGGCAGGGAGACCAAATAGAGGACCCCCAGGAAACTGGATGAATCTTCTTTGGAGGATTTAATGGTGGAACATGGATAAGAGTATGTATTGGAGGAGAAAGTGTGGATGGATTATGATCTCTACTTTTGGAGAGAGTGCCAACACTGGAGAGATCATGTCCATTAAAGTGTAATGTACTTTAAGTTAAATGTAGCTGTTTAGTGATGAAAAGAATACAAAATAGATTTATACTGATTATCAGATTATGTAAAATATTGCTGCTGTTTTGCATGAACATTTTTATGACTGACAGGAGTAGAAAAAGAACTTTGTTTTAATTTACTAATAGATATAAGAAGAAAGAGATTTCAGATAAAATTTGGACAGTTTTGGAGAGAAAATTATCTGTGATATAGATGTGAGGACGTGGATCTTTTTCAACAAGGTAGAGTGATGTTTGGTTTTTTTTTTTTAGAGGGGGGAAGGCAGAGTAATTGGGGTTAAGTGACTTACCCAAGATCACACAACTAGTAAGTGTGTCAAGTGTCTGAGGCTAGATTTCAACTCAGGTCCTCCTGACTCCAGGGCCGGTGCTCTATCCACTGCACCATCTAGTTGTCCTAGAGTGATGTTTAATGTTACAAAGAGGCAGAGAAAGACTTTTTATTTATTAAAAACTAGAGAGATATGATGGTCAAGAAACTTAGATTCAAGGGAATCTCCGAGATAGTGTATCCTGTTGAAGACTTTGGAACATGATGGATACCTTGGATAATTTACATATGCATGAACATTTTTATGACTAACATATGCGTATTTTATGAAAAATCATATAGACATTTGGAGACCGAGGTGTGATTAAAAAAGGACTGCCAGTTTGATAGAGGAAATTTGTGGGATTGAGACTTCTTTAAGCAATAAGTGAATCACTGAGAATCAGGAAGTTCTTATTTAAATCATTGGATTAAGTAGCAGAAGAGGAAGAGGAACAACAAGAACTGAAGAAAAACCTGAGGAGAAGGAAAAAAATAGTAGGAGGGCTGAAAAAAATCACTTTATTTGAGCTGTGACAGTTAGAAGCAGTAAATTAAGACAAGGCCTCTGCTGAATGATTCTCTATTGCAGCTGTTCTCAACCTGTGGGTCGCAAGCCCTTTGGGGGTTGAATGACCCTTTCACAGGGGTCACAGGGGTCGCCTAAGACCATTGGAAAACACATCTTTCCGATGGTCTTAGGAACTGAGACACCACTTCTCTATCTGTCTCTAGGCAGGTCTGCCCACATGCAGATATGCCCACATATGCGTATTAAAGGGTAGTGGCATTAGGAAGGTTGAGAACCACTGCATTGGTTGGAGAGAAAATTGCCTTCTTTGGCCAAGAGCTCTAATGACATCTGGTGTCTATCAACAGAGAGAGAGAGAAAAAGAAAGAGAGAGAGAGGGAGAGAGAGAGAGAGAGAGAGAGAGAGAGAGAGAGAGAGAGAGAGAGAGAAAGAGAGAGCGCTGGTCTGATGAGCATTGCAGTTCCCTAACTTAAAGAGAACTGTGATTTACATTAAAAGTTAACACATTCTAAATACTGAGCTTGTAATTCAAGTAGAAAATAGTATTTCCTTAACTGAAAAGTAGTAAGGATCAAGTCAAACAGTGAGCCTCAGCTTGTTACATATGCTACAGATGTTCCTGAATGGATAATAACACTGAAACCTGCAGCCCAAAGTTTTGAGTTACCTTAAGCACTTCAGTTTTTCTCCCTCATGTGTTTACTTTTCAGGTTCCAATATGTATGTTCCCATAGTTCACCATAGGTACTAAGTGAATTATGGAAAAGCATTATCCAGGTTTATGTACATATCATGATGTATTTTACTATTTATATACTTTATTTGATATACTGTTTTCTTTTTTTCCTTGTTAACATGGTTATGTTTAGGATTTAAAATTATATATCTAATTATTTTAAGTGGTTATATAAATGTTATATGCTGTATGGATTAATTTTCTTATTGATGTGAGCTTGTTTAGGTAGAAAGCCCATTGGAGAGGGTGGTTAACCCTAGGACTTCAGCTGGCTACCACTAGTTCTGCTATTGCCTGTACTGCTATAAAAGATTATGCATTGGTATGATCCTGGGAAACTGTGAAAAGACAGGGTAGAGTATTGTCATTTTAGGTCTTAGACAGTTGCCAGAAGTTGAGGTGAAAGATAAGGAAGACAGGTAAAGGGTAAAGATGAAATATGAGTAGAAAAAAAAAAAACAAATAGAGAATTTCTCTGATCTTTGTTCATTTGTTGTTAGGGAAATAACATGTCAGACATTGTTTATAGTCAAGTGTGACTGGGTGGCCTTACTGTCACTTACCAAAGTCTATTGGTGGAATTGCCCATTCAATGAAAGGAAACCGAAGGTGAGTAGGAGCTCGTTTACATTTCTCAATATTGCCATCATTTTGTATCATGTCTACTATCTCCTGGGTCCAAGTTGTCCCTTATTTCATAGAAAGAAGTGAGAAGAATAGAAGTTTGAGAGGGTTCTTATATTTTTTAAATATGGAGTCATAAACTGTTAATATCAAGTTCATAAAGCAACATGGAACAAAATTCCATATTGTCTTGTAAAAATCTCTCTTTTATTAACACAGATAAAAAGCATTGCATAATGGCACTCTAGAAAGGAATGAAGATCTGAGTCCTCATTTGAGTTTTTCATTCTCTCTGGGAATGGAGCATTTGGTATCTCACCATTGACCCCAGGTTCAAGTTTAAAGAAGCCATTTGGAAAATAGCTGTCTCCTCTTTGAGGCAACAGGATCTAATGGAAAGAAGACTGGATTTGGAATCAAAAGACCTGGGTTGAAATTTTAACTCAGTCATTTTATTACCTTTTTGATCATCCAGTCAGATGGAATTAGTGGAAGCAGAGTTTGGAAAATATCAAGGGAGGTGTGATATTAGGGAACAGGAGGAACCTTTAGTGATCAAAATGTCAATTTGTGCTTGATCTTTGTCAAAAGCAGACGCAGTATTCAATTCCTGATTTTCCTTAATGATTATTTTGTTCTCAAAAAAGTAGAGAGACCACAAAGGGCCTGAACGAATCCTTTTTTTGTAGTATTTTAGAGTATATTTTCACTCAGATACAGTTTGGACCTGGTGATTTTTAAAGACTCCTCCACTAATTATTATTCTATGATTTTTATAAATTTGGGTATATCAGTCTCTTTGGGCTTCAGCGTCTATAAAATGAGGGGTTGGATCACATAACCTCTAAAATTCATTGAACTTTATGATGTATGACTTAGGCAGATGAACCAGAGGAATAATACAATTTCTCCCTATTGGCTTATTTTCTGCTATTTAGAATTATTCAAAGAAGAATCATCTGCCTTGGGAGCTTGTGAATTTCTTCTCATGGGAGGTCTTTAAGTAAAGACTTGATGACTGTTGGATATGTAATCTCAATAGGGCCCTTGCTGCAGAAAGGCAATCCTTTTACTTCTCTCTAATTAATTCTGTATTTCACTCCCTGCAGTGGCTATTCTAAAACTTCTCTTCTTCTCAATCCTCTTCTAGTACCCTATTCTCCTATCATCTCATCTCCTACTTTTCTAAGAAAACAGAGTCCATTTGCTGTGAGCTTTCTCTAATTTTATACTCGGTATTTCAAAACTTTTTAACATTACCTTCCATTCTCTACTCCTTTACTCCAGATTGATGAAAGGTGGCAATTCTCTTTGCCAAGGTCAATCCCTGTACTTGATCCCTTTATTACATCTTCTTATTTATTCATTTATTGGCTCATTCCTTGCTGCTTACAAATATACTCAGTTCTCCCCTTTTCATTAAAAAGACCCTCACTTGGGGCAGCTAAGTGGCACAGTGAATAGAGCACCAGCTCTGGAGTCAGGAGGACCTGAGTTCAAATATGACCTCAGACACTTAACACTTACTAGCCATGTGACTGTGGACAAGTCACTTAAACCCAATTGCCCTGCCCTCCAAAAAAGCAAAAAAAAAAAAAAAAAGACGACTCTTACTTGACCCTACCATTTTCCTAAGCTATAGTCATATATTTCTCCTCCCATTCATAGCCAAACTCCAAAAACAAGCTGTCTACATTTATTGCTGCCACTTTCTCTTTTTATTGTCACTTCTTAACTCTTCTGTAATCAAATTTCCAACCTTATCAATCTGTTGAAACTGCTTTCTCTGAAGGTAACACTGATCTCTTAATGGCCATATGTGATGGTGTTTTTTTCAGTGTTCATCTTCTTGACCTCTCTGAAGCATTTAACACTGTTGTTCACTCCTGGCTACTATATTCTGAATTTTTGTGGTACCCCTTTTTCTTTGTTTTCCTTCTTTTTATCTGACCACTGCTTATCAGTCTCTTTTGTTGGCTCATCATCCTTATCTTGCTCCTAAACTGTGAGGGTTCCCTATAACTTGGTACTGGTTTCTCTCCACACTCTTTCTTGGTGACATCATTTGCTTCCATGGATCTGACTGTCACTTCTATTCAGATAACTTCCAGATAACAGTATTAGTCTGCTGAATTCCAGGTCTATTTTATCAACTGCTTATTGGAAATGTTGACCTAGATATCCTCTAGACAACTGAGAAGAGAACTTATCTTTCCTCCCAACCCACGTACCTTAACAATTTCCCTGTTTCACCTAGGTTTGCAACTTTGGTGCAAACTCCCCAATTTTTCTCAATAAGTCAGTTGTCCAGTCCTGTTGATTCTACCCCATACCATCTCTCCCATGTGTTTCTTTTCATTCCCATGGCAACCTCCCTAGTTCAGGCCCTTATGATCTCTTCCCTGAATTATTGCAATAGTTTTCATAGTCCCTATCCATCTTCCACTCAGCTGATAAAGTGATATTTAAGAAACAAAGGTCTGACCATGTTATTCATCTGTCCAATATGCTCTGGTGATTACCAATTACTTCTAATATCACATACATCTTTCTCTGTTTAGAATTTAAAGTTTGTTACACTCTAGCTCTAACCTACCTTTTCTAATTTGTTGTATGTTATTCTCCTTTCCAAATTGTACGATCTAGTCAAACAGACCTTTTTATTGTTTCTCTCACATGGCACTCCATCTCCTTCCTCTGTGCCTTTTTTATTGGTTATCCAGTATGTTTAGAATTTGGTTCCATCTCACCTCTGCCTTTTAGAATCTCTAATTTCCTTCAAAATTTTTAGTTCAAATACCACAGACTACATGAAACCTTTCCTGATTCATTCAACTTTGGATGTGGTTCAGCTTGCCTCTCCCATTCCCTTTTATGTACTTTGCATACATTTGTAAATGCAAGTATTTTCCTTCCATCTATAACGTAAGCGCCTGGAAGGTGAGGATTGCTTTACTTTTGTCCTTCTGTCCCCAGAGTCTAGAACAGCGCCCAGCACACAGTAGGGACTGGAAGGTGAGGATTGCTTTACGCTTGTCCTTATGTCCCCAGAGTCTAGAACAGTGCCCAGCACACAGTAGGGACTGGAAGGTGAGGATTGCTTTAC
Organism: Pseudochirops cupreus; assembly: GCA_028627135.1. Classification (NCBI taxonomy): domain Eukaryota; kingdom Metazoa; phylum Chordata; class Mammalia; order Diprotodontia; family Pseudocheiridae; genus Pseudochirops; species Pseudochirops cupreus. The sequence continues at coordinate 142,330,227 of CM053580.1, read as the reverse complement.
TCTTGTCCTTATGTCCCCGGAGTCTAGAACAGCGCCCAGCACACAGTAGGGACTGGAAGGCGAGGATTGTTTTACTTTTGTCCTTATGTCCCCAGAGTCTAGAACAGCGCCCAGCACACAGTAGGGACTGGAAGGTGAGGATTGCTTTACTTTTGTCCTTATGTTCCCAGAGTCTAGAACAGCGCCCAGCACACAGTAGGGATTTAGTAAATGTTTCTTGATTGATCATTGTGTTGGGAAAGTTTTATTTATGTCTGAATTAGACTAGATGGCCTCTCAGACCTCTGAAATTCTATGCTTTTTTGAATTTCAGAAATTATATTTAGTGAAATTTTTTGAGTATAATAATTTAAAAAAATCTTTAGGTAACTAGGCAGATATGTAGTGTAAGACTTAAGAGTCAGGAAGACCTGAGTTTAAAGCCTGCTTCAGATACTTCCTAATTGTGCGACATCCTTAGTAAGTTACTTAACCTCTCTTCAGTTTCCTCATCTGTAAAATTGTGATAATAATGACACCTATCTCACAAGGTTGTCAGGAGGATCAAATGAGATAATATGTATAAAGGGCTTTGCAAACCTTAAAATGTTACATAAACTGTTTATTATTATTGTTATTAGAAAAATTTTATTCTTTGACTCTACTTGTAAAGTCTTTAGTGTTTTGTTTTGTTTTGTTTTTTTTTAGTGAAAAACACTTCAGTTTATTTTAAAGTCTTGTTTAGTTTAGTTTAAGGCACTCAGAAGTCATCAGAGCCAATAACATCAGGGAGAAAGTTAGTCATAAAGTATATATTGATAAGAGTAAGAAACTGATTAGAGCAAACCACTCACTATGACAAGGACTTACTTTTATCCTCCATTCTTCCCTTTGTCCCTTTCCTTCTCTCTCCCTAAAAGGATTATAATCATAAGCATACATAAAATCACTTGTTTCTTTGGTGAAATAGGTAAAAGTGTAAGGGATCAGGATCATCCAAGCCCAGACTTCTTACAGATTTTTCCTGATATTTTGAAAGGATAGTTCATGTGTCTCTATACATGTATATATACATACACACATACATAGTACACATGTACATACATACTGATGCATCTACCTTTCCCTCAAACATTTATGTATATTGCTAAAACTCTCTTCTACAGAGATCTTTGAAAACTGATTTGACAAATGAAGCATGTCTTGTCATACTCCAAGAAGGTGGAGCCTATTCTTGAGCAAAGTGCCTCTTTATCTTTTCATCAGCTCTCTCATACAAATATTCTTTTATCTGTTTGAGTGACACTTTTCTCCCATTTCAGTATTCTGAGAAATGGATCAAATTTATGAAATTGTAGTCCATGTTTATGCAACATCTCTCATTAATCTCTCTCTAACTTTCTAAACCCCTCCCTCACAAACCCAGTGCAGATTTTTATCCACTCAAGCATTCTATTTTTGTCATTCAACTAAGGAAATGTTTATTCAGGATCCACAATATGCAAGGTCCCTCCCTCCAAGTTCCCTTATGCCCCTCTCCTCCAGACCTGCTTTAGGATAAGTAGAAATAAGTAGATCATCTGGCTTGGCTTGAAAGTTCCAGATTTCATCCCAGATAGCACAAGTGGGTGTAGGTTGAAGAATCCCTTTTATGTAGTCAACATCTATTCGTTCGTTCTTCTTTAGGTTCAACGGCTTCATCTCTTTTAAGGTCATTAAGTGCTGTTTGTTACACAGAGAGTATGCCTGTTTATCTGCAAAGAATCGCACACCTCATAGATTAATAGAGATTTTAAATCTGGAGTAATTGCCACCATTTGAATTTAGCTTTCAGTATGGAATAAGGAAGAAAGAAAGAAACAAAGAAAAAGTTTTTTATCCAATCAGCTTTGACTTAAAGCACATAACTGTGAAATCTCCCGGATTCTCACGTGATCAGTTTTGTTTTCAATCTTGAAGCCATATTTACTAATAAAATTCTTGTTAATTATCTACTTTAGTTTATGAAATAACTCACAGATGTTTTCATTGATTTCTTCCTTAAGACAGGGAAAGGATTAAATTAAATGATTCTGTCAGTCAACCCCTTTTAGCTCTAAAAATCGGCTTTTCACTGAACTTCCTGAAAAACGGGAGGAAATTGCTTTCGGAAACACAGGCTTGCCGAGAAAAGGAAAGTTCCTTGCAGAGATAAAGACTTTTTTGTAAGTTTTGAAACAATGACGAAGTTATAAGCAAAAAGTTTAGAAATGATTCTCTCTTACTATTTGTAAAGTACACATAAAGAGATTTCTGGCTGTATTCCCAGTGTTCATTTAAAAAAAAAGGCACATTCTGGGTGGGAGGGAGGGTGATCAGTCAAGAGGAGGCTGAGGACTGCTCTGAGAAATACGAGCTCTGGAAGTTGAGAAGGGAACCCAGCATCCAAGAATCCAGCTCTTGAAGGAGAATTATTCCTTACCTTTTAGGAGGAGGGAAAGAAGGGGATTTTCTCTCCCTCTACTCCTTCCCGCCCCTACCATTGACTATGGAGTCTTATAGTGGAGTTAAATGCCCAGTAGGTGAGCCCAGGGAGCCCAAAGGAGCTATTTGCCTGGCAGAGACCCGGGAGCATTGTGAGGATGCCATGAAAAGAGCAAAGATTTTGGGACCATGCAACATCAGAGGGAGGCATCAGTCAATTGACTACGTGTGTTTCCCAAGTGTGTGTCTCTCTACTAGTGTACTCTACTTATGTGTCTGCTTTTCTCACTGGTGCTGTGTATATTTGTGGGAAAGTACATCTCAGAGTTTGGGGGGCAGCGAACTTTTGTTACTACTGCTCATGCTGTTCCATCTTAGTAAATTGCTTTGTTCTGAGCTAATTGTATCAACCATTTGACTAATAAAATTAAACACACTGGTGGGGACTCCTAAATTATAGTTTTAAGAGCATAGATGCACAGAGTACATGGAATCTGAGGTAGTTATACCCTCGGGGTCCAATTTTCAAATGCAAATAGGGGGGAAGTCCAGATGCTTGTTCTTAGTTCTGTGAGGAGTCAGCGACCCATATTTTTATTCCTTTGGGATGAGCACCCACAGGTAAGGGTATGATTCCCTATGTGGACAGAGAGAGAGGAGGGAGGGAGAAGAGAGATGGAGGGGGAGAGTTACAAAAGAAATGAAAGATCCCAGGGGACATATAAGCAGATCCAGAACCAGATTGCTAGAATATATGTATGAGCACATCTTTGTCAACAACTGAATAAGGAAGAAGAAATAATGGCTACATTAGATGCACTTTGAATAGTCTTTTTTTTCTTTCTGTGCAGAAGGAAAGATATACCCTGATTGGGGGGCAAAAATTTAAGCACCAACTTTTTTCAGGCAAAAGAACAATTGACAAGAGATTCGAAAGACAAGAAATAGGAGTTCAGGAGGGGGAAGCTGTCAAAAGTCATGGAGATGAAAAGTGGTAGGGAAAGTGGGAATTAGAAATAATAATGGAGGTTACAAACGGCAATAACAGTAATTGGGACAAATTTAAGTAAGTAACTGGGATGGTGGTTGTAGCTTCTGCTGGCCAAGATTTGGAGAGAGCATCGATGGGAAAATCTGAGTACTTGGACAATGGACAAGAAGAAAGTTAAGGACATCTAGATAGAAGATAAAACAACTATACATTCTAGAAAGACATTTTGGATGTGTCATCTACTGCTTAGAACTGATGATTTCCGCTAATGGAAGTACTAATGATGGTAGGATTAATTTTTGGCTTAATGATTTTTCTGTATCTCTGGCCTAGGAGTTCCATTGAAGTGTAACAAGAGTTTGTTTCCAAACTGATTAAGACAGATCATGCCCTGCCCTAACAAGAAGCTATTGCTAACTAGTTCCTACAATAATTTAGGGACTCATTTAGTGATTTTTTTTCAAATTGACTCTAACAATCAGTAGATCCTCTGTCTCTGTCAGGGGAGTAAGCCAATAGTCAAGTATGTCAGTACTTTTTGAGGTCTAAGTTGAGATGTCTGCTACAATCTGATAATGGTCCCAGCTCAGTTCCTGGAGAGCTTGGTAGAGTTCTCCAAGTTTGCTCTATTCCTTTCACAGAATCACAGATTCTCAGTTGAGGGGGACTTCAGAGTCATTGTATTCTAACCAGACCCTGAATGAGAATCCTCTCTTCAATAGCCTAACAAATGGCTATTCAGCATTCACTTGAAGACTTCAAATGAGGGAAAATGCACTAACCGTTGTTAATAATTCCACTTTTGAAGATTCTATTTGTTAGGAAGCTTTTGTTTATATGGTAGCAAAGTCTATTTCTGCACCTTTTACCCATTGCTCCTAATTCTGACCTCTGGGGCCGTATGGTACAAGTCTTCCCTATGTCAAACATTCAAGTACTTGAAGGAAACTCTCATTCCCCCAAACATGGATATTTTCTTCAGCTGTTAATGGCATGATCTTGAGACCCTTCACCATCCAGATACCACCATTAGATGTTTTCCAGTTTGCATTTGTGTTCTGATGAGAGCAGAGTATAATGGGACTGTTTTCTCACTTGTTTTGGACTCCATGCTTCTCTTGATTCAGAGTTATTGAAGGCCTTTCAACATCAGTTTCTTTTTTTTTTTTTGGCTGCCCTATCACAGTATTGATTTGAATAAAGTTATAAAGTTAGTCGTCCATGAAACCCACTAGATCTTTTTTTTTTAACCAAGTACTGTGATGTAACCATGTCTCCCCCATCTTGTATTTGTGAAATTTATTTTTTGTCACCCCAACGACAGGTGTTTGCTCTTATCCCCAGAAAGTTTCATTTTATTTGATTGGTCCCTAAGAGCCTGTTGAAATCTTTTTGTTTCCTAACTTAACACACAATATATTAACTATCTTTCCCAGTTTTATGTTCAGTCTGAAAAACTTTCTTTAATTTTGCCCAAGTCTGTGTTATTTAAATTTCCACTAGACTTCTATAAGCTGAATTTGAGTTACAACTCCTTGGGAGGGTTTATTGAAATGGCCCTGTATTTATCTACCAATACTTTTATTTAGATCATGCCTTTCTACTTTGTCTACATACCAGAATAGAATGAAAGGTATCAGATGCTTTGCTGAAATCTAGTAAAATATATGCAGAGTCTTTGATCCATCAATCTAGTTACCTTGTCAGTAAAAGGAAATGAAATTAGTTTGGCACAACCATCTATTCTAGTTTGGCACCATCATCTATTTTTGATAAAGCTTTCTTTTCTAGATATGAATTTACCATTCCTGTTCTTTAAATTCACTGGAATATAAGTTCAGTCTGGACCTGGCACTTGAAGCCATCTAGGACATTTAGGAATTCTTGAATTATCTTTCTTCTTATCTTTAATTTCTAATTTCTTTTAGCCACTTTTGTTCTCTCCTTTCCAGTCCAAAGTCCAAGTTCTTTTTGGCAGAGAAAATCAAAGCCAAGTAAGAGTTGAATAATTCTCTTTTTTCTGTTGTCCATCATCCTTATTCAATTAATCCAAGAAGCAACCCTACTCCTTGCATCTTCCTCCTTCCTCCAACATAATTTAAAACATCACTTTTTTTTCACCTTTAGTTTTCCTTGTCAGCCTTAATTCATTCTGAGCTTTTGCACTGTGGACACTGTTCTTATAGGACAGTGCCATACTCATTCATTCAACATCATCTGCCCTCTTTTCTGTCTTCTACTTCTTTTAAATATCTAATGTGCTCCGTTACTTCCACATGCATTCACATTTGGACTCTTTGTATGGTTTCCCCTATTCCTCCTAATCAGAATTGTTTTTCAATTCAATTTTTAAAAAATTCATTAAACATTTATTAAATGTATACTATGAGACAAATGTAGTGCTAGGTGGTAGGAATGCAAAATAAAAATAAAACAGTCCTTTCCCTCAAAGAGCTTATGTTCTGTTGGAGGATGGACACAGCAGTAAATACAGAAATTCTACAGAGAAATTTCAGGATGGAGCAAGTAATTAGAGGAATCTGTAAAGACTTCCTCTAAAGAGGTCCCTCAGTGCAGTCCTTCCTCTCCTCTGCCTCTTAGAATCTCTAGCTTCCTTCCAAATACAGTTCAGGTGCCACCTCTTTAGAGCAAACCACACCAACTCCATCTTGTGACTCAGTTATGGAGATAGCTTCGTTTCTATTCAGTTACAGGTATAGTTTAATTTCTGTCTTGTGAGAAAATTCTATTTGATTGTGGGAATTGGGAGGAAATCTTATTGTTTGAACCTAGTCTTGCATGGTTGGTAAACTGGACCACCTCTATCTGCTGTTTAGAGACCCTTTAACTAAGGGCCTAGGTTTTATAAACAAGAAACTCAGTCAAATCCAAAGATTTATGTGAGGAGTTTTCTCACAATTGTGCATCTCAAACAATCCATATGTATCCAAAGTGACCCTGTACTGATCAATCAGTTATTGTTTCCATGTTCCTTTGACTAATTTTTGGCTTTTTTTGCTTGTTGCTGGTGGGAAGGCAGGGCAATTGGGGTTAAATGACTTGCCCAAGGTCACATGGCTAGTAAGTGTTAAGTGACTGAGGCTGGATTTGAACTCATGTCTTCCTGACTCCAGGGTGGGTGTTCCATTCACTGCACCACCTAGCCACCCCCCCCCCTGATAGTTTACAGACACTTGGGGGGAGTGGGTCACCTCTTTCTGAATTCAAGAAATTGTGTCTGTTTGTTCTTCCCCCTCCCTACTTGGAAAGTCCCTAATCTTTCATCCAATAAGAAATCAGATTACTTAATGTTGTATCCTGGTAAATTGTTTCCTTTTAATTAATTGGCCTATTTGATTGTTTTTAATGTACAAAAGTCTGTCTCTCCTGTATTTAGGGTCCAACCCAAAGCTAAGGGACTTAGTCTTTATTTGTTAGGCAATTGTCATACATTGCTTATAGGATTAAAATGCTTGGAAGCTTGAACCTTTGTTTCCTCAGTAATTTCATCTTTCGCTTGGCACAAATAAGAAATTATATGGAAAGGAAGATACAGAGGGCTTTAAACGCCAGACTGAGGTATTTAAATTTGTATTTTACCTTACTGGCAATAGGTTGCCACAGAAATTTTTGAGTATGGATTGAGATAATCAAAGTCATATTTTAGGGATATCAGTTTGACAGTTATGTGGAGAATGGATTTGAGAGGAGAGAAACTGGAAGGAAGGATAGTAATTAGAAAGGCATTGCACTAATACAAGAAAGCAGGGATGAGGATCTTACAACCTTTATGAGGAGATCATTAGTTATTTGGTTATTTGACTCCTACTAAAAGGAGTCAATTTTGCCATGCTGAGAAAACTGGGATATATGAGGCAGGAGGAAAGGGCCAAAGCTAAGATCCTTCATGGAATATATTCTTCCTCTGAGTCCCCAAAGTTCAAAATTATGGACTATTAGCAAGAACTCTCTGGCTGCTGGTAATTGCTGGGAGAGTGCCCATGATGAGACACAAATAGTAATATGCCTGTGTCTCAATCCACATGGAGCTTCATTACATAAAAGTAAAATATTGAATCTTGGTAGGAACATATGGGCAGACATTGCATTGCTGCATCCCAGGCTGTGCAAACACCTTGTGCTCCAGAGAAGGAAGGAGCGGTATAAATCCAAAGCCATACTGACAATGCTGCTGTAAACGATAGTGCCAAACACATATTATTACCAAGTTACATACTTTCCCAAAAGGCAAGGGAATTAATGATGCTTTATTTTGTAATTTTTGTTCCTTTTACCATTCTTGCTTATAATATGCCAATACAATTTTGTTATCACATACTGTATATTTTTATTATTATACTGTATATTGTTATTTTTAAATGTTTAAATACTCACACAAAGATGTCAGTTAATTCCTTTCTTTCTTTTTCTTTCTTCTTCTTTTCTGCCAAATAACTTCTTGTATTAAACTAGAAGGACTGTGCACAGTGAGATGTTTACTTCTTTAAATGTCTCTTGTTGCTGGTTTCACAGCAACCTGTTGAAACAGGAGGGAAAAGGAAACTGTTCAGTTCCCAAACTTGTCTCATGCTTTCCCTCAGTAATGACTTGCACCCACAGAGGATGTGTGGGGAATTAATTAAATTCAAAGAACAATAGTCAGTGCTGACATAAAGGAATGATGATTTGGAAGACATTTGGTGGCAGTAAATGACTTAAAATGTCATTTAACCTCTGCCAGAAAATCACTGAAGCTTCAACTATTGCCATCAGATTCACTGTGAAGAAATTTGGAGCTTTTAGAGAATCTGTGGAGCTTTTGGAGAATCTGTGTATTAAAAGGGAGAAGAAAGAAATCATTTCGAAAAGAAGGAATAGCTTAGAGCAGGGACTTGACCTTTTATTTTTTTTTGTATCGTAGACTCCTTTGGCAGTCTGGTAAAGCATATTGATCCCTTCTCAGTATGATGTTTTTATTTGCATACAATAAAATCATTTAAGATTATAAAGGAAACCAATCATATTGAAATACATCTTTCTCTCTGTCTCTCTGTTTTTCTGTCTCTCTCTGTCTCTTTCTCCAAGTTGGTAGACCCCAGATTAAGACGCCCTAGTTTAGGGGAACTGGTTCTAGGGGTATTTCCAGGAGCAGAGATTGCCTGACTGTGGTCATCTCTCAGTCCAAAAACATCATCCCTCTTAGTGACAGAATTTTTTCCATTTAATTTTGTTAGACTGCCTGAAACTCTGCCACTAGGAGATTCATTTGGGTTAATAAGCATCCTTTTAAAAATGCAAATATCACTAATGGGACTAAAAAGTTATAAATCTTCAAATATTAGTATGAACTTGTTCGATGAGATTGCTTTTGAAAGTTGAGATTAACTTGAAGGATTGTGGGGATTTTGATTTTTATGTCTTGATTTCTCATCCTCCCTCCATGACAAACACTAGGCATGGAATAGAATAATTGAGATCCCAAAGGCACAGGGGAAAGCATGATCTGGACCCTGGGGTGTTTCATTTTTATCTGTCTCGGACCCACAAGATCACTGGGAGGGGTGATAGGAATGAGCCTATGTATCCCTAGTAGAACCAAAGACTGAATAGCCATACTTGTCTCAAAATCTGGCATTGTACTACCTCTTTTTCATGACTAACTGGTGCTTACCAACTTCTGTTCCTGTCATGACTCTTCTTGTTTCTGACTTTGGATTTTGCTTTTTCCTATTCTTATTGCATTCAGCCTTAACTAACTTGGGTCAGCTTGGTGAGCTTTCATCACATTTAGGGAAAGTGGCTATCAGTCCTACCTATCACCTCTCCACCTATATCTGCACCGCATTTCCATATCTACAAAGATAAACTGTTTGCCGGGCGCTTTGCCCAGTTATCCTGCTCCCTTTGCTACAGATTGATGTGCAAGGTGGAAGAAGAAAGGTAGGTAATTTTTTTAAGTGCAAGGATAGGACATGCCTGGGTTGGGGACTTATAGCAGCAAGAATATCTGATGCTCCCAGTAGCCTGGAGATTAAATATTAAGAAGTGGGAAAGGGTTGCAAAAAGATTGCCAAAAACAAATTGGCAATTTCAGATTTTGCTTAGGGATAGGCCTGCACCCAACAAAGAGAGGAGAGAGAAAGAACTGTCTTTCTTGTTCTCTTTCTTCTCTTTCCTAGTTCAACAAATATTTATTAAGCCTCTACCATGTGTCAAGCATGGTGCTAGGTGCTGGATAATTCAGCCGAATAATTTAGGTTAGTACAATTACTGTTATAGTTCAGTGACAATGTCGTTTGATTGACTCTAAAAATGTTAATGTGATCTTGGGTTACATTAAGAAAGACATAGCTTCTAGGAATAGGAAGGTAATAGTTCCACTGTTCTTCATCCTTCTTAGACATTTTATAGAACAACGGTTCTCAACCTGTGGGTCATGACCCCTTTGGGGGTCAAACAACCCTTTCACAGGGGTAATGGGAGTCGCCTAAGACCATCGGAAAACACATATTTCCAATGGTCTTAGGAACCGAGACACCGTGTTCCTCTGTCCATCTACAGGCGAGTCTGCCCACAGGCAGACAGGCCCATATATGAGTATTAAAGGGTTATGGCATTAGAAAGGTTGAGAACCACTGTTATAGAATATTGTATTCAGTCCTGGTTACCATGGTTTGAGAAGGATTGAATAAGCTGGTGAATGTACTCCTGTACATACATCCTGTACAACTGGTGAAGACCTTAAATCCATAATAAAAAAACACCAGTTGAAGGAACCAGGAATCTTTAGTTTGGAGAAAAGAATAAGGTGGCATAAGATGACTGTCTTCAAGTGTTTGAAAGGTTATCACATGCAGAAAGGATCAGACGTATTCTGTGTGGACTCAGAGGGTAAAACCAGGAGCAATGAGTGGAAGTCCTAGAGAGGCTAATTTAGGCTTGGTATTTTAACAGTTTCCTAACAATTAGAACTGCCCAAAAGTGGAATGAGTGATCTGGAGAGCTAGTAGGTTCCCCTTCAGTAGTGTTCTTCAGGCAGAGGCTAGATTCCTTCAGTGTATGAGTTGGACCAGATGACCATTGAGGACCCCTTCAACTCTCAGATTCTATCATTGTGTGACTCTTGTGCAGGTTTTTAATTTTAATTTTTTTAATAGTATTTTATTTTTTTCCAATTACATGTAAAGAAAATTGTTAATGTTCATTAAAAATTTTTTTAGTTCCAAATTTTCTCCCTTCTTCCATTCTTTCCCCTTCTGTAATGTTAATGAAATAGGAAGATCTTTCCTGCTCATTAATAGGCCCAACACATGGAGCCTGGGTCACATGGAGCTTAGTGTGGGAGGAGCTTAAGGAGACAGAGAGAATGAGCAGGGAGTGGGGGAGATGTGGAGCAGAGAGAGAAAAGCAAGCTGTGAGTGGGTGGAGGGAGGAATTTACCTAGGGGAACTCATTTTGTGGGGAGGCCTGACAGAAAGAAGGCTTACAATGTTGGTGCTGGGGGGTGGGGCTAAGATGGTGGAAAGGAAACAGTAACTTTTCCAAGCTCCTCCAAAAATCCTGTCGCTAAAAGCTAAAAAGTGAATTTGAACAGATTTAAGAGTGACAGAACCCATGGGGAGATGGAGTGTGGCAGATTCCTAGCCCAGGAAAGTATGTACATAGTTCTGGGCAGGGAGAACGTGGAGCACACAGGAGCTGCATCGACATGGATCTGAGAGCAGATTATAGCAGACTGAGAAGAAGCTCCAGCCAGCCAGCAGACTCGTCCACCCCAAGGGCAATTTGCAGCCATCTTACCATAGGACAGAAGATTTTCTGAGCTGGGTAAGAGAAAACGCAGGGCCTGCAGTAGGGACAGCAGCTTTTCCTGGGGCTACCAGCCCGCAACCTGGATTTTTAAAAATTACATACCCGAATGTCCAGAAATCAAGATGGAGGAATAAAACCTAGTTGCTCTGATCCCCCTCTCCCTAATCCAGAAAAGTCCAGAGATAATTGCCCCACCCAGGGTAAAATCATGAATTAGTGGAAACAGCCTCAGGCTTGGGAGTGACTGAGAAAGGGGGAAGTGAGGCAATATGGAGTCTAAGCCCAGGAGGGTAGAGCCAGCAAACACTAATAACACAAGCCCAGGTGCTCTGGGCAATCAGCAGACTGCAGCCCTGCTGCTGGTCTCCTGCTACTGAGCCTGCAGGAGTTGTAGCCCAGAGACACAGGGGTGGAAACCTGAAGGAGCCAAATGACCCCACCCCCATAGGTTACTCTGTAAGCCTCAGGGTAACTCAGGGGAAACACTGAGAGTCCTGGCCCTGGCCTCAGTCTAGACAGTCAGAGGCTACAGCTCATGAAGTGAACAACCAAACCCCTACCTCCCAGCCTGAGAAGCTCAATACTTCTACACCCCAGAAATAGATAGCCACTCTAAAAATCCAGGACACAGGCAGTCACAATGGGGAAGAAGGAACCTACGAGGGCTAGGACCATCAAATCTTTTTATAGTGAGCAAGAACAACCAAATTTAGAAGGCAACTCAGACTCTATACTTACACTGGAGACCACAGAAGATAATGTGAATTGATCTCAAGCCCAAAAAGCATTCTTGGAGGACTGTAGGGATCAGTGTGAGTCTAAAAGCACCTGTGATGCTGAGGGTCACAGCCCAGTTGCTAACCTCACGGAAAAGCTGTGCAAGACCACTCGCCTGATGAGCGGCAGCTGAGATGGCTGGCTCGGCCTGTCCTCCATTGGTCCATCCCTCCGGCGCATGTGGAGATCATGCTTTAATCATGTTACCTCTAGGGTGTATAAGGAGGATGCTACTGTACACTTCTCTCTCGCCTCTGGTCTCTTCAGTCCCTCCTGAGAATACAGCCTAAGGCTGGCCCTTAGGCTACTGAGTTAAGAAGCGGCTGCAACAGAGGACCTCAAGAGGGATTTAAAAAATGAAATTAGAGATGTAGGGGATAAATTTAAATCTACAGTGACCAAATTGGAAAAAAATCTCACTAAAGAAAACAAATCTTTAAAAAGTAAAATTGGAGAACTAAGATGGGAGGTCCAAAATCTAACTGGAGAAAATACCTCCCTAAAAATGAAAACTGAACATATGGAAAAGGAGCTTCAAAAACTAACTGAGGAAAATAATTCACTAAAAATTAGAATCAGTCAAATTGAAGCTAAGGACTCTATGATGCAGCAAGAGTCAGTCAAATAAAACATAAAGATTGAAAAATTAGAAGAAAGTGCAAAATATCCCCCTGGAAAAACAATTGACTTGGAAAACAGATCCAGGAGAGATAACCTAAGAATTACTGGCCTACCAGAAAGCCATGATGAAAAAAGCAATGTGGTGCTCTCTGGATTAGTGATGAGTACCTTGTTAAATCTTACCTCCTGGTGTCCTAATGATGTTCCAAGTAAATATTTTGCCTTTGAGGAAGAGATTTATTATATTTTGCAAATCTACCCTGGAAATATGCATACATATTCATAGTGGCTGCTTTGGGTATTGCACTGGAATTATACCCTTCCTTAAAATGGTAAGAATTTGGTAGAGGTTTTATATATATATAAATCATATAAAGCATATTTCCATATTAGTCATATTGGGAAAAAGAAACAGACCAAAAGGAAAAAAAAACACACAAAAATAGTGATAATAATATGTTTCAATGTGCATTCAGACTCCATCAGTTTCTTTCTGGATGTGGATAACATTTTCCATCATGAGTCCTTTGGAATTGTCTTGCATCATTCTATTGCTGAGAAGAGCTAAGTCATTCATGGTTGATCATTTTTTTCATGGTTGATCATCTTGTGCAGGTTTTTATTTATTTAGAGGACTTAACCTTCATTTATGCTCTATGGGAAAATATACTGTGAATTCTGAGCTACCAATTTATGAGCAAACTTTGTTCATAAATTTTATGATGAGGTTCAAGTACTCTACACTGGTATTGCCTATCACAGGGAAAGTTAATTAGCAAAAGGCATGAATTGTACTTGATCATACAGTTAATTTTTTTGCAGTTAATTAGTTTTTAAAATTGTGACCTCTTCATTATAACTGTTAGTAAATTAAACTCTTTCTGTATTTCCACAAGTATGCTTGAAGTAACAGTATCATTGAATTTTATAGTTGAAAGTTTTATGAAACAGTAAATTCTTTTATATCATTAAACTTCTAATAACAGCAAAAAGAAGACAATTACAAAGAGATTTCTAAAAAGTTTTATTGACAACTTTTGATTTTTATACTTAAATATTTCTCAATATGCCCCTACCTCCACAGGATAGAAAAGAAAAAAAATCAGTTCAGCAAAACCAGTCAACAAAGCAGTCACGTCTTACAGTATATGCAGTATTTCAAATCCACAGTCTCCCACCTATGTAAAGAGTGGAAGGAGATAAGTTTTTCAACTTTTTTCTAGTACCAAGCTTAATCGTTCTAATTAATCTGTTTTTACTGTTATTTTTATATACATGCATAAGTAGAATTTCTTCTTTTGAACATCAATTTTTAATGCTATCTTTTGTTTTTACATTATTTGCTTTTACTTTTGTATTCTTCTCTCTTCCCATAGTTTCATCCCTTGTGATAAAGAATTTTTTAAAAAAAGAAAGAAAAAATAGGAGGAAAAAAAATCACCAGAATTTATCAACACATTAAAAAAAATCTGATGCTGACTTTAATGCTCCGCTCACCCATAAGCTCCTACCTCTGCAAAGGACAAGAGGAAGGAGACAAACTTTTAAAAGATTTTTTAAAATACTTTTTTTACTGATATTTTTAATTCACCAAAATTTCCTGTCAATGTTTCTCTTTTTCTGCCTCCAAGAGAGCAATCCCAAATAACAAATACTATTGTTAAAGAAAAAAGAAGAGGCAAAAAATGAGCAAAACTGATCAAAACATCAAATATGTCTGAAAATGAACACGAAGGATCACACCTCTGTGAAGAGTGGGGTGGGTGTGTCTTCTCATATAACTTCTTTTAAGTTGTGCTTGTTCTTTGTAACATCAACACATACTCTTTTCATTGTTTTGTGGTTATTCTTTCTATGGACATCTGCTTTGATTCCAATTATTTACCATTACAAAACAAATATATAAATATTTTGATATGCATAGGGCTTCTTTTTTTTATCAGCGATCTCTTTTAGGGTTTGAGCCTAGAAGTACAATCTCTGGGTCAAATTGTATGGACATTTTATTCATTTTCACTAATAGACTTTCAAAAACAACTCCAACATCTCCAACATATTTAATTTGTTTTATTAAATTTAAATTTAATTTAACATGTTTAATCTGTTATGTGCTTATGTACTTTGCCAGGCCTGGGGAAAAGAGAGTTAAATATGAAATAGCAATTGTTTTTAAGGAGCTTCTAATCAAACAGTGGTAAGGATGGTACATAAATAACTGATGTAAAGGACAGTGAGATGAATATGAATAATAGCATTATTCCTATGAGAAATTTGAAGAAATAGAGATTTCTCTCTGGGTGTAAGTGGAAGGGGGTAAGATGAGAAGAGGTCAGTGAAGGCTTTGTGGCAAAGGTGGTAACTTCAGTTGGGCTTTGAAAGGATGGATGTACATGAATGGATGGAGGTAGGTGGTGGAAGAATCTCCAAGACATAGGGGGTTAATGCGAGAAAAAGTATGCATATGGGATAGTAAAGGACAGGAATGTAGACTAGAGAGTATGGCACTCAAAGTCCTTCATATCCTAGCTGTCTACTACCTTTCCAGTCTTTTTATACCTTACTCTCTGCTGTGTACCCTTTAATCCAGTGACACTGGCCTTCTGACTGTTTTATGGACAAGACGCTCCACCTCAGATCTAAATATTTTCTCTTCCTGTCCTCCATTCCTGGAATGCTCTCACTCCTCAACTCCAGTAACTGACTTCACTGGCTTCCTTTAAATCACTTCTAAAATCTCATCTTTTACCAGAAATCTTTCCCAACCCCTCTTAATTCTGGTGCCTTCCCTCTGTTAATTATTTCCTATTTATTCTTTAGATAACTTGCTTTGTCTAGATTTGATTTTATGTTGTTATATTTATTAAGTAGGAACTTAATAAAAGTTTATTGATTGATTTTATTCATTGATTTACTGGGAATATAGCTTGGAGATTTTAGAGGACTCAATTTAAAGATCAGAAGGTGATGCTTTATTTGATAGACAATGGATAGTCACTATATTATTTTAAAGTATAGGATGTGATACCATCAAGATGATTATTACCTTGGTAGTGATATAAAGAATGAATTAATGTAAGAAGAGAGTGGAAACAAGCATTTGGGAAAGAAAGCGTGGTATTGTACAAAGAACACTGGACCTTTGACTCGTGCGTCTGAAAACCTGGGCTTGCATCCTGGCACTTCCATATATTAGCTATATGACCATGGGTAAATGACTTTTCTTTACCTATAAAATGTCTAGATTTGGGCTAGCTTCCACTATGCTCCCTTTCAGGTATAAAATTCTGTAATTCTTTATGACCATTACAATATTTTAGGTAGGAAGAGAGGAGGGACTGCATTAGGGTGGTTACAGTGGGAAAGAAGAGGAGAGAGATGGAAGAGGCTTTGTGGAGGTCAATTTCATACTAGATTTGTAAAGAGAATAATAAATCATGATTTCATTCTTTGCTGGAGAATAATTCTTTTCTATTGACTCCAATTAGATAGATACATTATTTACATTGTGAGGGCTTTGGAGGAGAAAGAGAGGCTGGTGACCTTGCACAGCCCTCCCTCACTCAAATCCAAGTCAACTGTAAGTCATGTCATCATTTCCCTAATGTCATGGTCTTGTTCAAGAAAGAAGGACAAACATAACACACAAAAAGTTACATTGTGTATATGTCAAGAGGTAGCCATGGCTGTGGTTTAGCCTCTCTCAGGTAAATGAATCTGAAAGGTGGCTTTATGTTTCAGTATTGTGTGTTGACATGTATGCAGACCCAACAACCCAACAACGTATGCCTTTTATGTACTATTTAGATGTGTAAACATCAGTTAAACTGGTTTGGTAAAAGTATAGTGTATTTTTCTAAGAGTTGTTAAATGCAAGAGAAATTTTTTAGCAATATCAGGATTCTTACTATTTGTATAAGAATGAAAATACTGATACTTTCAGTAAGAAA
Organism: Pseudochirops cupreus; assembly: GCA_028627135.1. Classification (NCBI taxonomy): domain Eukaryota; kingdom Metazoa; phylum Chordata; class Mammalia; order Diprotodontia; family Pseudocheiridae; genus Pseudochirops; species Pseudochirops cupreus. The sequence continues at coordinate 142,313,637 of CM053580.1, read as the reverse complement.
GAAACCTTCATGAAATTCTAGCAGGGTTGGATTAAAGGGGACATAAAGGAGAAATAATATATCTGAATTAGAAGTTTATTGTTCTGCATTTGGTAAATAGGAAATTGAGATTTTGTCTATCATATTTCAACTGTCATATTCATGTCATTTTCATTATCTTCAACCTGGATGGTATAGACTGTTAATTTTCTGATTACATCAGAAACATTTGAAGATAGAAAACTATGTAGGATTTTTAGTAGACTTCTAGCTCAATCTATTGGTAGCACATGGCAGCCCCCAAAGCTCAGCTTCCAAGAAAATGTAGATAATAATCTTCTGCTCTAGTCAGCCAGCTTCTGAACTATTGTGTGCAGTGCTGGGCATGACATTTTAGAGATAACCTTGATAAGCTGGAGAACATTCAAAGGAATCAACTATAATGGTTAATACCCTCACATCCATGTTATGTGAGGATTCATTGACGTAGATGGTGATTTCTTACCTTGAGGAGAGAACTCAGGGTATTATGATTCCTTTTTTTCTCCCCCAGAGTCTTTGAAAGGCTATCATATAGAAGAGGAAATAGATTGATTGTTTTTGGCCTCAGAAGGCAGCACTAGGAACAATAGGTTGCAGAAGTGGAGGCAAATTTAGACTTGATATCAGGAAAAAACTTCCTGATAATTGTTGTTAAGTGAATGAGTTACCACAAGATGCTGGGTTTTATCCTCACTTCAAGACTGAATAACCCTGTGTCAGGAGGATTGCGTTATGGAAACAAATTCATTTTGGGGTATGTATTTATTTTGGGCCATATGGCTGCTAAAGTCCCTTTCAACTCTGAAAGTCCATGATTCTAAGTTTTATTCCCTAAATTAACTGTAGTGGAGAGTTACATGAAATTAGTATCCTTAAGAATCAGGATGCATTTGTCTATGTGGAATATGTATTTACAGATATATGTGTGTGTGTGTGTGTGTGTGTGTGTGTGTGTGTGTGTGTGTGTGTGTGTGTGTGTGTATTTCTCTACATAGGGAATCAAGGAATCTCTGAATCCTTTTTTCAGATTGGAGAGTGACTTGGCTAAAGTCATTGTGCTTTCTAAACTTTTTCTATTTTTTTCATTTGGGGGCTTATTTTGGGAGTCTATAGCTATACTGTTTATATATGGATTTGGTGAACTGTAAATTATGGTAGCATAGTCAAAGAGGAGAGCAAGATAAATACAACTGAATATATATATATATATATTAATACACATGCTAGAGATGAACTGAATTCAATTTTATTGTGAGTAGCATTATGGAAATGCACCTGTGTTAAATATCTATGGAGAGTGGCATGAAAAAATAGAACAGTTGCTGGGGGCTGATTAGAACCAGTAGAGACTAATTTAAAAGGGTTCAGAAAAGTGAACCCCAAATTTTTCCTTATTTTAAGCCATTGTCATAAGAATATTTTAGAGTTAGTGGCAATCTTTTCAACTTTAAAGGTTTGGGTCAGTACAAAATTCTTCATCATTTTGTCTCTATTCCGCATTTTTTTTCTTAGTATTCCATGGAGAAAAAGAGTGTGGTGTCAGCCATCTTTTCCCTATAGTCTTCATTAAATCTCTTATTCTGTGCTACAGTGAAACAATTTTTCCAATCTCCAATTGTACCTAAAATATAGCAACGAAAGTATTAGTAAGCATGTTTAATAAAACAGATGACTCTAGACATGCATGCTATAGTGTTGTGTAGAGTGCTACCTTGACATCAGGAAGACAGGGGTTCAAATCCTATCTCTGATACTAGGCATGTAGCGACAAACAGGTTATTTGATCTCTCTGAGCCTCAGTTTCCTTTTTTGTAAGATAAAGATAATAAGCCTGTTCGTGCCTACATCATGGGTTTTTGTGAGATTGAAATGAAATAACATATGTAAAGTGCTTTGAAAAAGTTAAAGTGCTGTATAAAAGTAGATAATTTTTATTGTTTCCTTTCTTCTCAACAATGGGTTGATTTTTCATAGCTGTAATGACTGGAGTATAGATTTAGAGTTGAAAGGTACCTTAGTCCAACCAGAACAGGTTGTGTAAGTGACTTGTCCATAGTTACATATAATTAATGATAGAGGCAGGATTTAAACCGAGGTCCTTTGACTCTAATCAGAACCCTTTCCACTCTAGCATGTTGTCTCAATGAGAAAAGGGAGGAGTAGGCATTATCTGTCTTATTTTACAGAAGAAACTGAGGTTAGAGAGTTGGTTTAGAATTGAGCCTAGATTCCTAGTCATGACTGTCTAAGATTACATTGCTACCATTAATCATTAATCATTAAAGATGCTACTTATTTTTTAAAAATCTATCCCTCATGTATCAGCTTACAGTACCAAAACATGGAAAGAGCAAGCCCTTTTCACAATCATTTCTGCTTTATGATTCAACTCATGTCATTTCCTATATGAAGCTCTCCTTGATTGTTTCAGCTGGTAAGTGCCCTCCCCCAATTGCCTTATATTTATCATTTACTTATATGTGCATTTCCATACTTGAGTGAAAGTTCCCTGAGGATAGGAACATTTTTGTTTTTGTCATTGGATCCTCAGCATCTAGTATGGCATAGGATCCCTAGCTCGGAGTGTAATATTAATCATTTGCAGAAACTTAATGAATGCTTCCTGGTTATTTGGATGCTTGAAAATAACCATGTATAGTAAGTTAACAAAATTGTACATGGGTTAAGAAAATCTTTTCACTCATACAAACTAGTTCACCCTCATTGGACTCACACATCCTGGCCGGTGCTACCATTTCTCTTTATTGTCATTACAACCCTTTAGCATGTCAATATAAAAATGTAAGATATCACTATTAACCATTACATAGTTTTCATTAATAGTAATATACCAGATATATGCTAAAATTTAAGTCATTAAAAGATCCCGAATTCAAAATATGCTGATTTTTATTTTGGGGAGGGAAGGAAACCTACTATGTGCCAGTCACTGTGTTAAAGTATTTTACAAAAATTAACTCATTTGATCTTTAACAATGACCCTGGGAGGTAGATGTTATTATTATTACCCTTGTTTTACAGTTAAAGAAACAGAGGCAGACAGGTTAAGTGACTTACCCAGGGTCAAACATCTGGTAACATCTGAGGCTGGATTTGAACTTAGATCTTCCTTACTACAGGCCTGTTGCTCTATCTACTATGCCACCTACCTGCTGCTCTTTCAAAATTTGGTTCATTTAAAAGTTCAGGATCTTGTTTATGGAGTGTCAACATTTTTGCCTAAATGAATTTTTACTAATTTTCCTATAAAAATCATGCAGAAAATAATTCTGCGGATGTGTATATAATAGGGCTGTTTCACTTTTAAGTCAATATGAGTGATATGTATGGTAATAAGTAATGGATGAGAAATGCAGTCTTTGGTGGCATAGAAAGGCTAAAGATTTTATTTGATTTGTGAATAGCAAACTCATTGATGAGTAAATATTTTAAGGAAGATAGTCAAAAGACATGTACTTTCCATTTCTAATTGCTTGTACTTACAGACTGTCTTAAGCAAAATTAGGCTCATCTGTCTATGGATATTTGTGCTCTTTAGAGGAAATGATCTCTGGAAATTCAAAACACTATTATTGAGAGTCCTGGAGATCAACGTTGTAATGAGAAGGAAGAGGTATTATTATTGTTATTATTAATGTTCCCATAGCTATTTATCTAGTAGGAATCTCAGCTGGAGGTTGTTATTAGTTATATACCCTGTAAACTAGTAGGCTAATTAAAGATAGGCTACTACCTTCTTAATGCTTTACTTTTTGCTCTTGTAACTCTCTTCTCATATTGCTTTACTGGGAGGAGGAAGAAATGAGCCATGAACCCCTTTTCTTGGGTTGGCACTTATAAAACATTTGAAGTTGGACCTTGTCCAAATAATATTGGCTCTTTGAGGTTCTAGCGCCTCAAAGGATATTTAGGTCAAATCTTTCGTTTTACAGATGAGAAAACAAGCCTAGAGAGTATAAATGACTTACTCAAGGTCACATGTAATATCTAGGGTTGGGGTATGAATGCAGATCCCCTGACTCCAGAGACAATGAATGCTGTTTCCTCTGTACAATGGTGCCTCCTCAGTATTGAGACATGGAAATAACTTACTCTGTAAGTGATTTCATTCTGTAATCATATTCTGTATTCTATGCAACAAACCTAAAGCCTCTTCTCTGTCACTGACTGAAGAAGCTCATGTTTGCAAAAGTTCAGTCATCTTTCTCTTTGAAAATAGATGCCAAAGGCTTAAGCTTTCCCATATTCATTGCTTAGAGAATTGTCTCAGTTTAGCATTTTGTTAAATTTCACATGTGACATGTGGTTGATTCTAGTATGATACATTCATGTGATAAATGTTTGTTGAGATTCAACAGACTAGGGATGAGAGTGTAGTTTTTCATGTGGGTGGGGGCCTGAGCCAAGAATTTAATTGGGTAAATTCATACTAACCCTTTCATTCCCGGAGTAATGCAGTGTGCAACTGCCATCAACAAAAGGGGCAGAGCTGGGGGACAGAGGCAGTTCTCCATAAAACAGGGAGCTTGACATTCTCCCAAAGCACCTCTGATTGATGTTGGTTGAAGCATACAACTGCTAGAGTGAGCATGAGCTAGCTAAAACTTAGCCAGGTGTTGCAGTGTATAGAGCGCTGGGCCTGAAGTCAGGAAGACTCACCTTGATGAGTTCAAATCTGACCTGAGATACTTAATAGTTGTGTGACCCTGGGCTAGACACTTGACCGTGTTTACATTAGTTCCTCAACTGTAAAATGAGCTGGAGAAGGAAACGGCAAATTGCTCCAATATCTTTACCAAGAAAACCCCAAATGGGGTCATAAAGAGTTGGGCATGACTGAAACGAATGAACAACTAAAATATTGGGTAATTGGATAGTAGCACTACTGGGGGCTATTCAGTTCTGTATAATATTTGTCACCATGTACTGAACACAATTTATCAATAAGAAATGTTTTAATGCTCCAAAAATTGTCCTTCCTTCCTTCCTTCCTTCCTTCCTTCCATATCTAGCCTAAGTTTAAGATCCTCATTTATCCCATTAGACATTACTCATGGATATATCATTAAGCATCTTTCTCTTTTGCAATGTCCACAAATAATCAGTAATTCTAGAGTAAAGCATTTTATTTAAGGAAACCATATTTTGTATACTCTGCTATCTCTAGTTTGAAAAGTAAAAAAAGTGCTTATGATTTAATACTGGTATTTAAAATATTGAGTACCCTAATGAGGTAGTGGATAGCATGTTGCCCCCAAACCCAGAAGATGTGAATTCAAGTCGTTCTTGGTACATCTATTGGCTGTGTGATCCTGGCCAAGGTATTTCAGTACTCTGGGTGGTTCTCTGAGACTCTAAGTTGCTGAGAAAGTGTTGAGCTACATTGATTGTGGACATTCCCTCACCTAAAAGTTTTCTTTTATCAATGAATTCATCAGTCCAGCGCTTAGTATAGTTCCTGGCACATCGTAGTCACTACAAGTTACACAGTGGATGGAGTTCTTCTGGTCCTGGATTCAGGAAGACCTGAGTTTAAATCTGTCCTTAGATACTTCCTAGCTATGGGACCCTGGGCAATTCACTTAATCCCATTTGCCTCAGTTTCTCATATATAAAATAGGAATAATAATAGCACATCCTTCCCAGGGTTGTGAGGATCAAGTGAGATGACAATTGCAAAATACTTAGCACAGTGCCTGGCACTTAGTAAATACTATAAAAATGTTAATTATTCTTATTGTTATTATTCTTATGGCTGCTAGGTGGTACAGTGGATAGAGGGCCAGATCTGGAATCAGGAGGACCTGAATTCAAATCCAGTCTCAGACACTTACTAGCTATGTGACCCTGGACAAGTCACTTAACCCTAGTTGCCTCAGTTTCCTCATCTGTAAAATGAGCTGGAGAAGGAAATGGCAAACCACACCACTTTCTTTGCTTAGAAATCCCCAAATGGGGTCATAAAGAGTTGAATAAGACTACTCAACTAAACAAGTTATTATTGTTATTATTAATGTTCCCTATACTTATTTAAAGCATTGACAATAATGGAGAAAATTTTCTTAGTGAAAAAACATACATTACCTTTCCTCATGAATGGGGAGACAGACTGATTCATGAAGGGTTCAAATGTATAGTTTGACATGGGATTCTTCTTCATTACGTTAAATGAAGTATAATAGATAATTTTATCTAAAACATTTTCATCCACCTTCTTCCCCAGGAATTCCACCACCTTTTCAATTTCACACCTGGGGTGCTGCAGAGAGAGTGGAAGGAGACATGAGAACTTCTTTCTTTGTTAAGTTCAGATGTCATAATTAGCATTACAGCGAGGACTAATCATGGGAACTGTGATGCATCTCTTTACAAATCCATTTACACGTTGTTCTGAAGGTCTTCCTCAGTTTTGAGGGTAACTGAGATTTGTAACAGGAAGTTCAAGGTCTTGAGCAATACTGGTTCCATCAGAAGCAAGATTCTGATTCTTGGTCAGTGCTTAATTTGTAAACTTTGTGATTTTGTTTAAACTCAAATCCTGTTTCATGCAGCATATCAGTGATAAGGGAAGGGGTTAATATTGCTGTCATACAGCTGAAGAGGCATATATGTGACAGATAGTCTTTTTTTTCCTGTGTGGAGAGAAGGAAGCAACTCTTAAGATATCAAAGTAGAGATTTTTCTTTTGCCTTTTCCAAGGTGCCAGATAGATGGCACAGTGGATAGAATAAATGCTGCACCTGGAATAATACTAACAACAGTAACAGTAATGATCATAATGAATATAGCACTTACCCTATGCTAAGCACTACGTCAAGTGCTTTCCAATTATTATCTCATTGAATTCTCACAACCACCCTTGGAGGTAGGTGCTATCCTTGTCCTTCCCTTACAGATGAGGCAAGCAGAGGTTAAGTGACTTGCCCAGGGTCAGAAGGCTAGTGCATGTCTGAGGACAGACTTGAATTTAAGTCTTTCTGATTCTAGACCTTGTATTCTATCCACTGCACCACCTAAGTGTAAATGCTACCTGAGAAACAGGAGTGACTGTGCCATACTGGATAAGCCCCTTAGCCTCTGCCTCAGTTGCCTCATCTGTTAAATGGGAATCATAACAGCATTTACGTATTATGAAGATCAATCACGATAACATTGGTAAAGTGTTTTGCAAACCTTAAAGCACAAGAGAAATGCAGGTTATTATTATTACTATTATTATTATTAATTAATCAATTCCTTATTCCATTCCAAGATTACCATTACCCTAAGGTGGCTAATCTACTCCCTCCTTTAGCTCCTAAGCTATCCGTTTTTTCGATTGGCAGTTGCTTCAGTAGGAAGCATAGAGATTTTCCACCCCAGGCAGCAACTTGCATGAATTTCAAGGCACATTTGTGCCTTTGAGTTGGCTCCTGATCTTCTTCCCAGCTCTGGATTAGCTTTAGTACCCCATTACTATCATGTACGCCTTAGCATAGACCAGCGGTTCTCAACCTGTGGGTTATGTTCAATTTGTAACAATGAAAATACATCCCGCATATCAGATCTTTACATTACTATTCATAACAGTAGCAAAATTACAGTTATGAAGTACCAATGAAAATAATTTCACGGTTGGGGGTCACCACAACATGAGGAACTCTATTAAAGGGTTGTGGCATTAGGAAGGTTGAGGACCACTGGCATAGACAGACACAGGCTATAAAAAACAACCCTGAATCCCCACCCATAGCTGGTTATCTATCCTAGCTTATGAGTTGTATTTCAGACCTGATCCCTTTTCTGAATTTTCTGAGAGCAGTTTGTTGTAGGAGTTAGTGACCTCAAGAGCATTTCCTTTAGGAAATGCTTCCTTATTCCTGGTATTGTGAAACCTTTAAGTTATGCCCCAGGGGTTAAGGCACCACCAATTGACTGTGTCTGAGGATGTGCACCTCCATAGGGATTTTCACTGGGGTCCATATGTTCTTGGGGGAGGGAGATAGACTTATTGTGGGTTAGGAGAGTGGGATGCTTGAAATCATGGCCAAAAATTCTATCAGAGATAATATAATTTTGAGATCCTACACTCATTCTAAGCTGGGTATACAGCATAGTCTTGACCAATAGGGGGAAGCACAAACCACCATAATATTCCAGAGGGAGGTTAATGAAGTGTAGTATCTAGAAATGAAGGCAGCAATGGGGTAGAGACAAGAAGGGAGGGAGGGAAAGAGAAAAATAGAGAATCACATGAATAATAATAGAGAACAGTAGCCAGTGAAGAAATTTAGGATATAGACAATCACTACATTATTCAAATGTTAGAATGAAAGGCCATAGAAAAGGATTTGGAGAGTTGAGGAATTAGAACTTATTTAAACTTAAAAAGAGACAGAGATGATAATAAGCATAAATATAGGAGAAATGAGAATGCTGTGTTTTAAATGGATTGAGTTGAGTGTCCCTGGGAAAGAGCCAAGTAAATTTTCTCTCCCTACCAGATATATGATGAAATGAGTAGAAAAGTGGTTCCTTGGTGGCTACTTTGTTGTGAGTTACTAATATGTGCACTAATAATGTCCACTGTGACATGCTGCATCTTAATTGTCTTCATTACTTTCCTAAAATTGAAATGGTGGGTAAAAATAGGTATATAATCACAATCAAAATTCTCTCGTACTTTCTTAATGTCTTCGTAGAAGAGATAGAGAATGGGGTAAATGTCCTTTGCTTCCCACCATCCTTTTACGTGGTCATACCATGATCCCCACAGACCTGAAAGAGAGGAACGTGGTTATCTTAGGTCATAAATAGTTAAGGACAGTATGTCCCCTGCTACTTAACTCTTTGGGACAAGAGGCAAAGAGAATGTCTGGTATAAGCACACTTTTGGTATATGGTCTGTTCTTGCCTCATCTAGAAATGGACCTGGGCCTTGGCCCCTGACTCTGTGCAGAGACCCCACTTTTTCAGACTTTGTAGTTTCACCATGGGTCTTGATTCTGACCATCTTGTTACTTTTTACTTCTTTTTATTCTGATGTCTTGCATCCCAGTCTCTGCTTCTGATGTTTAATGTCCGATTAACTCTTACCTCTTGGCAATGTTGGTGGTTAAACCTTTCCTGCCTAATGCCAATTGACCTTTGGAATACCTATGTGAGAGCAGGACTGAGTCCAGCTAAAGCTATAAAGTAAGAGATGTTTGATTTTGATCTTATCTTTTCTTGCAGAACACCACACTTTTCTCATATCAGTTCTCTAAACTTGGTACATTCAGCATCTCTCTACACTTCCTTCTATCAAAATGTGTTTTGTCTTGGAGGGTCATTTTTTTTATTCTGTCACATTAGAGAGCAATATTATAACACCATTCACGCTATGGTATTAGTGACAGATTAATGTGTTACCTGTCCCACAGGTATCTGCTTTTCAATGTGTGTGTGTAGGAACTATTAAATTCCATTAGTGTCTTTCCTCCTTGTCCTTCATATATCTTGTGTGTACATAGTTGTTTACATATTGTCTTCCCCATTAGAATGTAAGCATCTTGAGGGGAGAAAATTGAATTTTTACCTTTCTTTGTATCCTGAGCACTTATCACAGAGCCCGGCACATAGTAAACAGTTAGGAAATGCTTGCTGACACTGACTATAGTGTTTGATGAGTCTTGTGGCATTCCAGGGGGTGTGATATATATTTTTTTTAACATGGGGACTTTGGCCACATCTCTTAAATCACATGTAGGTGGTTACCTATTTCACCTATACATGAATTGGTATTACATGACTGATACATTTTTTTTTAGCATATTATGTCCAATAAGGTATGTATACTTATTGGACAGTTGAGTTGATTCTGCTTGATTACCAGCTTTCTCACCCTCCTCAAGGAAGTCAGGACAACTCTAAAAGGCATGGATATAGCTTAGGAAAATCCCAGGAGGTTTATCTTCTTTAATACCTCAATGAATCTGTGATCTCATTGATGTAAATAATTTCTTTAATAATGCACATGGTAATTAACTTCTCTATCCCTCTCCATACTGAGAGACTCTTGTCTCTGTCTTATAAATATGATACTGGGGGGAGGTCGATACAATATACTGACTAAAGGAGGTCCTTCTTTTATGTATCTTGACATTGCCTAGATATCAATGGAGTATGTGATCTGTTCATTAGTTACCCATTAATTAACCATTCCTCTTGCTACATCTTTGCTTTTTTCTGGTCAAATATTTTTCTCCTGTTATGTTTACATAACAACTCCTGTGTAATTACTTATATATAATTGTTGCAATTTTCTCACACCTATCATGTGCCTCTCTTTTTTTCCCCTTTGGGTGATTTTAAACTTTCAATTGTTGGAGGTTGTGGTAATCTATGATTTGCAATTGAAGTTGTATACAACTTTGCCCGAAGAATGGAGTATTAACAAGACAGACCTCAGTTTCAGAGAGAAGACTGAGGTCAATTAAAAAAACTTCATAAAAATCTCTGTGTGTATTTACACATGCACATATATTTGTAAAGCACATTTCAAACCTTGGGCCACCACATAAATGCCATTATTATTATCATTATAATCATATGCGGACAGATGAGCTATATAGGTTGTTTATCCAAGTGCGTATCATATACTGGACAATAGATATTCTCTATCCTCCTGGTTATTCCAATGAGGATTGTTAGGCTAATCTTTTGAATGGTTAGGAATTCCATTTCAGAGGTCCTTAATTGTTCTAGGACTGGATGAGAGAGAGAACATGGTGGAAGGTTTTAAATTTGTAATAATAATAATAATATTAATAGCTAGTAGAATTTATATATGACTTTACGGTTTGCAAAATGTTTTACAAATCTTATCCTCACAACAACTGTGGGAAGTAGGTGCTATTATTATCCCCATTTTACAGATGGGGAAACCGAGGCAGGCAGGTTAAGTGACTTGTCTGGGATCATAGCTAGTCTAGTGTCTGAAGCTGAATTTGGAGTATGGTTTTCTTGACTCCTGGTCTAGTTCATAACCCACTGTGTCACAGAACTATTTTGGAATTGAACACCATGCATGGAAACTGAGAATGGATTATAATCTTCTTTAGTTCAGTCAGGAAACCTTACTCCTCTACTAATCCCTAAGGCTGCTTTCCTCTCACATGTTCACCTTGGTCACTCATTCAGGCTTCCTATGGAAAGAGTGGTTCAATTGACTTTACAGTTGGCACAAGCGGAAAGAAATTTTGAAAATTAAAACATAGTAAGTACAGTATAGAGATGTTTTCTATTCCTAATGTATCTCATGAAAAACAAATTTCTATAATGCTAATGTTTATTAATTATCATAGTGAAAAACAAATGTATTAGGTCTGAGGATTATTTTGATAACTTCTCCAGAGTCTTCGAAGTCCAGTGACTCTGGAGGAGAGAGTGAGGCTGATGACTTCTCAGCTCTGCCTGACTTAAATCCAATTCACGTGCAAGTCAAGACATTACCTTCCTAATTGACAAACATATAAGATAAACAATAGCAGCAGGAGCAATCTATACTTTATGGATGTTAAGGGCACTACTCTAGCAAATTTATTGATACTTGTCTTAAAGAGATAAAGATTGAGTTCAGCTAAATGTGAAGCGGCAACAGTGGACTCACTATGAAAGCAAGGAAAAGGGTGTTGAATTATGAATTTTGAATATGAAAAAGAAAAAAATTTAGTTCTTATGTGGCTTATCATTTTGACTTGGGTCACAAAGCTGCAGATCTAATCTTACATTGCAGACAAAATTTGTGATAAATGTTTATTGTCATTTTGTTGATTAGTCACGTCTGACTCTTCATGACCCCATTTGTGTTTTTGTTTTTTTGCAAAGATGTGGTTTACCATTTCTTTCTCCAGCTCATTTTACAGATGAGGAAATTGAAGCACAGAGAGGTTAAGTGACTAGCTCAGGATGTCACACAGTTAGTAGTGTCTGAGGCTGAATTTGAGCTCAGGTCTTTCTGACCTCAGGGCTGGCTCTTTAGCCACTGTGCCACCTAGCGGCCTCTGGGATAAATAACAGGTCATATTTACTAACTATTGTTGAAATAGTGGATTATTTTGAAAGTCTTAAAATTACACACCTTAAAACAACTCAAATCATTGGCAAGTCATAGAGAAGCAAGAATGGATACCACCAAAGCTATAATTTCTCAATGATCATTGCTGGGGAGAGCTTATTAAAACATTTGCAAAAAATTATGATTTGGGTATAGTTTTGAAAGCATGGTTGCATATTAAAATACAGATTAGAAAGTTGCTGATTTTAAGTTAAATGTTGCCTGTTGCCATTGTTAAATTGGTTGATTGATGTAATTTGATGTCTCTGGTTGAATCACTTTCTTGTAGAGAAAATGATGGGGGTCCCCAAATTGTATCCTGTACATAAAGAGCCTTGAAAACCCAATCCCTTGGTACTCCCACTGTTACAAGGTTCATTACCCATTCTCTGGAAGGTTTCAGGGCACAGGTGTGCTCACCTCATTTTTTTGACAACAGAAATACTAGCTTGCTTCAGGGCCTGGAGAAATTGATTTTCCTGTATCTCACTCACCTTTGCCTTCCAAGAAGGTTTCAAAATATTCTTCCCAGCTTCCTGGATCTGGAAGTACTTTATTCATTCTTTGGAAATGGAAAAAGGACACCATGTTATCCTTGGCATTTCTGGCCACATAGATGATCTGGAGTATGTAGGAAGAAAGGAGAAAAATAAAATGTAAGAGAGAAAGATAAACATGAAGTATTTAACTTAGCATGCCTACCACGTAGGCAGAAAAGAACGATGTATACTTGACACACTTTTGAGTTTAATCGATGTTATTAACATTTTCTTCATAATTTTCTTTAGCTTAGAAAGTGTACAAGGCAAACAATCAAACCATGATTGTAGCCTTTGCTGATTTCTGTGGTTTAAATTCTCATACTGAATGTTTAGCAGGTTTAACTCCTGGGTTCAAGTCCTGCCTGTGATACTTACTGGCTATGTCACCTTAAGAAGGTCACTTAAATTCTGAATGATGAAGGTAATTGTCTAAGACTGCCAGCTGCAGAGAAGGTACTGGTCTGCATTGGAAGTGCAAATTCTCTATATGGATGTAATCACCAGTCCAGTATCTATTCCTAGTCCTGTCATGTAACCATAACTGAATATCTTTTTTGTTTGCTTCCAAATCAGGTTCATTAACATATACTTTCGCTTTACATTTATTCATAATTAATTCATGTTTCTCTAAAATAGACACCAATAAATCTTCTAGAGTAGTATGCCTTTCATGTATACAAAGTCCAAAATTCCAAAAACCTTAAGCTAAAACTGATACTATCTTTTGTCAGTGTATGTTTACTTTCTTCTAATTTCTCTTGTGGAGTTGAGATGTTCTTTGTTATTTTTATCTGAATATGGTTAATGTCAATTTGATTGTAGGTGTGATCACAATGAGAAGAGTGAACAGTTTTCTGCCTCCTAAAGAAGCTTGCAACTCTGTTTTAAATTAGAATTTTGCTTAATGTTTTATTTTGTGAAAAAAAAAATAAAGCCACTCTGTCTAGGACACCAGAAGTTGCACCATATTTTTTCACAAGTGGAACATTAACTTGGTGCCAAATAGGTAATACTAGTAATCAATTTAGTATTACATAAATGGTTTAAGTTGAACCATGTTTGTCATGTTCTATTTAACTTTGCTTGGGGTGGGCAACTGGCTGTACTCCAGGGTAATGGAAAGTATTGGCTTATGTGGGGCAAAGTGGAGCCCTGAACATTGTCTATAGCAGTGTTTCTCAACCTTCCTAATGCTGTGACCTTTTAATACAGTTCTCATGTTGTGGTGACCCCCAACCATAAAATTATTTTTGTTGCTACTTCATAACTGTAATTTTGCTACTGTCATGAATCATAATGTAAATATCTGATATGCAGGATGTATTTAAATTGAACATAACCCACAGGTTGAGAACCGCTGGTCTATAGGTTGGGGATAGAAACACAGTGGCAACCTGGTGCTTTCTTTTTCGCAGTCTTCTTATACTTTATTCTCCTCTGTAACCTCTATAATTCAGCAACACTGGCCTATTTGTAGCTCCTCACATACAACTCTATCTCTGAATAGTCCATTTGCACAGGTTTTCTCTAAACCTAGAATGCTCTTTGTCTTTGCCTCTAACTCCTAGCTTTCTTGGCTTCCTTCAAACTTCACATCAAATTTCAACTTCTAAAGGATGCTTTTCCTTGTCTTTAGTATACCCTGATAGCACCTTCCCTCTGAGATTACTTTCCATTTTCCCTGTATATAGCTTCTATGTATGTAGTTGTTTGCATGCGGCCTCCCCTAGAAAAATATGAGCTTCTTGAGACAGAGGCTATGTTTTTGCCTTTTTTCACTTCCCTAGCACTTATGCCTGGCGCATAATAAATGCTTGTTGACTGACTAACTGGGATAAGCTGCAGCTTCTCTGTATACAACATCTCGGAATCAGAAAAAAAGACAACTTTTAAGGGTGGTGGTGGTGGGGCAGGACCAGTAGTTTTTTCTTAATTTAACAAATGGGCCAGAAGAAAAGGGCATTTCTATCCAGCAAAAAATTCTGGGAGTAGCTATCTATGGACCTCTAGGACACTTTTCTTTCTTTTTCAATGAGTTCAGTGCTTCACTGCTCATATACTTTCTTGTCTCACAAATTCCTGTACTCATACTAAGGGATTTCAACATATTGTTAACACTCCCTTAAACATCCTTGCTTCCCAGTTCCTTAACTTATTTCTCCTATTCCTGCTACTTCACCCCAGCTCAGTTCTACATAGAGGTGGTCATACCCTTGATCTTGTCATTACACATATGTGCTCCACTTCCATGTTCATGAACTTTGAAATTCCTTTATTTTATCATAATGTGTTATCATTCCAACTCTCCCTCTGCTTTGTAGCTCCTAACTTTATTATTCAACCTTACTAGGACCTCTGAGTCTTCCACCCTTTAGATCTTTTCCAAGGCAAACACTTCTGTACCTACTATACTCTCCTCATTTCCCTATCAATTCCACTCTTTGGTCAACCAGTTCAACTCTACGTCATCTTCTTCTCCCAAGTTCCTTTCCCTTTTGTCCTATTGCCAATCTTGTCCTGCTGGGCTTCAGTCTTGGATTACTCCTGCCATCCACTGCCTTTACTCCTCCATGAACTGCTGGATAAAGCTAGAGAAAATAATGAAATTGTTCTGAGTCTACTTCAATTTACATAATCTCAACTGGGCCCTCACTTTAGCAAGGGGATCCTTTTATGCCTTCCTAATCAAATCACTGTCTTCTTCACTATATAATATTAAAATTTTTTTTTCAAATCTACCTTATCTCATTGCCTTTTTTTCTCAGCTGAGAACCTTGCTTCATATTTCACTGAAAAATTAAGGCT
>CM053580.1:142260166-142297672 GCA_028627135.1 Pseudochirops cupreus | reverse complement strand
ATACATATTTTAAAGCTATAGATGACTGGCAACATAAAGTTTTCACTCTTTGGCAACCCCAAGAGAACTATCCTTAAGTGAATACTTTGCTAGGTATGGGACAAATCACACTTTGTGGGGTTCCTCCCTTCCTCCCTGAATATTTTAAATGGATAAAATTTAGTTAAGATGGAAAATTAGGGTAGATGTGAAGAGAAAAAGAAGTCACAGAAGGGTTAGTGACATGGATTCAGGAGTGGGGAAGAGGCAGTCACCTGAATGTGTATTAGCATTTAGTGATATAAGCTAGGGAAATTTATAGGCTGATTATATGGATCTGAGTCATAGGGAATTTTTAGTAGAAACTGGGCCATACATAACTCAAAGCATCTGGTGGTGGGCATCCCAAATGTGGGACCTTGAGCAATCATTGCATTTTATTACATCTTAGAAATGCCATCTATCATTGAAGGAAGAACAAAAGCAAACATTTTTCTTTCCTGGTTCCTTATTCTGCAAACTTCTATGCAAATGATGTTATTGAAATAATGTTTTCAGTGTTTTGTGGTGCCAGATAAATTTGCTTGCAGTGTAGATACTCAGGCTAAGGGAAATATCTAGATGACAGAGATTGTTTAGAGTTTTTTTGTTCCACAATGAAGTCATAGGGTCATAGATTTAGAGCTAAAAGGGACTTTAGAGATAACTTAGTACCACTCTCTCCATTTTAAAGACAAGAAAGTGAGTTATCTTGAGGTAAAGCAACTTGCCCAAGGTCACACAGGTAGTAAGTAGCTGAGTTGAGATTTGAACCTTTGACTTACAATGCAGTGCACTTTAGATTAGGTACCATCTTAGAATACACCATCCTGTGTAAAATCCACTTTGTTTTACATGAGGTGTGGAAATCTATGTTTTCTTAAAACTCTTATTTTTAGGGATATGCTTAGATAGCACAGAGTGAAGAAGAGAGTGTTCATCTTGTAATTTGGATCAGAGTAAAATATAAAGAAAAATTATTTAGTCTTGAATGTGTGTAACTTCAACCTGAGTGATCTATGTTGGCCATTTACTCTTATTAAATTTGTTAAACAGAGAAGGAAGTATTAATAGAATCTTAGGTGGTCTAGATAAGGTAAATATCTAGAGAGAATTGAGCAAGAATAGAAAGAAATATGCTTTTACATGGCATTTTTACAAAAATTTACCATATATTTATAAAAAACTTTATAATTAAATGCATAAAAGCAAAAATATTAAATGTATCCTTTTCAGATCATAATGCAATAAAATTATATTTAATAAAGGACCATGGAAATACAGATTAAAAATTAATTGGAGACTAAACAACCTAATCTTAAAGAATGAATGAGTTAAAGAACAAGTCATAAAAACAATAACTTTTATTGAAGAGAATGATAATAATGAGAAAACATATAAAAATTTCTGAGATGTAGCAAAAACAGTAATCAGAGGGAAAATTTATATTTCTAAATGCTTACATCAATAAAATAAAGAAAAGATAAATGAATTGGGTATGCAATTTAAAAAAATACTAGAAAAAGAACAAATTAAAAGTCTCCAATTAAACACCGAGTTGGAAGTACTGAAAACTATAGGTGAGATTAATAAAATTTAATATAAGAAAATCATTGAATTAATACAAAAAATCATGAGTTTTAAAAAGACTAATAAAATAGACAAATCATTGGTTAATATGATTAAAAGAGAGAAAAAACCCAAATCACTACTATCAAAAATGAAAATGGTGACTATACCACTAATGAGGGTGAAATTAAAGCAATTATTAGGAGTTAATTTGCCCAGTTATATGCCAATAAATTTAACAATTTAAGTTAAATAGAAGAATATTTACAAAATTATAAACTGCTCAGATTAACAGAAAAGGAAATCAAATATCTAAATAAACCTATCTGAGGAAAAGAAATTGAGGCCATAAATGAACTCCCTAAGAAAAAAAGCACCAAGGCTAACTGGATTTACAAATGAATTCCATGAAACAGTTAGAGATAAATTAATTCCAATATTAAAGAAATTATTTGGAATAATAGGCAAAGAAGGAGTCCTACCAAACTCTTTTTATTAAACAAATATAGTGCTGATATCTAAACCAGGAACAATAAAAACATAGAAAGAAAATTATGCACCAATTTCACTAATGAATACTGGAACAAAAATCCTAAATAAATTACCAGTTAGGAGATTACAACAATATATCACAAAGATCATATGTTATGACCAAGTGGGATTTATACTAGGAATGCTGGGCTGATTCAATATAAGGAAAGCTATTGACATAATTGATTATATCAATTACAAAGTAACAAAATCATGTGATTATATTTATAGATGAATAAAAATCTTTTGATAAAATATAACCCTCATTTCCTATTAAAAACACTTGAAAGAATAGGTATGAATGGATTTTTTCTTAAAATGATAAGAATCATCTAAAACCATCAGCAAGCATTATTTGTGATGGAGATAAACTAGAAACCTCCCTACTAAGATTAGGAGTGAAGAAGAATGCTCATTATCACCAATATTGTTCAAATTGTACGACAAATACTAGCAATAGCAATAAGAGAAGAAAAAGAAATTTAAGGAATCAGAATGGGCAATGAGGTAATAAAATTGTCTCTTTTTGCAGATGATATGATAGTATATGTAGAAAATCCTAGAGATTCCACCAATAAGCTAGTTGAAACAATAATTTTGGCAAAGTAGCAAGATAAAATAAACCCACACAAATCATCAATGTTATTATTTATAACCAACAAAATCCCACAAGAAGAAATAGGAAGAGATTGTTCACTTCAAATAACCATAGACAATATACAATACCTGCCAAGATAAACCAGGAACTATATGAACATATTTATAAAACACTTTTTATACAAATAATGTCAGATTTAAATAATTGGAAAAATATTAATTGTCCATGGGTGGGCAGAGACAATATAATAAAAGTGACAATTCTACTTAAATTAATCTACTTATTCAGTGCCATCCCAATTAAATTACCAAAAATATTTTATTGAGCTAGAAAAAATAACAACAAAATTAATTTGGTAAAACAAAAGGTCAAGAATATCAAAGGAAGGAATTAATGAAAAAAAATAAAGGAAGAATTTCTAGCAGTGCCAGATCTTAAATTGCATTATAAAATGATAATTATCAGAACTAGCGTACTGGCCAAGGAATAGAATGGTGGATTGTAATGGCAAGCAAAGAAGTAGTTAACACCTTGTTTCAACAGAATGTGTGAACCCCACAACTTGTGAACTCCTGGGGAGGCACTAATGATCATATATAAGGAGAGGCCCAGGTTATAGACAGCAGAACTGAGAAGTAAACTCTTGTGGTAGCAGAGTCAAGAAAGAGAGAACTTGTGGTATCCTGACACTCTATGTTTGTCTGTTCTGTCTGTGTTGATGTTTGTTTGTGATACTTTGTAGAGAAGCCCTGGGACCTTATTGGAAGCCCTGAAAGAGGATTTTCTGGTTATCTGTTTACAGAAGTCCTGAAGGAGGGATTTGGAGGTCCTGGGACTGTACTGATGATTTGTTTTGAGTTCTCAAACCTTGTTTGTGGGTCTGTGTTGATTTCTATGTTGATGACTTCTTTTGAGTTCTCAGACCTTGTTGGTGGGTCTGAGTTGATTTCACAGGCAGATAGTGAATTGATGATAGTGCCGGCAATGTGTATGAATATTATTGTGGCTCTCTTAAGCTTTGTCTTCCCAGAAACAGGAACTGTGAAGGACTTGAGGTGGACTGGATACTGTGAGCTTCAGTATGGAATGGGAACTGGACAAGGAACTGGACAAGGAGCTGAACAAGGAACTGGGAGCTGCCTTCCTTTGAACCCAGGTGACATTTGGAGCTGGGACCATGGAAGAGGAACCATGGAAGCTGAGAGCCAATCTTGAGTCAAGCTGAAAGAAGACTTTACTTGGATACTGTGTACTGACTAGGAAGATTATGATTTACTGTGACCTAGGGGTGGAGATTGACCCTTTGTGTCCCTTAAGGAGGCAAACCTCCTTGATTGAATTAAGGGCTTACTAAATGATTGAGTTACTAAATGAATGTACTTTGTTTAAAACTATGTGACCACTTTGGTGAAAACTATGTGGCCACTTTAGTGATAAGTTATTATTGTGAATGCTATACCTTGATTTCTGTGAATGATTTGCTCTAATTTACTGCTGAATAAATAGAGAGTTCATTAAACTGTATAATCAGAACCTTGAAAACTGTTCACAACAGCAGTCTTCTGGAAAGCTGCTTGTGTTTGGCTTTAACATGGATCAGTGGAATAAAATAGATATAGAATGCACAATAATAAATTATTATACTTGTTTGATATATATAAAGATTTAAGATTTCAGGATAAGAATTCACTGTTTGCCATGGGAAAACTGGAAAGCAGTGTGGCAAAAACTAGGTATATACCATTATCTTACACCATTTAAAGTCAAAATGGACACATGACTTAGAAATAAAGGGAGATATTCTGAGTAAATTAGAAGAACATGGAACATATGACATAAAATTTATGGATAGATGAAGAATTTATGAATAAACATGAGATAGAAAGCACTGTGAGATGTAAAAAAGATAAATTTGATTATATCAAATTAAAAAAAATTGTACAAATAAAACATATTAAAATGTACCCAGGATTAGAAAGAAAGCAGAAAATTCAGAAAAAAAAATTTATAGACAGTTTCCCAGATAAAAGCCTCATATCTCAAATATATAGAGAACTATCTCAAATTTATAAGAATATGAGTCATTCCACAGCTGATAAATGATCAAAGGATATGAACATGCAGTTTTTTGAGGAAGAATCAAAGCAATCTATAGTTATATGAAAAAATACTCTGAATCATTATTGCTTAGAGAAAGGCAAATTAAAACAAATTTGAGAAACCACCTCATACCTATTAGATTAGCTAAAACAATTTAAGGGGAAAATAACAAATGCTGGAGGAGATGTTGAAAAACTGAGACACTAATACACTGTTGGTGGAACTGTGAACTGACCCATCCATTTTGGAAAGCAATCTGGAATTACTCCTAAAGAGTTTTAAAACTGTTTATACTCTTTGACTCAGTATACTATAATTAGGTATCTTTCCCAAGATGATCTTGGAAAAGAGAAAAGAACCTATATGTTTCAAAATATTTATAACAGTTTTCTGTGGCATCAAAGAACTAGAAACTGAGAGGAAGCCCATCAATTGGGGAATGGCTGAATAAATTGTGGTATATGATTGTGATGGACTACTAATATGCTATAAGAAATAATGGGCAGGGTGATTTTGGGAAAACATGGAAAGACTTACATGAAATAATGAAGAGCTAAATGAGCAGAACCAAGAGAATGTTTCTAAATGCAATATTGTTTGAAGAGTAATTGTGAATGGCTAAGCCAGGGGTGGGGAACCTCTAACCTGGAGGCCACATGTGACCCTCTAGGTCCTTAACTATGGCCCTTTCACTGAATCCAGACTTCATAGAACAAATCCCCTTAATAAAAACATTTGTTCTGTAAAACTTGGACTCTGTCAAAAGGTTGCACCCAAGGACCTAGAAGGCCACATGTGGCCTCAAGACCTCAGGTTCCTCATTCCTGGACTAAGCAATTCTGAGTTATATGAATATTCAATACATCTATGAAGGACCTATAAAGGATGATACAATCCACCTCCAGAAAAATAATTGATATATGAAACTTATGTATTATATAATTTTACATAAATATCTGTGTCAAATGTTGGTCTTCCCTAACGTGGGATTGGGAGGGAGGGAAACAGTTTGGAACTCAAATGTAAACCCCCAAAAAAAATAATTTAAAAAACAACAATGATAAAGAAGAAAACTACTGTGTTAGAGACTCAGAATACAAAGATCAAAAGGAAACAGTCCCTGCCCTTGGGGAGCTTATCTTTTCTCAGAGTATACAACTGGGGCATAAAGTGATTTGAGGAGAGAGAAAAGGAGGAATCAAGAAAGTGTTATGTAAGGAAGGAGCACCTGCTAATCCTCAGAGATAGATAAAACTTTGGAGAATGGAATTGAGGAGATTTTGTGCTCCAAGTATGGGGAATAGGTGAATGCACGCAGTGAGGTGAGATTTAGGATGTCAAGGTGGGAAACACTTTGGAATATAGTTCATGAAAAGGGAATAATGTGAAATGAGTCTGGAAAAGATATGTTAAGAGCAAGGTTTTAGAAGGTCTTAGAAGGCTGAACATTAGATGATCTTGCACCCCTAAAATTCTGCTCTTCCCAACTTTTCTTTGAGTTGACCCACATTCTCTGATTCCTTTGGTTTCTGCTCCAGGTTTAGAGAAATGAACAAAAATGAAACTAGTTTCACCTTCACATTTATGGTAATAAAAATCAGGCCAAGGAGTTTGTACTTCATCTTAGAGGAAGTAAAAAATCAATGAAGATTTTTGTGCAGGTAAGCAATATGGTCAATATCTGTATTTTTAGGATGCTTATTTTGGTTAAGAGGTTTCATGATGAAATGGATAAAGAGCTAGCCTTACAGTCAGGAAGACCTACATGTAAGTCTTGTCTTTGACACATACTGGCTGTATGACCCTGGGAAATTCACTTAACCTCTCAGTAATCTAAACAACTCTTTGTTGTTGTTTATCCTTCATTCTTGAAGAGGGCTGGTGAACATAGCAAGGATGATGATGTCTTGACTTGCACATGAATTGAGTTTAGGTGAGGTAGAGGAAAAGTCATCAGCCTTACTCTCCTCCAGAGTCCATGCATAGCAATGAAAGTTATTCCACTTCCAATATTGTAACTTTAAAATGCTCTCTTATCATTGTCTCATTTTCTTCCTCTTCTTCTATGACCTCACTCTTCCTTCAGCAAATCTTTAACTTCAACCTGATCTCCAATACCTTGATCCCTTTCTATTCTCCCACAACTCTTACAGCTTCCCTTTCCACTCTTCAGTCAGGATCCTACAATCACCCTTTTCAACCAGCTCTTAATTCCTTGGTCCCTTGTCCTCCTACTCCTTTAATCTCCAATCTGAGTCACCCTTCCCATTAACTCTCTTCTTAGCTACCACTCCTGAGGACTGCAAGGAAAAGTCACAAAAATGTGCTTACATATATACCATATGAAGGTGTGCTAAAAAATATCAACTGGGTCCTCAACAATACATGGTAATTCTTTTATTCATCTGACTAATTCTTCATCAAACTCCCCAAATCAGCTATTCCACAACATATCTCTTCTGCTCATGCCACCATATTAATCTATACTGTCTTTCTTGCAACAGATGACTTTGGTTTAAGTTTTAGAAAAACAATCATGACCATTTATTATTACCTCTCTTACATTCTTATTTCATTTTTCAAACTTATCTATCTATATCTCTTTATCTATTCCCTGTGTATCTTGGATATCAGATTTTCAGAGAAATTTTCTGTAAAGATTTTCCCCAGTTCAACGTTTCTCTTTTAATTCTGACTGTATTGATTTGTTGGTATAACATTTTTCAATTTTATGTTATCAAAATTGTCCATTTAATTGTTCAATCTCAAGAAGATGCATGGTGTGCTTTATCTGCTACTAGCCCATGTAGAAAAGACTGGGAAGTCTACTTCCAGAAAGACATGAAGAAGTGCAATGAAAAGATCCTGTTAGCCAATTGGGACCATGTACAGACATTCTGTAACTGGTTCCAGTTGATTAATTATGTGATGAATTGATAGATTGGCTGCTGATCTGGAACTGAGAATGTATTTAAAAGATACTAACTGGCCAAGGCTCTTGCTTATTTCTGCCTACCTGCTTTTTAGATAAGAAAGGCATGCTATAAGCTCTCAATAGGGTGAAAAGTCTCAAAAATTGATTTCACCGAGGTTACTTCCATGTGGTCTCAAAAACACATGGTCCTACTGTTGATTCTGTCACTGTTGTATGTAGTCATCCTACTTTTAGGTGAAGCATTAAAGATGATCATGACATTATGTGCTTTGCCAATAAGAAAAGAAAAGAAGCAGATACAAATGTTTTTGTATATATGAATTCCTTTCCTCCTTTTTTGATCTCTTTAGGGCATAGAGTTAGTAGTGATGTCTCTGGGTTAAAGCATATTCACAGTATTTACTTTAGCACTTTCCAGAGCAGCCTCATATACAGATTGATGACTTCTCTCTTTCTTTTTTTTGGGGGGTATGTAGCCTATTGTTGATACTGAACTTGCAGTCAAGAGCACTTTAAGTCCTACCTGAATGAAGCTTAACTCATACACATATTTTCTCTCTAAGGTATATCAGAGCTGTCTTGTACTTAGGAACACTAGAGAGTCTTTTAGCACTATGTTTGGGGCCATTTTAAACAACTTGAGTGACTGGAAGGATGGTGCCTTAGACAGGAACAAAGAAGTTTCTGAAAGGGGGTAGTTTTGGGAAGAAAGATAAGGAGCAGAGTTTTGGACATAGTGATTTGAAGATGTCTGTAAAATAAAATACCCAGTTTGAGATATCTAATAAGCAACTGGACATGAAAGTTTGAAGGTTAGGAGAGAGATTAGGTCTAGATAGGTAGATCTGAGAATCCTCAGCACGAAGTGATCATTGAAACTATGGGAACTGATGAAATCACCAATCAAAATACTACAGAGGAGAAAAAGAATAAAAAGTAATAATTTATGTCCATTCTCCTCATTTTCCTTTTATTTCCTGAAAAAGATGTGTATAAGGGAGATTTTTTACAAAAGTTAAAAAAAAATTCTGGAAGGTCATATCTGTCAGATTGGTATAACTCTACCAATGTTCTGTGATCTGTAAATCTTAAATGAACACTTCCCACTGGTTTAGGTTACTATTTACTGAGTGGTAGAATGTTGCAAATCACCAAGGAGGGTTTTTAGTAGTAACTCTAACTTATGTGATCTATACAGCTCTTAGGTATACTATACTATCCCATTTATGGTTTGCTATTATGGGAAGAATGTTGAGCTTGGGATCAGGAGATCTGTATTCAAGTCTTTATTCTGCTGCTTCTCTTTATTTGTGTGACTTTGGGCCAATCACTTTTCTCTGTGCCTCAGTTTTCTCTTCAGCAATGTGGGGATGACAATATTTGCATTACCTACCTTACAAAGTTAACATACAAAAGTCCTCTGAAAGGTTCTAGAACAGAAAGAATTTATTTGCTTCACTTCCCCTTTGCACAGGGAATGTCAGGGAGCACTTAACTTTTATATTTTACCCTATCAGTCATTTTTCAAATTGATGTGGAAGAGTTTCTCTGGTGTTATTAGAGAGCCTATATTCTATGAGAAAAGGACCCAAGCAAAGAAATTAGATCATTTGTTGGTCCCTTGCCACTAGAACCACCTGGTATTAGATCCCTTTGACACCTGCAAGGAACCCAAAACCTCCCAAATCCCTTTAGTTCCATGAAGGCCTTACTAGGATTTAATATGTGTTCATAAAGGGATTATAGAGTTGTTTACTGCTTCTTACAGGGGATACAATAATACCCTTAAGTAACCTGTGAACTCAGGTATGTGCCATGCAGAGGAGGAAAACCCAACTAACTTCCTCCTTCCTGACACCCTATGTGAAGGCTGTCTGCAGGATTAGAAATGCAGTAGGGGTGAAACCTAAGTGCCTTATAGTTCACAAAGTACTTTTACTAGTGAAACCTAAATGCCTTGTAGTTCACATGTATTAGTTTCTTAGTCCTACGAGGTAAGTAGAGGAATTCTACAGAGAAGAAAACTGAGGTGTATAGATGTTATAAAGTACATCTATACAGCTCTGAGGTATACCATATCATTTGCAATTTGCTATTATGGGAAGCATGCTGATCTTGGAATCATGAGATCTGTATCCAAATCTCTGCTCTATAACATCCTGGCACTTGCCCATGGTCACACATCTAAGAGATGGTAACAGAGCTGAGACTCAAACCATTCCTCTCTTGGACTAAAACCTCTATCTTTCAACTTCCAGGCTCAGGGTTTTCTCTATTATATCTGCCATGCTTCATTTATAGGGTTGGAATTTTAAATGGATCTGGGCTTTGCCAGGGGAAAAGACAATAATTTCTCCCAAGACTATTTTTTAAAAAAAATCTTATTGTTATCTTTTATTTTCATATCACTTCCATTTTAAAAAAATCTCTCCACCCACTACCCATTAAAAGAAAGCCATTACTTGTAACAAAGGATAGAAGAGAAAGAGGGGAGGGAAAACAGTTTCAAAAATGTAAACCACGTATTGACCGAGCCTGACAGCGTACACCAGTGGCGTCAAACTCAGAAACAGCTCGGCTAAATTAAACATAAGCAGCCCCACCACCACATATTGACTTATTACTACATTTGTGTTTATTTTGTTAAATATTTTATTTTGTTAATTTATTTTATTATAATTTATTGTATAATTTATAGATAAGTTTAATATAATTATAATTTATAATAATAATTTATATATAATTCATAATTGCATTTTAATCTGGTTCAAATCTCTACTTCAGAGTACTGAGGCTGCACGCTGGCCCATGTGCAGAGTTTGATACCTCTGGTGAACACAGTGTTTCATTATACCCACAGAGTGTGGTGGACATATCTTTTCCTTTGAAGAGAGAAAGGTGCATTTTCTTTTCTTTTTGTCCATTTTAAGCACTTTTTTTTTTTGCAAATTTAATCAACAAATAGAAGCATTACAATGAAAAAAAGTTAGGTGGCAGTGTGGATTGTGGACTGGAACTGGTCAGGAAGCCTCAAGTTCAAACACAGCCTCAGACACTTACTGTGATCCTGGGCAAGTCAATTAATCTCTCTGCCTTGACTTCCTCATTTAAAATGGGGATAATAATAGTTCCCAGGGTTGTTGTGAGGATCAAATGAGATAGTATTTATAAAGTGAATTTCATTGTTTTTGTAAATTCTCAATGCTATATAGAGACTATTGTTTAGAAGGTTCTCCTCTTCAGAGCCAAAGCCTTTATATGTATGTGTGTGTGTGTGTGTGTGTGTGTGTGTGTGTGTATGCATATGTATATGTTCATTTACATCACTGCAATCATTATACATAGTTTTCCTGCTCCTGTTTTAATTTTTTTCAGTCTGCCTTAGTTCATAATTCTTCCCAGTCTTTTCCATATTTTTCATATTCATTGTTTCTTACAGTGCAATGATATTCCATTGTATTCATGTACTACAGTGTATTTAACTATCTCCCAATCAATGGGCATCATTTCAACTTTTCCTTGTACAAAAAATGCTGCTATAAATACTTTGGTGTACACGGGATCCTTAGTTTTATTTCTTACCTCCCCAGAGTATATGTCAAACTATGGGATCTCTGGGTCAAAGGTATGGGCATCTTAGTCACCTCCTTAACACAATTCCAAATTGATTTCTGTAAGGATTGAACCAGTTTCATAGTTCCAACAGGATATTAGTTTGTCTATCTTTCCAAAACCCCTCCAACATTGATTATTCCCATCTTTATTTGTTTTTGCTTTTGTAAACCTCAAGTTTGCAATTCTCAATCCCAAGACTTGTTTGGAGTCCCATGAAAATGGATGAATTTGGAAAGCACAGGAACGAAACTTGTTCAAGGGACAAGGCCATTTTCTTCCTTCTTCTTAGCCATGTTCTTGACTTCAACAAGTATAGATGAACTAATAACAATATCTCTTATAAAAGTAATACAGCATAAATATGGAATATGGAAATATGGAAGCATTTTTTAAAAAGACTATCTTTTTTAGGTTCTCTAGAAATGTTGTCTCCAGCCTATAGGCAACTAGGTAGTACAGTGAATATCTTTCTGAGTTCAAATCTGACCTCAGACACTTACTAGTTTTATGACCCTGGGCAAGTCACTTAATCCTGTTTGCCTCAGTTCCTCATCTGTAAAATGAGCTAGAGAAGGAAATGGAAAAGCACTCCAGTATTCTTGCCAAGAAAACCCCAAATGGGGTCATGACGAGTCAGACATGACTGAACCAGTTGAATAACAAAAAAAATTTCTCCATCCTAAAACCATCTCCAGACTTTTTCCCTTGGGAAAATAGGAAGAACAAAGGTTAGAGCCTTCTTTTAAAATGGAATAAAGGTTTTAAACCAAACTTAACTCTTTTCTAAATGGTATCATTAACTCCTCACTCCATGAAGTAATTACTATCTCATCTGAAGACCCTGGCTTCTCTTTAGAAATTCAAGATATCACTCACAGACAAGAACTCTTGAGAGGAAGTGGTTTAGGAAGGAACTAAGAAATGACTTCTGGAATATTAACCCCAATTTGTATTTTAACATATGTATGATCTCTTTTTTGTTCAAGATTATATGCATTGCCTAAAATTGTCATAGGGCACGGAGTCATGTTGGAGGACATGGAGGCTATGCCACTTTGAACCTCTCTCTCTATGTCTCTCTGTTTCCCTCTGTCTCTGTCCTTCTGATATATGTTAGATAAATTGGTTTCTGGCAGATTTGAGCCTAAAACTCTTAGAAAATGATTAGCATTATTTTTTTTCTTCCAACAGGTTTTTGTTTTATTTATGTTCCTTTTCATTACCCAATGTTTTCTGTGTATTCTTCTGATTCATTTTACTGCAATTAGTTTGGTTTTTTGTATAGTTTTAGTCAGTGCATATATTCTTCTTTTGTTTTCAGTTTATTCACTCTGTATCACTTCAAGTAAGTTCCCATCCCCATATTTCTTAATATGGATAATTATCATTCTTCATGGTATAATAATATAATTCTACGTTCATATATAACCATTTGCTGAAACACTTTCAGTTCATTAGACAGTAGGGTCATTTTCATATTTTTGAATTTACAAAAAAAATGCTGGCAAAGGTATTTTTGTACAAATTTTTTTTCTTCATAATAGCATACTTTTTCTAGTAATGGAATTACTAGGTCAAAGGGAAAGAATTGATTTTTAAAAAATTCTGAGAAAGAGAGAGAGAGGAAGAAGAAGAAGATGATGATAGAAATAGATACACTTTCATTTATTAGGAAAGATTGCTTACCAAAAATATGCATGATATTTCACAATTCATTCAGCAATATCTTAGCATGCCTATCTTTTATCATTTGAAATAATTTTTTCTTACATAACATGTAGAAGATGTAAAGGAAGCATGGTTGAATAGAGTGGTAGATCTAGAATTAGGAGGATCCAAATCCCAACCTTGGTACACATAAATGTTGACCAAAGACAAGTTAATTTTCTCATCTGTAATATGGGGAGAAATATATGTATAGTAAATACCCCTACAGGATTATTGTGGTTCTAATCAGATATCAAATAGAAGACACTTTGAAAATGCAAAGGCATTATATACCTGTCAGTTATTACCTTGAAGTTTATAAAATTTACATTTCTATAATTACCAAAACAACTAAAGACTTTCTCAAAAAAGCTAAATACTTACTGTAATTTCTTTTCAATTCAATAAACAATTATTGTGTGCTCGCTTTATGAAAACCATTGTGCTAAGTACTAAA
The DNA here is from genome assembly GCA_028627135.1 of Pseudochirops cupreus. Classification (NCBI taxonomy): domain Eukaryota; kingdom Metazoa; phylum Chordata; class Mammalia; order Diprotodontia; family Pseudocheiridae; genus Pseudochirops; species Pseudochirops cupreus. The sequence goes on along the minus strand of CM053580.1, from coordinate 142,284,142 downwards.
AAAAAGTGACAAAAATGAAATAATTCCAGACTTTAAGAAATTTCCATTCTATTATAGGAATGTTTTGTAAACCTTCATATTCATATTCATTTTTATTTTCAATTTACAATCTATAGATCTTTTTTTGTAATTTCTTGAAATTTTTCCTGTTCTATTCCTTGAAATAGTAGTCATATTATTTTTGTTATCATAGTTTTCAAGAAGCCAAATAAGACCTTTCTCTTTGTTTTGTTCTCCAAATTATTATTTTCACTTGCATAAATTGAAATCTCAGATTGCCCAGGAGCTATATACCTGCATTGGAAGAGTGAGTTGCTTCACTAGGGTTTTCCCCATATCAGTGAAATAATGATCCAGTCCCTATCCTATCCTCTTTTGGTGGCTAGGCAGAGCACTGATTAGAGAGAAAAGAGATCAGAAGTCATTAGACCAACTGGGAAGCTATCTGAGAAGTGATGAAGATCTATGTATGAATTTAGAAAAGAGGATGGTGGGAGTGGCTAGGTGGTACAGTGATTAGAGCACTGGACCTGGAGTCAGGAGGACCTGAGTTCAAATGTAGCCTCAGACACTTAACACAAAAAAAGTAGCCATTTGACCTTGGGCAAGTCACTTAACCCCAATTGCCCTACATTCCCCCCTCCGAAAAAAAACAACAAAAAAAAGGGGGATGGTGAAAGGCAAGAGATATTTTGGAAGCAGAATTGATAGAACCTGACAACTGATTAGATAATGAAGGATAAGAGAAAAGAGCCTAGCTTATAAGCCTTGGGGGTTAGTTGGATGGTGTAGCCCTCAATATCAACAATGAAGCTTGGAGAAGGGATAGAATGTTGGAAGAAAGTGGATTCAGTTTTACACATATCAAGTTTCAGAGAGGGTTTTTTGCAGGCAGTTGGTGATATAGCACTGGAATTCAGGAGAGATAATTAGACTAGTTATGTAGACCCGGGAATTATTTGGTCTAAAAATGATAATTACACACATGGTAGTAGCTGAAATCACTGACAATATAAAGAGAGGAGATGGCCTGGGACAACCTGGGCCATAGACAGAGTATCTAAGACCTAGGGAATGATTCATTTAGCAAAAGAAACTGAGTAATCAAACAAGTAGGAGGAGAAATCAGGGGAGAATAGTGTCATAGGAGCAAAGGAAGGAAAGTGCAGCAGCCAACAGTGTCAAAAGTTGCGGAGAAGACAGGAGGTTTATGGATTGAAAAATGGCAATTGGATTTAGCATTTAAGGGATTAATCAATATCCCTGGAGAATAGAATATTGTGGCAAAAAAAAAATCCCAACAGACTGTAAATACTTGAGAAGTAAACAAGTGGTGAGGAAATGGAGCCAGTAAGTATACTTTTTTTTTTCTAGAGGTGGGCAGAGAAAGAAGAAAGAGGTAAAACATGTTATTTGGAGGATAGTGAGAATTTTAAGTGAAATTTTAAGCATGCGAGAGACCTAAGAATGCTGCTAGGCAACAGGAAAGAAGCTAGCAAATAAGGAAATATTTAAAATGAGAGAGAGGAAATAAATGGGTCAGGCTTCCAGAAAAGATCAGAGTGGATGGAATCAAGGGCACAAGTTGGCCTTAGCAAGAAGAAAGAGACACCTCTTTCTTAGACATTGGCACAATGGAGGAGAGGATGGGAAAAAGTTTAGAGGGATATTGATGTGTGGAAGAGAGGAGATGGGTAGATTTTCCAAGGATAGCCTGGTTTTCTTACTAAAATAGCAACTGAGGTCATCTTTTGAGACACAAGAGGGTAGGAATGGTTTGGGAACATTAAGGAGAGAACGTCTAGAGGCTTTGGAGCAACCACTACAAGAAGAGTTTTAATTGATCAAGGAGGAATAATTTATAGGAGCCAAATAATTGCTATTTCTCTTACTTTGCAAGTTGTGCCAACAGCTTAGGTCTCCTCAAAGTCTTATTTTATTTTAGAAAGGTTCATTTTTTTTTCTCCCTTGGATTGTAAATTATTGAGAAAAGCTGATCATCTCCTATTTCTCACTTTCCCAGTCCCAGAGACATACCTGCTTTAGGATAGGAAGAAATGAGTAGATCATCAGGTTTGGCTTGGAAATCCCAGATTTTATTCCAGTAGTCACAGGTGCTTTTCAGCAGAACAACTCCTCTCACTTGGGAAACTTCCCCTCGCTGCATCAAATTCCACTTCAGCTCCATTGTCTCTTTCTCCTTCTCTTGGGACATCAAGGCAGAGAATCAGCAAAGGAAAATGTTCTAAATAAACTCAGGATTTACACAAATTTATATGAATTCTCAGAATACAGACCATGCAAATCTTTGCTTGTTTTTTTAATGCCGCCTAAGGGAAATAGGAAGTTGGAGGGAGAGATAATGACAGGAAGCCAAAAAACAAACAAGTAGGATTATTACGACCATCACTTCCTGATGTGATGTGGGCCAACATTTTCAAACCCTGGGGTTGTTCTTTACCTTGTCAAGTGTCAGCACCAGACTAGTAGTTTATGGGAAGCCTTCTTCCTAGGTGACCAAGATCAAAGTCTTGGTTTCCTTTAAAATCAAGCAAATGCAATGATTCTCTGCTCTCTTTATAGGTACATGATTTCTTATAGAGCCTGGGGGAAAACTCTGACAAATGTGAATTTCTATGATTTTTACCATTATATAATTCAATAAAGAAGTAGATAAATCAAGAAGATCTGGGTTCAGATCTTACCTGAGACACTTACTATGTGACCCTGACCAAGTAATTAAACATTTCTGAACCTGTTTTCTCTTCTGTAAAATTATGAGACTGAATGGTCTATAAATTTGCTTCCAGCCCTAAATCTATAAGTATGTGATCTTATGATCCATAAAGCCTTCAGTCTCTGTGGTAATTCTGGTAATTCTAGCCTTTTTTCCTCTGGTAACATCTAGAGAACCTATCAGGTGGGGCAGTATATATCTACTTAAGGAGTATTAATCCAGGACAAAAATAAGATGTGCAACGTCTGGCAATAGCAAATGTTTTCAGAGATTCCTTAGGCCTTTGATACCCTTAGTGGAGGGAGGTGTAGAAGCATCCCCTCCCTTTCAGCTTCTCAAGGGATTGTGTGTGTGTATAGTGAATAAGGGTATAGAGGTTAGCGTTGTGATTTCACTACCACGTGGAAATCTTGGGTGAGAAAACCCCCTCTATCAATCCTCTGTAGCACCTCCTCTACCACTTACACAATTAGAGAGTTGTCTGATACACTGAGTGGCGAAGAGCCTTGCTCAGGGTCGCATAGCCCGTATGTGTCAGAGATGAGACTTGAAGGTCTCCATAGAATTGTTGTTATTCAGTCGTTTCAGTCATGTCTGACTCTTTGTGACCCCATTTAGGGCTTTCTTGGCAAAGATACTGGAGTGGTTTGCCATTTCCTTCTCCATCTCATTTTACAGATGAGTGAACTGAGGCAAACAGGGTGAAGTGACTTGCCCAGGATCACACAACTAGTGAGTGTCTGAGGCTAGATTTGAACTCAGGAAGATGAGTTTTCCTGACTCCAGGTCACTGGGCTACTTAGCTTCCCCTCCTTGCACTTCAGAGCATCCTAAGTCCTAGATTGACCTGTGTGCTCCCTCTCCCCCCCCCCCCCATTTGATTAAACTGTATAAATGACCTCTATCCAGACCTAGGCAGAATTTACATCTTAGAGGGATGTAAACCAGCCTGGTTCTCTTCATATTTATCACCCCTTTCATCTTAGGTCCCCCAAAAGGCAAGCTAACCAGCATAACTAAGAAGTCTGAGTGGAGGTTTCACCATACCTACAAGTACGGTGATGAAGTAAGTCATAAATCCATAGACTTTAGATCACATAATCCTTTAGGCCAACATTCCAGACCATCTGTGTTTGGATCTACAACTGTAGAGCCTGTAAGCCAGTTCTAGGAAATGAGCAATACATTCAACAAAAATATCACTATAAACAGTCAATAAAAAGTTGGAGTGTAAACCCTTAGCTATTTACACTTTTTTTGTCGCTTGATTTATTTAATAAGGGTGACAAATGTAGAGGTGATTCCATCGTACACATACCATTTCCACCTTATTTTGCATTATTTCTTTACTAAACAAAACTTTTTATAACTTCTTGTTTCCTTACTAAAGTATAAACTCCTTAGTTTAGCATTAAGTCCCTTCATAGTCTGGATCAAGCCTATCTTATCTGCTTTATCATGTTCGATTTCCCTTTATCTACTCTGTGCTTCAGTGAATTTAAGGAAGTGTTTTCTGAGGATAGAATTTGGATTTCTGGACCATGATTTAAATGACAAATATACTAAATTCTTGACAAAGGATTGTGTGACATTTAAAAAGGTTCAAGAGACATAGTTTCTGGGTAATTAACTTATTAATAAGACCAGCAGGTTATTCATGAAAGTATGACCATTTGGCCATCTCTCTCAGACCAAAGAAAATCATGGCAGCCTTGACTCAAAACACTAGGTGGTCCATCAAACAGCAATTAAATCTAATTGGGTAATATGATTGGAGATGGATTATATTAAAATGAAGGACTGAGTATCTCTTGGATAGGAAAGTATCTCTCTATACCAGAACACCCATAGCTTTAGGCTATCAATTCAAAGAATGTATATCCATCCAAGCCTGAGCAGAACACAAGATTGGATGGGGTTTGACAGAGAAAGTCAATGCAATTTCATTATCAGTAATGTCCTTCTGAAGAAGAACTGAACTTTTTAAATGAGGAATTTAGAAAAAGGGGAGAGTCTCTGAATCTCTCTAAGGTATGGATTATTAATAATTGTTTCTCACAATTGAGTATACCTGTGAAAGACCAGGAAAAATATGTTTGGAATCTTGCAAATTTAATCAAGAGAACTTTAAATTGGAAAGAAATGGAGAGAAAGGGCTAGACACTGTAGACATTACTCATTGTGTAGGAAAGTGAACATAAGTTGTGAGGCCCAGAAATTGATAGGACATAAAGGAGACCACAATAAAAATATGTCTTCAGAGATGTCTACGTACGTGCAGAAAGTATGGGTAATGAGGAAGTACCTTTCATTCCACTAGGTAAGGAAATATTTTAACATTCAATTAAAAACTTTTTTTAGTTCCAAATTTTTTCCCTCCTTCCATTATTTCCCTCCCAAAGACAGTAAATAATTTGATATATATTATATATGTGCAATCATGTAAAACATATTTCCATATTAGTCATGTTGTAGGAGAAACAAACCAAAAGAAATAAAAAACATGAAAAAAATAAAGTGAACAGTAGTATTCTTTGATCTGCACTCAGACTCCATCAGTTTTTTCTCTGGAAGTGGATAGGATTTTTCATCATGAGTCCTCTAGGATTGTCTTGGCTCATTGCCTTGCTGAGAATAGCTAAACAATTCACAATTGATCATCATACAATATTGCTGTTACTTTCAGAGTCAGAATCAGGTTAAATAGAAGATATTTCTTTTCAGGAGTTGTGTGCAGGAAAGTGACCTGGGCTAGTGCAGAGGCAAGGGCCAATCACTCATCTCTGGGTAGCAGAGAGGTAGCCCATGATGGTTGAGAACCTTGGACTTAAAGACAAAAACGGCCAAGTGTGAATCCTTCCTCTGATAAGTTAATAGCTCTGTGATTCTGGGCAAGTCACTTCATGTTTCTGAGACTAAATGGGGATGATTAGTTATACCTACCTCAAAAAGTAGTTATAAGAATAAAATTAGATAATACATTTAAAGCAATTTTCAAATCCTAAGAAGCTATTATCATTATCATGCAGAATATTAGACAGTATGAATATCAGAGTATGAGGTGCATGGATACAGCACTGGACCTAGAGTCAAGAAGACCTGAGTTCAAATCTGGTCTCAGACATTAGTTATATGACCTTGGGAAAGCCACTTAATGGCTGTTTGCCTCAGTTTCCTCAACTGTAAAATGGGGATAACAATAGTACCTACCTTCCAAGGTTGTTGTAAGTATAAAATAATATAATATTTATAAAGTGCTTAGCACATGGTCTGGTACCTGATACACACATATAATATAAATATAAACCATATAAACATAAATATATAGATAAATCATATAAATGCTAACTTTGGAGCAACTAGGTGATGCAATGAATAGAGCATCGGCTGTAGAGTTAGTAGGAACTGAGTTCAAACCCAACCTCAGACACTTGACACTGACTAGCTTTGTGACCTTGGGCAAGTCACTTAACCCTAATTGCCTTGCCTTCCCCCCCTCCAGAAAAAGAAAGGAAAAAAAGATAAATGCTAGCTTTTTGATATTCTTCTTCTTATTGTTTTTTTTTTTTTTTTTTAGCATCAGGAGAACTGGCAGTAGGTGGTTAAGGTTACACTTCTTAGCTGAAATGTGATAGAGAGGAGTACAGCAATTGATGAAGACTCCTCAGAATAAATGTGAATTTCACTGGGGAGCTTGTTGGGACCGTGTACCAACTTTATGAACTTGGAAGGTGAAAGAGAGAGCCTTAGCAGGCACAAGGGTTCCCTGTGTGACCTTGGGCAATCATTTATTCTTTCTTGGTCTTAGTTTCCTCATATGTAAAATGAAGCAATTTGAACTGAATGTTTTCTGAGGCCATTCCTGCCTCTTGCCAAGGTTGTGGTTTTATTTGTGCAGCACAGAAAGCTGTCTGCCTTTAGGGCAAGTTATTTCAATGCTGAGGTGGCAAGAAGAAATTGAAGTTCTTCATCCTGAAATGGGGCATTCTGGGGATTCTAAAGCTAGCCACCTATTATCTTGTTTAGCCATGCAGCTGTGTCCTAGATCACTAAATTTTCTAGATCATTTTCTAAACTCGTCATAAGTAAACCACATGTATCCTCCTTAGCCCTCATTGAATCACTACCACCTAAAGAGGAAATTTCAAATTCTGTTCCCTCTCATTCAAAGCCTTATACAATCTAGCACCAGGGTACTTTCCCACCTTTATTTTACATACAACCACTACACACACTCAATTTTCCAGTCAAAGTGGACAATATTCCGCCTTCCAGACATATACTGTCCTTTCTCATGCCTCTGAAACTTCGCTTGGAAGGAATATGGTTTGAGCTTGATCAAAGAGCTCTTGCGATCTGGCAGATTCCACAAATGGGGCTCGTAAGTTGGTCCATGCGGCATTAGTTCTATCCTTCTTGATCATACAGATAGTAGCAATTACAAACAGCTTCTTGAATGGAAGACAGTTGGGACCTTCCACAGTGAGAAGGCAGCTGGCTTGGTAATAATGTCGAGAGAGAGCCAACACTGGTGGCAATGTCATTACTTTTTACGCACATACAAAAGGGTATAATTTTATACTCTTCTTTTGAAAAAGCTGCTAACAGCTTCCATGCCTGTCTCAGCTGCCTCCTTGGCAGATGATCAATGGCCCTATTGGGGAAATGACAGATAAGTGGGGACTTTTCCATAGACAGACAATCCACTTAGACAAAAACAGTATTTCTATTGACTCACATACTGCAACTTTTGCCATAGATATGGTTTATCTATTTCTTTAAATAAAAATACAACTCTTTATTAAAACATTTAAGCTTAGATAATAAATAGGAAAGTGTATAGCTTAAAGTTTTAAAGAAAAGTTTTAAAGTTTTTAAGTTTTAAAGAAAATAAAACATTAGGTACAATATTGAGGTGCCTTACCCATGATTCATTTTTGTTATTATTTTTTATTTCTATTCCTTCCACTACTTTAATTTTGGTTTACAAAAAGAGAGGTCTTTGATTCTCTTCTGTTTTTGAAAAGAAACCCTGGTCTTGCTGTCTCTAATTTATGGACATTAGATCACGCTGCCTCTCTGCTACTCAGAGATGAGTGACTGGTACATGACTAGGTACTAGCCCTGGCCTTTTTCAAGCTTCACGGAACCATTGGGAAGGAATCTCTTCCATTCAACTTGATTCTCTATTGAAATGGGATCCCAAAATCCAGGGCCTGTCCAGAGCTCTGTTCTACAGTTTAAACTGACATTGAAGTCCCTCATCTCTCCCTTCATGACTGTAAACTATACCAGCATTTTCTTCCCCCCTCCCCCAACTTCAGGAAGTATAATAACAAATATACAAACTTATTCCTTTGTCACGTGGAAGGCATAATTCTCCCACTTACACCATCTGACTCTCTAAGGAGGAAATGAGCATTATTATATTTATAGCTTAGCTTGGTTCCTAGAGAGCACAGACCCAGTTCAAAATTCTAACCTTCAATTTGGCTCAGATCCCAGGTAGGCTGGCTTCTCAGGACTTTGTTACCAGGCTGGCTCATTGCAAATCATCCCACCTACAATCCTGACTCTAAGGTAACCATGGCTTGAACTCCCAGTGAAGATCATCTCAGACACCTAAAACTGAGGAAGACAAACAAAACGGAACACACAAAAAGACACACACACACACACACACACACACACACACACACACACACACACATACACACACACCCTTTTCTTAGAGCCAAGGTAAAAGCCAAGGATCAAGGGAAGGTTCATTCACCTTAAACCTAGAACATAGTCCCATCCTAGTGCCTGGAAGAGGTGGCAGAACTGCTAACTTCTGTAGGAGGTCCATTGGGTGGGGCAGGGCTTTTGAAATGTTGCTTCAGTTGATTCTTTCACCCAGCTACCCTTCACACACAGTCTCCATTCATACCGGGATTTTATATACCCTTTTTGCCCCTTTAAAGTTCAATCTGTAGTAAGGAAGTCCCCAAATCAGTCCATCCTTACTTTACCCCTTCTTTCTTGCCCTCAGACTGGTTAGGTAGTATTAGGGACCAGAGAATCTGTCTGGCTTATCTCCCAAGTACTTAACATTGACATAATAGAAGTGCTTTTCTATATCAGCCTAAGTGAAGGTAGGTAATTCACTCCTCAGGCATTTTAGACCATTCCTTGTCTTGGTTCCCCCTCTCTCCTATTTTCCTTTTCCCTTACTGCAGTGCTTTTTCCTCAAACAGAAGGGGTTGAACCCTCTCATCTTCCCATTGCTTGCTTGTATGAATTGTTCATAAATTTAGTGCTCTTAAGCCCCTATTAGACCCACCTATCTGAAATGGTCTTATCCATTTAAAGAAAGGATTCCAAATGTTGAAATAGATTTGCTTACTTTTTACAATGTCACCATCATCCTGTATGATGGCTATGTTTTTCTTTGTCATATGGTTCCTGAAAGGAAGACAGAATAAAGAATTTCAGACTCAGGTATTGCTTTTATTTGTAATAAAAAAACAACAGCATTTGAAAATGTAACATCCGTCTCACTAAGCTCTCCCATCAGAAACTAGAGATACTGTTACTATATCTTTCTGAGTAAAATAGAGTGTTGCAGAAAAGACAGTTTGAGTTGGAAGTTTGTTTGTGAGTTGAAAATGTCTTGTGATTAGGTGCTTACTTCTCCATATGAATTGAGAGAGTCTGTGTGAGACAAACTTGGAGAAAACAGAAAGGGGTGAGAAGAACCTTCTTTCTTGTGGCAACTGTCTTAACCATTATGCTATGAGGAAATAGAAAGAGAATTCAATGAAGAGTGGGAGGAAGGGGTTAGCTCCCAAGGTATTCTGGAAAGACTATTTCCTGTTAACTGAAGAGATTAGAAAGGAAAAAAAAGACATATGATTCCTTGTCTTGCATAGTTCTCTTTATTTCAAAGCAGACTAGAAATGATTCTGTGTTGTAATCATCCTAATTATGAAGCTCAGTTTAAAGGATGCTGTCAATTATGGCAAGTGTCTCAACTGGGGATGCCAGGTTGAAGATTCTAAGAACAATTGTACCAAGTGGGACTGTCTTACTAGAGGATGAAGGCTTTTTTTAGGCACCTGGTTCATATGGGTGCTTGGATCCAAAGCTAATTTCCTTTCCCTTCCTAGAATAAATGTTTGTCTTTTGGCTGAGATGTTGCAGCATGTTAGAGCAATGATTAAAAATTTATTTAAAAATGTATGACCTATGAAAAATATTACTTCTCAAATCTTTAAGATATGCCTTCCATAGTGACCTCTTCTTCATTCCCCACCTTTCTCTATTTGTCAAAGGGAAATAAATGCAACAAGATGTTTGGTCATAAGTTTTTGGCTTGATTTCTTGGCCACTTTGGGAATCTTTTTCACTAATGATGAGGCATATAACTGGAGCTAATTTGTGAAGTTAGCAATATTTATTTTTAGTTTCCCACCTCGCTTTTCAGTCTCTTCTGGATCCTGAATCTTGTTCTAACCCCTTTGCATATTTTCCATAATCCCATTTATCTACCCTTTGTCATATGTCCATAGTACATTCAGTGGTATACTAAGATATTGGTTGATAACTGCTTAAATTGTTAATCTATTCATTACATTTTAATCGGTGATTCCTTAAGGTTGAAAGCCTTAAAGATACAAACAAATCTTTGGATTCCAACTATTGGAATTTTCAGAACTATGATAAGTAGAGGATAAAATATTTTGGGGTGGGGAATAAGAGAGTAATCTTCCCAACCCTGATGAAAGTACAGTTTATTATAGCCTTCTATTCATCTAGATTGTAAAATTGTTGATGGATAAAATCTGCTGTTTTAGAAAATGGAGTTGGTATTTTTTGTGTTTAGGCATTCTTAGCCTAGGATCTATGGATATATTTTAAAATATATTTTGATATCTGTATTTCAAAATAATTGATTGACTTTATAATCCTATGTATTTTATTTTATGGATTTAAAAACATTCTGAGATGGGACCATAGGTTATACCACATTGCCTGAGGCTTCTATATTGTGAAAAAGTAAAGAACTCCTCCCCCCCCCACTTTTTTTTTTTGGTGTGTGTGCTTATGCCCTTTTATGTTCTTGGGTAGTTGGGAAATGGAATCTGACTAGCCTATAAACAGGAGTCATTATGTCTTCAAAGTTAGGTACCAGAATGAAATGGGATTTTCTGTTCTCTAAGACCTACATTTTTGGATTGTCCATAACATCAATCTACTAGAGCATAAAAACAGAGTATTCTCAAAACACAACATGAATGGATGGATGCTGGTTATTGTTCAGAGGTTTTCATAATCTAATTGTGATATTGCATACCATATCATACCTCCCAGGAAGGGAAGGAACGTGCAGGATTTAGAAAAACATGAGACACTTTTAGTGTAACTAGGGGAGGGCATAGTGGGGGTAACTGTGTTGTAAGATAAAGAAAATAGTAATTGTTGCCAGTGTCCCTAATGAGAGTATTAACCTTTCTCTTGCTCTGAGGCTGTTCACTCTCTTCTGGAATTCTATAAGGACACACTGTGACTGTGACCTTAGAGTTGAATGTGTTGACAGAAGACAGATATTGAGAGCTTCCTTTTTATGTAAGAGTGTAATTTTGGAGATTCTGATTATCTGGGTCACTTTCTCTGTTTCTCTATTGTGTTTTATATATTCCTAGTAAAAATATTATGCATTGGCCTGTGCTGTAAACTTCGTGTGGCATTAGGTGCAGAAAATTTTTTGATACTGATTTTTAATTTGCTGAATTTCTTCATCATTATTATATTCTTCTTCCTCTTGGTTTGAGATGACTTACCTTTTCTTTCTACTTCTTCCCTTATTTCCTCTCATGATTTTTTTCATATTTAATTTCTTGCTTTAATTTTTTCAGCATGTCTACTATCCATTTGATTTGTTGTTGTTAAGTTGTTTTCAACTGTGTCCAACTCTTATGTGACCTCATTTGGGATTTGCTTGGCAAGGATAATGGAGTGGCTTGCCACTTCCTCCTCCAGCTCATTTTTACAGATGAGGAAACTGAGGCAAACAGGGTTAAATGATTACCCAGGGTAATACAACTAGTAAGTGTTTGAGACCAGATTTGAACACAGAAAGATGAGTCTTCCAGATTCTGAGCCCAGTGCTCTACCTACTCCTGTTTTCTCTGCAGAGAATGACATTTACACTTGAAATGGCAGAACAAAGATGACTAATAGTGAGCTGATATCCAAAATAAGTAAGGATAGTAAGAGAGCAATTCATTGTCCTTGATGAATTCAAGTTAACTGGCTAGAAGGAACTTGTATCTCATAGAGCTGGAATTGGCCAGTGGCAGGGGAAACTTCTAAATTGGAGAGTATAGCCACGGACAAGAAAATTGGCCTGAGACTGGCTAGAGGTAACATTTTCTCAATACAGCTTTCATGTAATCATAAACATACCCACTTACTTGCCAGTGCCTATCAGAAACTAGAGGTGGAGGGGGAAATAGAAGGTTAGAGAAGGGTCCTAGTCCTCTGCGTAGACATTTTCTTTCCATCTCTACCCTCTGCTCAAAAGAAACAAACACAAAGACATAGAGCTTACTCACCACAATTAGATATGGCAAACTAGCATCTTTTACTCAATCACTCATAGTAGAACTGCCTGAGGGAAGAGAATGACCCTGTCTTAATGCAAAGATTTTTATTATTGTATCTTATAAATTCACATTTTTAGAATCACAGAAAAAATCCAGGGGAATTTTCTTTCTCAAGTTGAAATCACTCAGGTTTCCTAGTCATAAATCCTAAATGTGTTAAGTCCCACCCCACTGAACTCATCACCTGGTCTGGAGATGAAGACAGTGAGAAATCTACCTTCTCAGCCCAGTCCTTCCTGATCCCTACCCCTCCTGAAAGTATCATCTAGTTAGGCCTGAAATATGTTGCTGTTTTCTGCTCCTGCTATTCCATGAATTTAAGTGGAATATAAGCCCTTTGATAGCAGTGACTATCATATGCTTCTCCATCACTTAGTATGGAACCTTGCACATAGTAGTACATGGTTAATGAATGTTTACTGATCGATAAAACAGAATTTCTCCTCTCCCCAAAGCAAAGGGGCTTCTCATTTCTCCAACTCAAACACTAACTGGATCACAATGAGTGACTGACTTCATTCTCACCCTTGAACACGACCAAAGCAGCCCACCTGGTGTACTAGTTAGTAACTCATGCTTAGGTCTGAGTCTGCTCCTACTGGAATGTAGCATGATATAGTGTAAAGAACACTGGTTTTGGAGTCAGAGGAACTGGATAAAAATCTCTAGTCTGCCATTTGCTATCTGTGTGAACTTGGGCAAATCACTTAATCCCATCTAAACCCCAGCTTCTTCTGCTTTTTTTTTAATAAAATAAAGAGGTTAAACTAGATTGAATGTCCCTTGCAACTTCAAATCTCTGATCATGTGATCCCACCGCTCTCATTGTGGAATAGAAAAATGTGTAGTCAATTAAAAATAGCGATACAACAGATGTATTCTTAAAATTCCTATGGGACAAAATTCCTTCAGAAACACAAGTTGAAATGTTCATGGATGTCATGGAAAAAATACTAAAATAGGATTCATTATATCATCAAAATGTATGAAGAACTTAAAGGGACTCAGTTATAAAACACAAGAGATAAATGAAGGAAAACTAGGAAAATGGTAAAATGATATCTAAGGAAAAAAAATCAATGAAATAAATGAAATTTAACGAAGGAAGATAAGTGAAATGGAAAAAGAAGTTCATGATGTAAAACAAGACTGAAAAATCACATAATGGACATGCAAAAGGACTGTCTGATTTTGGAGCATTGTGAATAAATATTAGAGATGTTAGAATTCCAGAAACTAGTGAAAAAGAAAAAAAATGTGTATTTGATTTGAGGACATAATTAAAGAAAATGTTCCAGAGTACAAAATCAGGTATTACACTGCAAGAGGAAAGAAGACATGACCCCAGAACCTTACCTATAATTGACCAAGATATGGAATTCGTAAACTATAGAATGACAGATACGAGGAATAATTCTTGAAGAAACACAAACTAAATTGATATTTAAAGTTGTCAACATGACATTGGACTTTTTGAGAGGAACAAAGAAAGAGCATTTATTTCCCCAAATCGCACACCTTTCAAGCATTTAATTTAACAAATATTTATTAAGTGCTTGCTATTTGCAAGGCAATGTGACAGGTGCTCAGGATGCAAATCAAACGAAAGAAAACATTTTGGAGTGTGGGTGAGCAGGGAGTTGATTAGATTGGAAAGTATTAGCACAATATATTGGTGTATCAGATTATTAATATCTTCAGCATGACAGAAAAATAAAATTAGAGGAGTTTGGAAGATTTTATTGACAAGAAAATTAGGAATCAGTGGGATTGATGACAACATATTTCCAAAGGGAATGTAAATTCAGATATGTGGGCTTATATGGAGGTGAAAGTATAAATCTGAACACAAATGACTTACAAGTGTTTATAAAACCTTTACTCACACGTAGTCTTATAGAACTGAATTGTGAAGTTCTGGATTGAACTGAGAAGTTTAATGATAGAAACACAATGGAATCTATTCTACAGTAACCTAATTAAATTTATTCTTCTTGGTTTGGGATTTTGTGCTTGGGTCAGTCTCTTGGGGCACTCCAAGACAGGTTAGGTAAACTGTTCTGTCCTTGGTCATCTGGATGTTGCTACCCCTGACTGCTTCAATCCTTGGCTTCTTTAACACCAGTTTACAAGATATATGTTATTTAAATTGATATGACTATACCAGGGCTTTAGGATCAAAAGATTTTTGATCTAAAGAAACCATACAAGTCATCTAGTTTTACCAGTTATTTCACAAAGGAGGAAACTGAAAGAGGTAGCTAAACGGCTTACCCAAGGTCATGTCCGCGGTACATAGTACTGCTGGGATTAAGATTCTGATCTTTCTTTCTATTACACTAACAAACCCTTCAGGGACATTTTAGCCTTTGTGGTTTTCAGATGTGATTAAAATTGGACCAATGTAGCATACGATTTTTTTTTTCCATTTCATGGACAGTCTTATTTAGTAGCTGTACTAAGATGTACATTATTATACTCATAATATTATTATTTTGTAGGCTGGGAGGCTGAGGCACAAAGATAATAATTGACTTGACTGAAGCTATTGGGGCAACAATCAGAAGAAAGCTCCTGATTTCCAAGCTTCAGTGCTTTACTTAGTCTAATAAGTCAAGTTCATTTATAAGGGCAGAGACACTAGGCACCATTAATTATTAGTCTTTTTAATAACAGTGTTATATGACCATTATAATTATTGAAGACAAATTCTACCACTAGATTATACATTTAGAACATGCTTCTTAGGTTCTATTGTTTGGTGGCTGTTAAGAATGGATTTGTGAGGATAACATGAGATAAAATTTGCAGAGCACTTTGCAAACCTGAAAGTGCTGTATAAATGTAGCTACTATTATTAATATTACTATCATCATCATCATAATCAACATCATCATTGTCATTATCATCATTATCCACACTGTCGTCATATCTCCATGCGGAAGGTTAGAGAGGTTCCTTCCATCTTCTTCTTATAGTCACTGTTAAAATTTTCATTCTGAGCCACAGTGAAGTGGTTTTTCCAATCTCCAACAATTCCTATAAAAAGGAAGGACTAAAGTTTTAATTATATCACTAGCAGTTTATATAAACTAGTAGGATGCCCCAGAGGAATTACTTTTACTTTAGAGCCAATGCCAAATCATGTGACAAACAGATATTAGGTAGATGGAATATATGATTTCATCACCACTGAAAACCTAAATTCTCTTGTAGGAAAGAATGTGTAAATTAAAGAGATGAGTGGAGGAATGGATAGAATTACCAAATACCCACCCTTTCTCATGAAGGGGGAAATAGATTGGTCCATAACAGTTTTGGGCACTGTAGAACGGTTTATCATGGGATTTTCTTTCATTTTTTCAAATGATGTTTCCTCCACAATTTTATCCAGTATCTTTTCATCCAGGTTCTTTCCCATGAACTTCATCACCTTCTGAATTTCACGCTTTGGATTCTGTGATGGGACAACACAATGTTAGAGAGACCAAGATCAGCAATAAAATCATGATTTGGAAATGTCTGTGGTAGATGCAACACATTAATAGATAAAGACATAGATGGGAAATGGAATGATCATTTTGTATGGTCCTTACAAGATTATGAGCCCTGTGAGTGAAGGGACTAGGTTTTATTTAATCTTTGATTTTTTTCTTTGACCATACTTAATAAATGTTGGTTGAAGTAAAGAAATCCAGAGGACCATAAGAATAAGATCTAAGGTGTAACCTGACGAATTTCTGGGAAACACACATATCCATTCCTTTATGATCTTTTAATTAGGAGTAAAGACGTGATTTGGCTCTACTTTTCAAAACCTGTCAGTAAGAATCTTCAACAAGAAGCTGTGCCTCTCAATTCCTTACTCACCTCTTTTATGTCCTCATAAAAAAGGAAGAGAATTTGGTGTTTATCTTTTGCCTTCCACCATCCTTTAACATGGTCATACCAGGGGCCACAGCTCACTGAAATAGAAAGGAAACATTGCAACCTAAGTGAAATGTATATGAACCCACAAATAAACAATACTTACTCATTTTATGCTTTGATATGGTATTCCACTCATGTAAAGTGAATCTGGGTCACTTGGAGATACTGATTCTCAATTTGAGATTTCCAGGGGCCGACATGAGATTGAAAAATGGTTCTGAATTAAAGATAGCAGAGACCTGACCAAGTAGTTGACGCTGTCACTCTCTGCTTGGAGGCAGTGAACTATAGTTCTCAAGCATTCATCTTCCTCTGAAATCTAGCCCAAGTGGGGAATTCCACAGGAGAATAAACCACTCAATACAGATGATAAAAAATATACTGTTGAGGTATCAACTTAAGAAGGAATGAGATCAAAGCACAGAGACAGACCACAAATGGAGGAGTGCATGAGAATAAATCCAGATTAGAAGGTATGTCATTAGGAATAGCTCACAGTGGTATCAAGCTTTAAGCTTTGCAAAAGTGCTTTACATACATTAGTTTACATGGCTGAACAACTCTGTTTGAGGTAGGGGCAATTATTCTGCCTATTTTACAGATGAGCAATCTGATCCTCAGACATGTTAAGTGATTTGCTCTGGATTTCACAGTTAAGGAAGTGTCTTGAGTGGGATTCAACAAAGTCTTCCTGTGAAACCTCGACAGCATAGCAGTTCCATGCCAGGACATTGTATTGCTTCCATTCAAATTGTTTTAGGAAGATTCTGAAGATCATTTGGCAGGATACTAGACACTAGACACTGAGGTCCTTTCTTGAACTAAACTGCCAGACTCTACAGCAGAGAGAACAACTCCAATGGACTGGCCACATTGTTCGAATGCAAAATGTCCGCTGACCAAAAAGACTATTTTATGGAGAACTCACACAGGACAAGTGTTCACTTGGTGGTCAGAAGAAGCGATGCAAGGACATCCTCAAGGTTTCTCTCAAGAACTTTGGAATTGATTGTGTGACATGGGAGACACTGGCACAGGACTGCCCAGCATGGCATGCTCTCATTAGAGAATGTGCTAAGCTCTATGAGCAAAGCAGAATTGAAGTAGCTCAAAAGAAGTGTGAAACATGCAAGTACAGAGAATCTACCCCAAGTGTTCACATAGACTATTTGTTCCCAAGCTGTGGTAGAACATTCCAAACTCCTTTTGGTCTGATCAACCATAGCCGGACACACTGTAACTTAACTCTAGCACAGAGATGCCACCTTGGTTCTCTTTGAGAATGAAGGACAACAACAACCAAATCTTTACTACAAGTCTAGTATTTTATTCCACTATGTCATACTACTCTGGGCAGCTAGATAGTGCAATGGATAAAGTGCCAGGTCTGGAGTCAGGAAGACTCATCTTCCAGAGCCCAAATCTGGCCTCAGACACTTACTAGCTCTATGACCCCAGGCAAGTAATTTAAACCTGTTTGCTTCAGTTTCCTCATCTGTAAAATGAGCTGGAGAAGGAAATGGCAAACCACTCCAGTATCTTTGCCAAGAAAATCACAAATGGGGTCATGAAGAGTTGGACATGACAGAAAAATAACTGAAAATGCCAGGGAATTATACAGGAAAATAGGGAAAGGAAGACAATTGGATAGGGTAATACTTATCCATTACATTGGTTTGTAATTCTTTCCATTATGGAGTATCCTTTTTATCACACACACACACATACACACACACACACACACACACACACACACACACACGAAAAAACAATTGAAGTAACAATAGAAAAATTTAACTGCTTTCATTACTTCATCCAGGAAGGAATTAAAATAAAAAGTGTGATCCTAGGAGAAAAGAACACAAGATTTGTATATTTTCTAGTACCTTGTATTCTGTAGAGTGTACACACATTTTTATCAGTTTCCTTACCTTAATCATTATCCATGTTTCACCTTCCAACTGTCAATATATCACATAGTTATAATCTTTTTCTCTATATACCCTTCTCTTGATGATCCATTTATGCCATGAAGCCTTCTCACCATGGAACATCACTCTACTCCCTCCTGTCATAGGTGAGTTTTTCATGCCTTCAATTGGTGGAGGGGTCCTGGTGGGCCAGTCTTTATTCCCCTTCCATACTTCAACACCATACCCTCTCCTCCCTCAGATTTTCATCTTCCTTTTGTGGGTTATCTTTTCTCATTAGAATAAAAGTTACTTGGGGATAGGGACTAGCTTCCTTTTTATTTGTATTCCCAACACTTAGCACAGTTCCTGGCACACAATAAGCATTTAGCAAATGCTTCTTGTCTTACCTTGATGAGCTTGGCAGCTTCCTTTACTACCTAGATGAATCCTAGATCTACCGTTCCAATCCCAAAGTCTCTCCTGAGCTTCAGTTCTATACTACCAACAGCCAGTTGAATGTTTCCTACTGGGTATTCCATAGACATCCCAGCATATTCAAAATAGAGCTTTCCTTCTCAAAACCAATTTTTTCCAGGCTTCCTTATTTTTGTTTAAGTCATTATCTTTCCATTCATCTAGGTTGACAACCTCTACTATTTTCTGTCTCATCTTTGACTTCTTGTTGCTTATCAAACTTGCTTATTCTTTTTCTATAACATCTTTCCTATCCATTCTCTTCTCTCTACTCATATGACCACCACCTACTTCAAGTCTTTATTACCTTTTGTTTGGACTATTGTAGCAGCCTCCTAATTGGCCTCCTTGCTTCATATTTCTCACTTCTCAGTTAATAAGCATTTATTAAGCACTTGTTATGTTCCAGGTGCTGTGCTAAGGTCAGGGATGCAAAGAAAGTTTGTGCTCTTGAGGAGCTCACAATCTAATGGAGGAGAAACAAGAAAACCTTTACACACAGATGAGCTATGTTCAGGATAAATAAGAAATAATTAAAAGAGGGGAGGTACTAGAATTATTAGAGATTGGGAAAGACTTCCTAAAGAAGGTAAGATTTGAGTTGGGATTTGAAGGAAGCCAGGGAAATCAGGGGGTAGAGATAAGAAGGTAGAAAATCCAAGGCATGGAGGATAGTCACAGAAAATGTCTAGAGCCAAGAGATGGAATATCTTGTTTGTGGAACAGCAATGAGGCCAGTATTACCAGGTCAAAGTAGTGGGATGTGAAGTATAAGAAGACGGGAAAGAGAGGTGTGTGTGTGTGTGTGTGTGTGTGTGTGTGTGTAGGTGTAGCTTAGGAAGGAATCTGAATGCTAAACAGAATTTGCATTTGATCCTGAAAGTGACAGGAGGCTGCTACATGGGAGTTTTTTTTACTTCTCTACATAGGATGTGATACTCTTAAAATGTATTTCTGGCTATGAATTCTTCTGCTCAAATATAAAACCTGCTGGTAGGCATGTGTTATTATTATCCCTATTTTATAGATGAGGAAACTGAGAATGACAGAAGCTGAGTGACTTGCCCAGGGTCACATAGTTAGTAAGGATTTGTGGCAAAATTTGATCTCAGGTTTTTCTGACTCTGTGCCAGGTTTTGATCTACTGTGTTATCTGTCAGCCAATTCACTTTCTAGCTGACATTTACCCACTAGCGACTGACTGGTCTTTAGGTCTGGTCATTCAGGCATTAATAATGTTGATGATGATAATGACAGTTAATGTTTAGTGCTTTGAGGTTTGTAAAGATCTTTATATATGTTAACTCATTTGATCCTCACAACAATCCTAGGATGTAGGCACTATTATTAGGAGTCAAAATTGTTGTTTAAATAATTATATAATAATTATTTTATTATTATGCATTTTATATCACAATACAGTATAAATTATATATAATATTTATATAAATATATTTATTATATATAATTATAATAATTTTATTAGATTGTTAATATAATGTTATAATAATTAAATAATTATATAAATAGTTTAAATGATTAAATAAAATTAATGTTTATTAAGGCTTACTATTTGTTAGGCATTAGTCTAAGCACTGGGGATTCAAAGAAAGATAAAAGATAGTCCCTGCTTTCATGGAGCTAACAGTGTAATGGAGGAGCAAACATGTAAACATCAATGTACAATCTACTTTTAGGATAAATTAGAAATAATCAATGTAAAGTGTTTGGATTCAGGGGGGTGAAGAAAGGCTTCTTGTAGAAGGTGGGATTTTATCTGGGACTTGAAGGAAGCCAGGGAAGCCAGGATGTGGAGATGAGGAGAGAAAACATTCCAGGAATGAAGAAAATGCTTGGAATTGGGAGATAGAGTGTTGTGTGTAATGAAGAGCAAGAAAGCGATGGATTGTAGAGTATGTGGAAGGGTATAAGATGAAAGAAGATGAAAAGGTAAGGGATGTTAATTATGAATAGCTTTGAAGACCAAAAAGAGGACTTTACAGTTGATCCTAGAGGTGACAAAGAACCATTGAAGTTTATTGAGTAGGGTGTGACATGGTTAGTCCTATACTTTAGGAAGAACATTTTGACAGTTGAATGATGGATGGAATGGAGTAGGGAGAGACTTATGGAGATCAACCAGTAGGCTATTGTACTGGTCCAGTCATAATGTGATAAGGACTTGTACCAGGGTGATGGCAGCGTCACAGGAAAAATGCACGCACAAGCTGTTATAAATATAAATTGACAGGTCTTGGCAACATATTGGATATGGGTAGATAGTGAGGAGTCAAGGCTGATACCTGGGTTTTGAGCTTGAATGACTGGAAGAATGGTAGTACCCTCAACACTACTAGGAAAGTTAGGAGGAAGGTCAGTTTGGGGGGGAAAGATAATGAGTCCAGTTTTGGACATGTTGAATTTAAAATATTTGTGGGACTTCCAGTTTGAGATGTTGATAGGCATTTGGAGATGTGAGACTGGAGGCCAGCAGAGAGATGAAGGCTGGAGAAGTAGATTTGAGAATTATCAGTGTAGAGATGGCAAATGAATCCCCATTAAAAAAATTTTTTTTTTACAAATGAGGTAACTAAGACAGACAGAATCTAAGTGACTTGCCCAGGGTCAGAGTAAGTGTCTGAGTCAGTATTTGAGCTCACGACTCTTTCAGTCTAAGTCCTGGGCTTTTTCTACTTTTATCTAGGCCAGTGGCTGTCAACCTTTGGCAATAAGGCCTGGGAAAGTGAATCAAGTAGTCTGTCCGTAACTCATTACACACGTGCACTAACCATGTCATTAAAAGATTTAGTATGCTAAAAAAGCAAACATACCTTCTACAAACAAAATAAATATCTACTAAATATATATCTGTGTATATACACTCACACACACATATAGAAATAAAACTTCTTACGGATCCTGCTGTGATTAATAAACTGACATAATATATTCACATAAAATTGAAAAAACCCCAAAATTTTCATTGAAAAGTGTTATTACATTTGTAGTCAATATTCGTCATGTGTTTACTCAATCCAAGGATGCTAATGCTATAACTAGCATGTGGGGGTCCACAAAATGTTTAGGTGTTAAATGGAGTCCTCATGCTGGAAAAGTCTGGGAACCGCATCTCTCCATTTTGTTCATTAGGACAGTGTGAAAGACTTGCTGAAATCTAAGTAGACCATGTTCAAGGTACTCCTTTGAACCATCAGGGCAGTAACCATGATAAAATAGGTGAATGCAGTTAGTCTGGTCTAACTTTGCAGAATACGTTTTTGAATTTTGCTAGGAACTGAAATCAAGCTTTGTCTCACCACCCAATGGGTGAGTAGAATATATGTTTCCAATCTTTATATGTGTATAAACTTATTTATGTATTTACACATATACACGTATGTATATACATACATGCATTTATCTATTGCTCTATTTAGCAAGATCCTTTGATAAAAAATTGACTTGTTACACATACTATTTCCCACTTTAATAGAGTTCTATATAGCCTTTCTTGATAAGAACTGAGTTATTTCTCAAGGGCATTTATGGTCACTGGCACAAAAGCAGAACTTAAAACATAATAAATTGCTTCTGTTTCAGAAGAGTAAACACAGTGCATAGAGAGAAGGTGCTTTTCAAAATTGTCACAAAATAATGGAAGTTATCGGATTATTTAAGATATTTACCCTTTCCCAAATTTAATTTAAAGGCTAAGTCATTTTAGGTAACATAACAATTACCAAAATGTGAAAATTTCTATTTGGTAAATTTGTTTAATTTGAACATGAGAAACTAATTGCTTTAAATTTAATAACAAATTTCCTTTCAGTCTTACACTACATATGACCTAGAATGTGAATTATAAATTCCAGAGAGTCCAGGCCTTTGGTAATCATGGTATTATAATAGGATTTTTTTCTTCCATGGCATATTCTAATATAGTTCTAAATTTCCCAAGGGTCTACAATTTCAACCTCGAACTAGGTTCTTTATTATTCTGACAGCTCATACCATCTGGAAAATTTTACCTAATCTCATCTTAAATTCTTCACTTGGAAATTTCACTTTACAACTCTTTATTATGTCTTTGTGCTGTCCTGAATCAATATTTTCATGTTAATGGTGACTACTTGAATACTCTGTTTGTTTCATAAATTTTTTTTCTAAGTCTTTACTCAATTCTTACTCTATTTTTCAAATCTTCATGTCTTGGTTTTACTATTCAGAAGCAGCTGTGGTATGTATCGTAGGGAGAACTCTGGATTTGGAGTCTGAAGAGCCGGAAAGGACTGATTTGCTGCCTCATCTTGGGCAAGCCATTCAATTTCCCTGGTGTTGTTTATTGCCATATATGTAAAATAAGAATCAACTTGTCCTCTAGTTTTTGGCCTGTCATCTCCCCCATCAGACTGTGAGCTTTTTCAGAGCAGGGACTGTCTTTTGCCTTTATTAGCATCCCCTAATGTGGTGCAGGGCACATAGCAGGTGCCTAAAAAAAGGCTTATTGACTGACTGACAACAAAAAATTATAAAGGACCAAATGAATTTGAAATATTACTGTTATTAACCTCCCTCAAAGCCATTATTTCTGTCTCTGTCTTTCTATGTCTCTGCCTGTTTCTTTCCAATAACAAGGATGTGTATAAAGAGAGGAGGGCAGAGTAGAATTACAGCTTAAGCAAATACACTCATGTAAATAAGTCCAGGAACAAGAGTGGAAAAGGGGAGTGCAGAGCATTTGGGTGAAGATCAAAGAAAGCGGAAATACAAGTGGCATCGGGGATACTATAGACTCTCTGGACAAAAAAAGTCAATACATGAAGAATTCAGGAAACTGATTGCTAGCTAGGTACAGAGGGATCATACTGTAGAAATGGAGGACTTTAATCTCCTGAATCTGAAAGTAGATCAGCTAATAATTTATCTTAATTTAATTGCAATTTCACCCTTCAAAAGGTCTAGGAATCAATAAAGAGAAATTCTTTTCTGGATTTGATTCCTACCAATAAGGAGGAGTCTAATGTTTGGGTGGAATTGATGGAAGCCTTATAAAACAGTGAGCTTTCCAGCTTACAGTCTATATAAGAGAAGAAAATTAGGTACAACCTGACATGAATCTTTGTCATTGAGATAGCATATTTCAAAGGGTTCAGAGAAAGGATAGCTAGGATCTGATGGACGGTCTACTGAGGAACAAGGGAAAACTCTTAAAGAATCATTTTGAACACATGAGGAACCCTTCTGATATGAAAGAAAAAGGGGAGTTGTCTGAAGA
>CM053580.1:142236991-142259666 GCA_028627135.1 Pseudochirops cupreus | reverse complement strand
AGAGTTCAAATGGACACTGAAGCAAACTATATGCTCTCTTTCTTTTCCATGTTTGGTTTTGTTTCCTCTTTCCCATTGTTCATTCCACTGGTTACAACCCTTCTATACAACCAGACTAATGTCCAATGTGAAAGTATTTGCGGATCCTATACTTGATTACATGCCACCATTGGGGGGGGGGGGAGAGGGGAGAAAATTTGAAACTCAAGGGATTGTGGAACTGAATCTTGTAAACTAAAAGTCAATAAACAAATCAATTAAAAAAAAGACTATGAGAGAGAGAGACAGAATGAGAGGGAGAGAGAGAGAGAGGGAGAGAGAGAGAGAGAGAGAGAGAGAGAGAGAGAGAGAGGGAGAGAGAGAGAAAGAGTGAGCAATGTGGATGCAAAGGGAGACTCACTTAAATTTTTAAAAAGATATATATATAGAAATGGAAACATGGACAGGTAATAGAGGAGCAGTGTCAGTAGTGCTACCACACAAAGAATAGTTTTTAAAGATCTATTGGGCAAAAGAGGATGATCAAAGAGGGGATAGGATCAGTGCTTCAGTTGTATGGATGATGATGATGATGCAAGATAGAGATAGCAGAGTGGCTCAACTCATTTTTCTCTTTCTTTGTCAAGGAGAATGAATTTTGAATTGGAGGGGACAGAAAAATAATAACTCATGAGTGGCTGATACCCTAGATAACTGTGGAGGGAGGAAGAGCACCCTTAGCTGCTCTGGATGAATTATGGTCACAGTAACAAGATGAACATCATCCTTGGGTATTGAAAGAACCATTCCCTATAGCTACTTAACCACCATCAGTGATCTTTGGGACAGGTACTACAGGACTGCCAAAGAGCAAATGCTTCTTCAGTTTTTTTTAAGTAAGAGAATGTAGTTTGTAGACAATGAATTGATGAGTTTGTCTTTTGGTTCCTGGAAAAACCCTAGGATGTTTATGTTTCATTACCTTCAGAGATTAGGAAATCTTTTCAAAGAGTCAGACAGACAGTAATGCATAAAGCAATGACTATTAATTTTTAGCAGTATTTACTCATAAGACGGTATGGCTATGGCTAGGATGAACTGCTTGGGAACAGGAACAAGAAGAGAAGAGAGATTTAAAGAAGATGTTAGCCAGGATAGCAAAGGGTTTTGAGATCATACTATTTAAACACCGGTTGAAGGAACTAAGGATGTTTTCTAGAAGAGAAGTCTCAGGGGAGGAGGAGATAAAAGTTTTTGAAAGGTTATCATATGAAGAGGAATAGACTTGATCTTGTTGGTCCTGGTGGTGAGAACTAATTAGGATCAATGGGTTGGAAGTTACTAAGTCAGTTTTAGATTTGACAGGTACATTCATTTTATACTTTTAACTTTTTTCCTTTTGTTCTAGACTGAGAATTTTCAATTCCATGTCTGGAATTATCTTATTATATTCACCTCTTGGCTTTTCTGGCTTCCTTCAAGTTTCAGCTAAAGTCCTATCATCTCCAAGAAATTTTTCCCAGTCTTCCTTAATCTTAGTGCCCTTCTTCTGAGACTATCCCAAATTTATCCAGTATCTAGCTTATTTGTACATAGTTGTATGCATTTTGTGTCCCTTGTTAGCCTGTGGAGTCCTAGAGAGCTGCGACTTTCTTTTTGGTTTCTTTGTATCCTTCGTACTTAGCACAATGCTGGTTAAATGCTTGTTGACTTTCTAATTTGTTGATTGTGTGCATGCCACCCCTTTAGTCAGTAAACTCCAATGGCTCTCTATCACCTCAAGAATCCAATACAAAATCCTCTGTTAATGTTCAAAGCTCTTTATAACTTAGTCCCCTCCTACCTTTCCACTCTTCTTACAACTTATTTCCTGTACTATATTCTTCAATCCAGTGACATTGTCCTTGTTCCATGAACAAGATGCTCTATTTTCTTCCCTGTGGAGATTTTCTCTGGCCTGGAATGCTCTTCCTCTTCATCTCTACTTACTGGCTTACCTGACTTCCTTTAAATCCCAACCAAATCCCTACCTTCTACAGGAAGTCTTTCCCAAGCCCTTTTAATTCTAGTGTCTTCCCTCTGTTAATTATTTCTATTTTATCCTGCATATGGCATGTTGGGATGTGTTTGGTTGCTTGTTGTTTCCCCTATTGGACGGGGAGCTCCTTGAGGGCAGGGGCTGTCTTTTGCCTCCTTTTATATCCCCAGCACTTAGCACAAGGCCCGGCACATAGTGTGCACTTAATAAATATTGATTGATTGCTGTTGTCTATAGGATAAATAACCACTTATCTTAGATGTTATAAAGGGGATTTGGTCTTTAGGTAGAGGTTGGACTAAGACTTATGAAATCCTTTCCAACTTTAGGACTCTAAATTCTGTGCCTTGTACACAGTTGGAAAGGGGATCTGCAGGACGAAGGGTAGTTTGTATGAACAAACAAGATTATTCATACCCAGGAAACTGGGTCAGCCCGACTTTCCATCCTGCCAGCAGCTAGACTGGTGAGATTGGGTCTCCCAGCTGTGGAATTCTCTCTCAGAGATAAAAGATGCTTAACAGTGTTACACTGTGTTTAGAGAATAATCTAAAATGTGATCACGTGGGTCCGTCTCAAGTCCAAGTAGGCACAAAAACAGACATCGGAGCCTTCACTTACCTTTTCCATTCATGAAGTTTTCAAAATATTCTTCCCAAGTTCCTGGTTCAGGGAGTACTTGGCTCATCCTTTGGAAATGGTAATAGGATACCATGCAGTCTTTGGCATTCCGAGCTACATAAATGATCTTGGAAAAATGAATATAATATATAGAAAAGATGTTAATTTTACACAGTTTGTTATGTCCATCAGTGACAATTATGTGCCGAACACTGTTGTAGGCACCATGACAATCACAAGGGAAATACCAGGCACAGTTCTTAATGGGAGAACATAGGACAGGACATGGTTTTTAAATGCAAATGATAGAAACATAGAAACAACTCTGTATGCATCGGTCACATGATCACAGATTTGGAGCTAGAAGGGACTACAGAAGTTATATAATTTTACAAATGAGGAAACTGAGGCTAAGTGAGTAGTCCAAGTGACTTGTCCACAGTCACAGTTAAGTGGCAGAGTCAGGGGTGGACTTCTGACTCCAAATTTAGCATTTTTTAATGCATGGCTGACAGAATACACTAAGGTAAATGTCAAAGAAACTGAAACCAAGTGGGGCTATTTCAGGAAGGAATAATGGAGAAAGTGAATCTTAAAGCAGAATTCTGAAGCAGGAGGGGGTAGTGTAGTGAGTAGGTGGGGGAAGGGCATTATTAAGGAAAATTATTTTGAGATGAGAAGGGGTAAATAATATTTGGGTTTATTTATTTATTTATTTTTTGCCTTTTTTTTGGAGGGGGAAGGCAGGAAAATTGGGTTAAGTGACTTGCCCAAGGTCACATGGCTAGTTAGTGTTAAGTGGCTGAGGGCGAATTTGAACCCAGGTCCTCCTGACTCCAGGGCCAGTGCTCTATTCACTGCACCACCTAGCTACCCCATCACATTTGGGTTTATTGTAAAAAGATTCTCTTGATTGACACAGGAAGCATAAGCTTTAATATCTTAAACTTTAAAAGTTTAATTAAAATTAAGACCTTTTTCAGGAAAATTCACTGTTTTAGGGTATGTGAAGGGCAGCCAGGTGGCATGGTGGATAAAGTGCTAGGCCTGCAGTCAGGACAACTCACTTTGTGAGTTCAAATCTGGTCTCAAAGTTTACTAGCTGTGTGACCCTGGGCAAGTCATTTAACCATGTTTGTCTAAGTTTCTCAATCTATAAAATGAGCTGGAGAGGAAAATGGCAAAACTGTTCTAGTATCTTTGCCATTAAAACCTCCAAATGGGGTCACAAAGAGTCAAAAATGATTGAAGTGACTGAACAACAAGGTTATCATTAGCTTTTTTGATAATTTATATTAAGCCTATAGTTCACTGAAATTTCCAGATGTTTTTCTAATGGTAGACTCATACTGCTGAAGTTTCTGAAGCGTATTGAAATTCTAAAGCTTTTGAATCTATTTTGAAGCATGGATTATGGAGCTAGAGTTAGAAGGGACCTCAGAAACCATCTAGTCTAGCTTTCATTTTACAGAAGAGGAGAATGAGAAACAGGAGTTTTAAATGACTTGCCGGAGAAGTGATTTGAATGATGGAAGGAAAAAAGAGCTAAGGAGCAAACACTCTGCTTATGTGGGAGGCTGATGCTGTTTATATAGTAGGCTTTCTTCTGTGAGCTAGCTAAAATGCTGTAGTCTACTTGGGTGGAAAGGGGCTGCTCAATACAGTTGTGGACTTAGAGATTATCATAATCTTTTTTTATGCCAGTGGGTCTTAATACTCTTGGCCATGTTGAGGGTCAAGTATAGGTCATAGACAGTAGCAATTTGCTGTCAAAAACTTATTGCCACTGGGATAGGTGCTCTTTATAGTATTTATTCAACATATCCTTCATCACCTAAATAAATTGGACTACACTTTCAGATTACCCAGCATAATAGTTTCTGCTTACCTTACAGGTGCTGTCCCAGAAAGATGGAGGCAATAGTTGGGTTGGAAGATGCGTCTTCAGTATCCTAGGAGAGGGCATTGCATTGGCTTGGTCCACACCTGGACATAATTTAGAATAAGAAAGGGTATACTGGGATAAATTAAGAAGACAGTTTAATCATCAAAGGAGGCTTCTTTAGAGAAAGCCCTATTGAACATCTTACATTGTCCAAAATCTCTACTTTCCCCACATATTTTTGGGAGCTTTCTCTGTGGAAAAATTGTGGATTGGAAAACAGAACTAAAAGGCAGTATCTCCTTTTTCTTTAGGACAATGAAATACTGTAATCTCAATTGTAAAACTGAGATCCTCTCACTTCCCTGATAAGATTCAACTGCATCAGATCAATAGTTATAATGAGTGTCTTGCTAAGAGTCAGCATGTCATAGTGAGCAGAGACATAGCTTCACTCAATCAGAGCTGTGTTTTTGTCATACCTTTGATCCATACCAACTGTGTGACCCTGGGCAAGTTATATAATTTCTCAGTACACCAGAGAACTCTTAACACTACAGTTAGAGTCAAAGCAATATGCACTGATGTATAGAAATAAAATTTCAGGTCAGTTCCCCTTTGCCTGCTAAGAAAAAAAATGGTCTCTCCTTTTTGTTTATTTTGTATTCTGCTTTTATTTCCCTGTCTCTGTTCATTCATTCAACAATATTTATGGAACACTTATTCTGTTTAGGGCACTACTATAATTATTGTGGAGGATACAAAGATGAATAAAACACAGCCCCAGCTCTTAAGGAATTTATGTCAAGTAGGGGATGTAAGGCATACAGAAATAATCATACCAGGGAGAATACAAGAAGTGCTATAAAAACAAAGCTCTTTGAAGAGATCAGAGGAGGGAGCAACTGTTTCTGAATTTAGGAATCAGGAAAATTTTTATAGATTCTTGCCTGTTGCTATTGCTTCTTATTAATTATCTGATCTTTTTTTAACCTTCCACATTTTCGGTATTGCCAATGTTTTTGTCTTTATCTTTGTCCTTGCCTGCGAAATTATCTTGCCTTTTTCTTGTGTTTGAATTTTCTGCTGTAAAAGAGAGAGCTGACAACCAATAAATCTATCAACAAGTGTTTTTTCAGTGCCTAATGAAAAATGTGAACAATGAAATAGTATAATTATTTGCAACTATCTAAAACGACAATAAATTTATAATGGTAGTTATATGTAATGGAGTGCTTATCAACACTTTCTTCCATAGCCCTTTGCAAGTACCAATAACCCTGGCAATTAATGTAGTCAAGAAAGAGTTGATAAGAACAGGCAGGAGAAAGGAGGTTTCAGCGTTCCTGGTTCTTGGTGCCTACTGACTTCCCTCAAGGCTCTAGTGGCTTGGTCCTTTGTGTCCTTTTGGATGCCTCTCAGCACCTCTAATTGCTTCTTTTTCTCTTTTGGAGACATGGGACTCCTGCTCAACCATATCTTTTCCCTTGTGCTCTCTTCCTACTAGAGACCTTTCATTCCAGTGTAGTGGGAGAAAAACCAAAGGTAGACTGCTAGAAGAAACAATAGTCTGATACTTGATCCCACAGGAAATGTAGTAAGGCAGAGGAAGAGAGAGGAACACTGGGAAATGAATAGAGTATAATTCAGACTTTAGATTTAAAATCAGGGTATATATGCATTCTGGGAATCAGAAAAAGCAGTTAGTTAGAAACTATATTGATAGACAAGAAGGATGAATAGAGAAGTACTGAATTACAAAGCAGGTGGATGAAAGTCTGAGCTGGCAGATACCAGGAGATCTACAAAAGACAAGACAGGGAGTCCAAGGGAGGCAGTCAATCAATCGATCAATTAAAATATTTTACTAAATGCTCACTATGTGCCAAACACTGAGCTGAGCTCTGGAGACATAAAGGCAAAAATAGTCTCTGCTCTCAAGGAGTTCACAGACTAATGGGAATATCTGCCATTCAGTCTTTCATTCATGCCCAACTCTTCATGACCTCATGGACTATTTTTCCATAGGCTTTTCTTGGTCAAGATACTGGAGTGGTTTATTTCCTTCTCCAGTGGATCACTTTTGTTTTGGTCAGAGTTCTCCATGATCTGTCCATCTTGGGTAACCCTGTATGGCATAGCTCATAGTTTTATTGAACTTACAAGCCAATGATCCAGGAGAGGCTTTTTTTAGGCAAAGAGGTTGAATGACTT
Source organism: Pseudochirops cupreus (assembly GCA_028627135.1). NCBI lineage: Eukaryota > Metazoa > Chordata > Mammalia > Diprotodontia > Pseudocheiridae > Pseudochirops > Pseudochirops cupreus. The sequence goes on along the minus strand of CM053580.1, from coordinate 142,252,932 downwards.
GCCCAAGGTCACACAACTAGTAAATGTCTGAGAGGGGATTTGAACTCAGGTTTTCCTGTCTCTAGGACCAGCATTCCATCTACTTAGCAATGTAGCTGCCCCAATGGGGGAGGTGCTGTGTAAATAGCTAGCAATATATAATAGCTATATATAAAATAGATAGGAGGTAAATTCAGGGTTAGTTGCTACAAGCTGGGGGAACCAGGAAAGACCTTCTGCAGAAGATAGCATAAGAGCTGAGAAAGGTAAACAAAGAAATTTTGCTTCTGTGGTAAATTTTGCAGTTAGAAGCTTCTTATAGACTTCCTATTGGGAAAGTAGCCATTTCTATTTTTTTTTTTTTTGCTTTTTGGAGGGGAGAAGGTAGGGCATTGGGGTTAAGTGACTTGCCCAAGTGATGGCTACTTTTTGTGTTAAGTGTCTGAGTCCAGATTTGAACTCAGGCTCCAGGGCTGGCCACCTACCCACCCTGCCATTTCTAATTCTTAGCCATCTTAGGGACTGTTGCTCAGAGCAAAAAGGTTCTATCTGGTAAAGTCAAGTGTGTATTTGGAAAACTGTGGCACACATACACAAATACACATCCTACTTTGTGGCATTTATTATTGTAATTAGGACTCCATACTGATCACAGGAGCATGAGAAAAGAAGCAGAAAAATGCCTACCAGAAGGTTGAGGCGAACGTGCCCACTCAATGAAAGGATGCCGGAGATGAATGACTGATCGTTTACACTTTTCCACATCTCCATTCTGTTCAATCATGTCCACAATTTCCTGAATCCACGTTGTTCCTGATCCCAAGGTAGAAAGGATTAGAAGCAGAGGGCACATGGAAGTACCATATTAACTACTGTCGCTGTTTGTCTTTGTAATGTTAAGGGAATTTGGATCTTCACTTCCCATTAATAGGCACATAGAGCCCTGGCCCAGAGCTAAGCTCTGGGAGTTCCCAATTACGTGCAGGGTACATGAGTGTTTTCAGGATCCTAGGCACTCAACCAATCAGATGCTGAGTCTTTGTTTTATATTCTGAGAGGTTAGTATTTTACTTTAAGGTTTTGCTCATGAGAAGGATCTTTTGATTTCCTGGCTGAGACTCTGAGTAGCTGTATGTTCAGAGCCCCACAGCTGCTCAGATACCTGTGGTCCCTCGATCCAGTGATGTATGTAAAGTGTATAGCACTATTGCTTTACTCAGACAGTTGGAATCCTGTCTGTTGATCTTTGTGCTAATTTCTCTGGTTGTATTTTCTACTTATCTGTCTTTCTTTGATACTCACTTCCTTATTAAAGTAAGATCATTAACCCTTTTAAAGCTGTCTTTCCTTTAGCAAAGTAGATCAAAGAACCTGTCCTAGCAGGTCATCCTAGGTGTGCTAGGGTACTTGCTAATACAATCCTAGACAAAGTAGACTCGGCTACACTAGCTGTATCATCCTCAGTTCATAACTCTATTATCTGCGGTAGATAGATGTTCTTCCCTTTGTTACTAGGAAATGACTGAAATTCCACTGGAAATAATGTGACAGACTGACCATTTTTAGAAGTAAAAGACAATTCAAACCTTTTGGAAGCTTTCAGCTTGGGGTAGGGAAGTAGGTGTATTTTTAGGAAAGGTAACTGATTTATGAACTTACCGGGGCCTATAAAACCACCATAGATAATAGATTTGGACTGGGAAGAGACCTTAGATATTAAATTCAAACCTCTCATTTTACAAGTGAAGACTATGGGGTCCTGAGAATTGAAACCATTTACCCAAAGTCATATAGATAGTAAGAGCAGGAATTTGAGTCTAGAATTCTCCAAACCCCTTTCTACTGAATTATGCTGCATCCCTTTTTTGCCTTCCTTGAAGGCAAGGAACGTCCTAAATACTAGAGGAAAACTGGCCATACCATACAAAAGGAACACTGCAACAATTCATATTTATGTAACACTTTTGGCTTTGATAAAGTGCTTTACTTTAAAAAAAATTATTTATTTTTAATTTTCAACATTCACTTCCATAAGTTTTAAATTTTCTCTGACTCTCTCCCCTCTCCCTTCCCCAAGAAGGCATGCAATCTGATATAGGATCTTACACACATTCTTATTAAGCATATTTTTACATTAGTCATGTTGTATAGAAGAATTAGAATGAATGGAAGGAACCATGAAAAAGAAAAAACAAAACAAAACAAAACAAAACAAAATAATGCAAATAGTATGTGCTTCGTTCTGGATTCAGACTCCATATTTCTTTCTCTCTATGTGGATGGCATTTTCCATCATGAGTTTTTTGGAGTTGTTTTAGGTCCTTGCATTGCTGAAGATAAAATGCTTTCTTGCAAACAATCCCATGAGGTTGAAAGGGTAAACTTGAGTATTCTTATTTATCAGATGAGGACACTGAAGCTTTGTAAGTAAAGAAGTGATCAAAAAACAGGCTAAAAGATGAGGTTTTTGGGACTTTGGAACTCTGGAAGGCAGAATAATAATTATAATAGTTGGCACTTATATAGCACTTTACACAGATTGTCTCGTTCGATACTCATAACAACTCTGGGAGGTAGGTGCTATTATTATCTTTATTTTACAGATGAAATAACCACTCTCTCATGATTGAGGCCTTGTCCTTGTCAAGGTCCCAATTAACTCTGTTCTGGGTTTCTCTCTCCAAATGTCAACTCAGAGCTTATAGTCTTGTCTAGAGGGATATGCACCCAAACTCACCATACTCTTCTAGGCAGACCAGGGCTTCATTACTTTCCCTCTTTTTATAGAGTACAGTACAAAGGCACATTTCTACAATAGCTTGAGCCAATCAAAGCATACATGTTTGAGACTTACTAGCTTATAGTCAGTGTGGTATAAATGAGCAATAAATAGGGTATTCCCCATGACCCACCAAAGAGATACCCTCTATTATCACAATGAGCTGTTAATAGGGTATGTTTATTCCTACTCTCAGGAGATGTAATAAAAGTCTTTCCTCCACCCTCTGAAAAAGCCCTATCTTTTCACCTTAATACCCAGGCTTACTTCTGGGCCTCCTTCTATACAAGGTTGTTCCTTGCTCCCCTGGTCCCGTCCAGATCTCCTACTTCCAGTTCCAGCAGACTTTTTTTGAATAGAGACCTCTACTAAAGTTATCCTCTGATGTCTTGGGATAGAGTTAGACAAAGTCAGACTAGGACAGAGGCAGAATTAGGAAAGAGAAATATGTCTCAGATGCTGAAATTTACAGTGGCCTCCTTAGTGAATGGGGTTGTTATAGATAATTTAGTTACTGGTTTCAAAAGTAAGAACAACTAGGGGTGTTCCCCTTTGCTTCTCAAACCACTTTTTTTTCAGGGAGGTAAGGCAAGGAAGTTGGGGTTAAGTGACTTACCCAAGGTCAGACAGCTAGTAAGTGTGATCAGGTGTCTGAGGTCACATTTGAACTCAGATTCTCCTGACTCCAGGGCCGATGCTCTATTCATTGCACGACCTAGCTGCCCCAATCCAAACCACTTTTTTGATAGGATACAGTTTCCTCCTGCTTGGCCTTAATTCTGCTTTCAATACACCTAAGACTAATTTTTTACACTCTTCTGTTCTAAAGCACATTAAAAAATGTAATTTATACCCAAATCTTACAGCTATGCATTTTGGAGGCAAAACCTCAGGAAAATTAAGCTCTGATCATCATTTACATGTGCTTTATAAATTAACTCCCCTGCAAATTCTACTTCAGAATTTATAACCTTATCACTTTGTTGGCTAGACTTTTTGTAAGTACATTGGCCTTATAAGTAGGGTGCTCCAGGTTGGGAGTGCCTGACATACCTTGAGGGGAAAATGAGAGGCCGAGGGCTTGGACACAAATTGAGAGATATCCTCTCAGGTCCTGCTAGCCCGAATTCTCCTATCTCTTTATCACCAATAACTATCTCCATTCCCTTATCTGGTCAAGCCACACTCCCTTCCATACATACCAGAGTCTTGACCTCTCTCTTAGGGTCAGTGGTAACTTAGTTATCATGTCTGCAGCATGTTTTTACTACATCCTATGTTCAAAGGAGACAAATGCCATGCTTCCTTCACTTTCTCCCTTTTTAGAGGAAATTGTGCCAAGGTTGGAGTGGGGTAAATCCAGGGTCATTGGATATTCTGTGGAGGGCACAATATAGACTTAGTGGGGTCACTGTTCCCCTGGCATGACTGCATCCAACCATGAGTTGCTCATAGGAAAGCTGGTATACTCTGGCCTCATCCTTTCCTGCTTTGACCCCTTGATGGACCTCTCTTAAGGCACAACTCTGAAAAGTCCTACCAAAATGGAAAGTCTGAGACTATCAGCTTAGTGATGGCATCTATTCATTTGTTCCCTGAGGATCAGCTTTAATTAAAATTCAGAGGACCTAATCACTGGGTTGACTTCACAGTGATGAACTTTTCTGACCATAGTAACTCAAGTAAATTAAGTTATAGAAAGGCTGTGTTCTGTTTTGGTAGAAAGAGTACTCTAGTGAATGAAATCATGGAGAGGCAGTTAGGTGGTATGTTGTATAGAATTCTGGCCCTAGAGTCAGGAAGACTTGAGATCAAAATCTGTCTCAGATATTAACTCATTGTATGAGCCTGGTCAAGTCACTTAACTTCATTTTCCTAATATATGAAATGGGGATGATAATAGCATCTACCTCACAGAGTTGTGAGGCTCAAATGAGATTTATACACACACACATACATACATGTACATGTGTATATATATATAGTATGTATAGAAAGTAATCTATAAAACAAAATGCTACATAAATATTAATTATTGTTATTATTATTACTGTTATAGATCCTCCCTCATTCAAAGCGGTTAGGTGGAGAAAGATAAAGTACTGGAGTTAGACTAAGGAAGACCTGAATTCAAATCCTGCATCACACACTTACCTGTATGACCCTAGGTAGATCACTTAATCTCTTAGCCTCAGTTTCCTCATCTGTAAATGGGGATAACAGTGGCACCTATCTTACTTATACAAGATTATTGTAAGGATAAAATGAAATAATATATATTTGTAAAGCACTTTGCAAATCTCAAGGCACTATAAAATAATTATTACATATAATAATTATATTTTATTATAATCTATTATTCATATAATATATCAGTAATATATTGTTATATTAATATAATACACACCTATTATAATATACACATAATTATCATATAAAGCACTAGCAATTATTATTAAGAAGCACTTCAAATGTTTCTAAACACATTTACCTGACTTAGGATAGGTACAGATGAGAAGATCATCATCCTTGGCCTTGAATTTCTGTATTTGGTCCCAGTTATTCACTGTTGTACTTGGCAGGAGGATCCCTTTCACTTGCCCTAATGGTGGACGCGTCTTTCCCTCTGAGAGCAGTGGTCTTTTTGCTTCCTGGGCCATACTCTTCTTTCATGGGATCTTTATCATAGGTTAGAGGAGACACTGAAACTACAAAGTTAGGATGACAGTGTGTGTGTGTGTGTGTGTGTGTGTGTGTGTGTGTGTGCTGATTGTTATTATTTAAGATCAGAGTTAAGGGATTCACAGTTTAAGGCCTTATACAAATGATTGTTATTAGAATATACCCAGGCCTCCAGTCTGGTGGCAGCTTCTTTCCCTGAGCCTTCCACTATTGCATAGAAGTGAATGGTTAGGTTTGACCAGAACATGGAGGACCCTAGAGGATAGGCTGTCTGCTGCTATTGGGAATTGGTGGAGACAGAGAGGGAACTGAGATGGAATTGGTAGAAGCAAGAGAACCTCAGAAAACTCTGGCCAGTGTGGCAGGGGGTAGGTGGACAGGCTCTGGGGAGGAAGTATAGTCACTTGTAGGGGAACACAGAAAGACTTGAGGGCCTCAAGAGACACTAGGGTGTGTGCATGGATATTTTAGGGGTGTGGATGGATGGGAGAAGAGATTGGAAAGGGAAAGAGAAGAGAAGAACATCTTACTATGGACTCTGGGCCTCTTGGAAAATATAGCCCATGGTTCTCAAAGTCCCAGTTTTGCCACTTTGTCAGGCTAGTGCCCAGCAAACACATAACCCTACCAGATTTGGTTTATCTACTTTCTTAGCTCCTATTGCATTATAATACAAGTTAATGCAAAATACATACAGTTTTGTTTTGCATGTCTTACCTTTTAATACCAAGGGAAAACAGGACTTATGTCACCGGGTAGTAGTTATAATTTAATGAAAACAGAGAACATTCTAAGGAGAGGTGTGGAGATACTTCCTTGTACGGCAATCCCAAGAGATCAAACTACCCCAGAACTCGACTGCCTCTGATTATAACCCAGGATGCTCTACTAGTCAGATTTCTAGTATAAGATGTGGTAGTTACAGGCATGCTCCATGCTAGACTTCTAACATAAGGGTGGTAGCATGGGTCCCAAGCAGAAAGACACTGCATGGCTGGGGCCATGGCCTTTCCCCTACAGTCAAGTGAGTAGAATTGAACTTTCTGTGTCTTTAAGCTTGGATTTGTTCATGCAAAGATTGTGTCCCCAGGCAGGGAAAAGATTTAGGTAACACAGTTCTGTTCCTTTGTCTTTCCTTCCCGTATCGTTTTGGTTCATTAACCAATCTCTTAGATTTCTTCCCTAGCCTCTGACTCAACCCTGATTTTGAGAAAATGCCAAGTTAGTACAAACTTTATCTCCCAAATGAGTGTTAGGTTTTTGTTGTCTCTTTCTTTCCCTTAGCTTCATCCATACCCACTCCTAAAACACATGCTCATTGGTGAAGCAAAGGCAAAGGTGGAAACAGACTCTGCCCTCCTGAGGCTTACATGAGAACTGGGAAAACTACCATGTTTGCAGATAAATTCATAAAAAAATATGTGAAAAGTCATTTCCGCAGGGTGTGGGTGGAAAACACTAACAGAAAAGACCTTTGGATCCTTTGATTACGCATTGAAGGAAGACAGGAATGCTAAGAGGGGGAGGAAAAGAAGGCTCTTTGTAAAACAGTTCATGCTTATATAGCATTTGTAAAATTTATTTACTTCATTTGTAACCAGTCCTGAGAGCTAGGTAGGACAAATATTACGATATCTATTTTACCAAATGGGCAGGGAGGTGACAGTTGATAGAGAGCTGGGCCCAAAATCAGGAAGATTCCTCTTCCTGAGTTCAAATCTGACCTCAGACACTTAGTGGCCATTTAACCCTGAGAAGTCACTTAACCCTGCTTGCCTCAGTTTCCTCATCTGTAAAATGAGCCGAGGAAGGAAATGGCAAATCACTCCAGTAGCTTTGCTAAGAAAGCCCCAAAATGGGGTCACAAAGAGTTAGATATACCTGAAAACAGCTAAATGACAATAACAGCAAAGTTTAACAAAGGAGGAACTGAAATCTCAGAACAGGGAGTGTCCTGCTCAGGGTCACTCAGAAGATGCCTTGAAGGACAGTCTGGTGCAGGATATGGAGGCAGGGGATGGAGTGACTTGACTGGGGAGCAAACAAATAGGCTGCTATGTCTGGAACATAGAGTTTACGAGGCAGAGTAATGTGAAATCAGGCAGGAAAGAAAAGTTGGAGCCAAATTGTGAAGAACTTTTTATTTTTTGGGGGGGGGGGTGTTCATAGTTACATTTATTCTTTTTCTATTACATAATATGCTACTTTTTTTTTACATTTTTGTTTAAAATTTTGAGTTCCACATTCTATCCCTCCCTGAGATGGTAAACAATCAGATATAGGTTATGTATGTGCAATTATGTTAAACATTTCCATATTAGTCATTTTTTATAAGAAGACTTGAAGGGTTTTGTAAAGAGCGCTGGCTCTGGAGCGAGAGGACTAGTGTAGAATTCTGGCTGTCTGTGTGCCTTGGCATAAGTTTCTTAACATCTTTGGGACTCAGTGTCCTCTGCAAAGTGTGTAAAGGTTTGTTACTAGAGGGTCTCTGGTTGTTTAAAAACAGGAGACATTCAGGGATATAGATTATGTTCCCACATTGTACATTGCTTGCCCCAGAAATGAAATCCCTTGGAAATTAACTAGTCTAACCCCATACTTGTACAGATGAGTAAACTGAGACCCAAAGTAGTTAAGAAACTTCCTTGAGGGCGTGGCTAGGTGGCACAGTGAATAGAGCATTGGCCCTGGAGTCAGTAGGGCCTGAGTTCAAATATGGGCTCAGATGCTAGCTGTGTGACCTTGGGTGAGTCACTTAACCCCAATTGCCCTGCCTTACCCCCTCCAAAAAAACCAACAACAAATGTTAAAAAAAAAAAAAAAGAAACTTCCTTGAGGGTCACATAGAGAGTAAAGTAGTAAAGTCAATGCTCAGACTCAGGGCTCTGACTCCAAACCCACCACCCCAGTCATTATTTCATACTTGGTGCTATGTTTTTGTGACTTGTAGACATTACAGTTCTTCATCATTCCTTGCTCTATCTGCTTCAAAGAGCGAGCTCCTTGCTTAACAACCTCCAGTGGTTCCCAGATACCTCTAGCATGGAGCACGAACTCCTCCGTTTGGCATTAAAACCCTTCACAACTTGGTCCCAATTTATTTTTCCTCTATTTTTCCTGTCATTATTTCCGGTCATGTACTACAGTCTAGCCAAACTTTCCTTCTTGCTATTTCTCACATAAGACATGGAATTTTTCATCTCTGCACTATTCATTGTACAAGCAGATTCCCATCCCTGGAAAGCACTCTCTCTTTACCTCCATGTCTTATGGTCCCTAGTTTCCTGCAAAACTCAAATCAAGTTCTTCTGCATATGACATCTCTGTATCTCCTTCATTTCTTTAATGCCTTCCCTCCCACAAAAGTACCTCATATTAAATATGTATGAACTTTGACATATTTACATGTTGTCTCTCCCAATAGAATGTAAGCTTCTTGAAGACATGTATCATCATTTTTTCTTTCTATGCCCAGCACAGCCTGACCTACATGTGGAGTTGTCCTCAGAGTCAGAAACATCTGGTTCAAATTCTGCCTCTGTCTGTCTGACGCTGGGCAAGTCACAAAGTATGTGTTGATATACATGGGCAGAAGGTAGGAAATACCCTTATTGGGTATTCCCTATACCAATAAAATTATAAATAAAAGGTGGACAAAAAACCCCAATGAAAATAAAAAAAATCTCTAGCATTTAGCGTAGTATTGACACATAGTAGGCTCCTGATAAATAATTGGTGATAGATTCTTTAGCTCTCAAACACCTGATGGGATTCTAGGTTAATGCAACCTAGTCAACATTTTCCTCCCTCATAAAACATCTTTAAATACCCAAATGCAACTTCTAGCTTAAATATTTACTTTGCTAATCAATTTAACTCTAATTTTCCCTTATTATTTTTATTTTCCAAAACTTTAAACAATTCTATAGCTTTTCTCTGGAACTTCTGTGGTTTTTCCACATTTTTCCTTAAAATGTAGAGTCTCAGACTCCATAATTTAGATCTACTTTAGAACCCCAAGTCTACTACTTTGCACATCTCTGTATTTGGGTTGATAGAATGATCCCCTAACAAAAGAATATTTTACACTCTGGTAGAATTACTTCCCAGTCTAACACATCAATCTTATTAATCTGTCCCTCTTGTACTATACTATTGATGCGTATTTTACTACGGATACACCTTGTAATGTAGTTCATTTAATATTTTCCTATAACATGAATATATAGTTTATTTTCACTCCTCAGATTTACTTCTTTGTAATTCTTGCTATGGGACATCATCCTGTTCAGTATAAGTTTTTCTACTTATCAGTCAGGGTCACCCTGAATTCCATTGGTCTTCTGAGACATTAACAACCTCGCTATGCAATCACACTTAGCTCACACGTCTTCAGTGTCACCATCAGTTACACTTTGAGAGCTAATCAAAAGAAAAAAGGCTTAGCATGGTTACTTACGTATATTCCAAGAGAAGCAGTAAAACAGGGAGGTGAGCAAGATGTGGCCCAGGCACTGTTTGAGTTGACTATTGGGCTTGTTTAAATATCTTGCCTCAAAGGTGACTGACTGTCCAATCATTATTACTTATGATATCTGACCAGCCCAAACCAACCACTTTGGGACACTATATTCCATATAGGTGGTTATGATATGAATACTCCAATTAGACATTGTGGTCAGGGTTCACATATATTCCTAGGCATTATGGGAAAAGTCAAGTAAATTTTAATGTGCTCTGATCCTGTTTTCCACACTGGGAACTGTTCCCCTTATCGGTCCCATTAGGATTTTGATTAATATGTTTACATTTGATAGTACTGACTACACCTAAATGCTATCTCAGGAATGGAGTTACTATTGGTTAGGATTTGTGAGGCTAAGTGTGTGTGTGTGTATGTGTGTGTGTGTGTGTGTGTGTGTGTGTGTGTGTGTGTGTAAGAGAGACAGAGGGAGAGAGAGAGAGACAGGGACAGAGAGAAAGAGACAGAGACAGAAACAGACACAGAGACACAGAGATAAAGAGATAGAGGGACAGAGACAGAAATATAGAGAACAACTGAGACAGAGACAGACACATAGAAACACACACATACAGACACACACACACAAACACACACATACGAGAAATTTCCTGAGCTTCTTAAGTAGAAGCCTTGAGGCAAGTGACTTTCATATCTACTGGTGATCAGGAAGGATGACAATAATTTTTTTTGGAATGACACCCTAAAACTGGAATGTAAGACCAATTATAGTTCACACAAAATAAGTCAATAATCCTTAGTAGTCAGTAATATTTGCTGTGTGGAACAGAACTCTCCAGATTCGAAACTTGAGAAATTAATAGATCTTTTTGCTTATCATAGAGATGGTGAAAATGAGGAAAGAGAAAAGTGAAATCTCAACTAAAAAGGGCCCATACTATTGGAAGCATTCATGGATTACATATAATACCAGAATTGGCCAACAATAACCAGTATAGTCCACCATAACAACATTCTAGGCTTTGAATGTAGGAAGATTATAGTGATAGATACTGAGAATAGTGACTATACTACTGTTTCTCTTACATACTATGAAATGGTTTGCACATTGGTAGGAAGGGGTTCTAGTTCTAGAGCAGGAAGGGTCTCCAGAGGCCACCTGGTCCAAACTGTTCTATTTATAGAAAAGGAAAATGAAGTCCATAGAGGTTGTGACTTGCCCAAGTTCTCCCATATGCTGCATGGCAGAGCTGGGATTCAATCCCAGATCCTGAGACTTCAATTCCTGCACACCTCCCACTGTATCATTGGGAAGTCCCAATGAATTATAGAGTAAGCGCAGTACAAAGAGATATTTAGATTTCAAGGAAGGACTTTGGTAATTAGATCTGTTTGTAGTGGATTCTTTTTGTTTTTGTTTTTTTATAATTTTTTTTTTTGCTTTTTTGGAGAGCAATTGGGGTTAAGTGACTTGCCCAAGGTCACACGACTAGTTTTTGTGTTACGTGTTTGAGGCTGGATTTGAACTCAGATCCTCCTGACTCCAGGGCTGGTGCTCTGTTCACTGTGCCACCTAGCTGCCCCGATTCTTTTTGTTTTAGGTCACGGCAGAACTATACTGTATTAAGTGCCAGCATTGAAGAAAAATACTAATGGTTTACTCTGCATTGGAGGCACAAGTCTACCAGAAATATTGATTAATTTATTATTACTTTTGTCCAGGCATTGTTGTCTTTGAGAGAGAAATGTCCAATCTCACAGAGTCCCCTTATAGATACAGACCTATTTTCCATAAAGACTTTTTTGAAGTAAAATATGCAGGAGTCTGAAATGATGAAATTTTCACAATATGATTAAGCGTAGTTACACAGCTTAGGCTTTTGCTTTACTCAATAGAACTACAGTCACTTAGTCTTTTGGGCTCACCCCTGGAGAATTTTTTCCTTGAAACCACTCAATCCTTCTAAGGCTACTTTACTATAAGGGCCTTCCTCTTCTAATTCTTTCAAGGTTGTAGCTAAATTAAGGAAGAGAGACTTCTTTTTCTATGATTAATACCCTAATCTCTTCAGGAAATAGGGGAAAGAAGGTACTTCTCAGACAGTACAAACTGAGTCAAAAGTACAGTCTGTTCACCATTACTCCAAGTTACCTTACCATCTTTATATTCCAGGAGGGTATAATAAAGGTGATTCTTTTGAACCTCATCTTTTTCTGTATTTGTTTATAGGTTCCTTTGTGTCTTTTGTGATGGGTGGGATACTGTCTCATATTTTAAGCATTTTCAATGAATTTTTAGGAGTCTTCTGTTTTAACTATTTCTTTTGTGCCATAGTTGATACCTACATGCTCCCTATTTACTATTGCTTATTAATTTATCCACCTCATATTTTTAAGATGTGTACTGAAAATGGAAGTATGAGCAGGTATATATGAATACAAAAAAGTAACAAGGTCCCATGAGAACAATGTCTGGACTGCTGAGGGCCAGAATGAACCAGGGTTCTTAAGAGTTAAGAATAACAAAAAGGTAGTTTTAAAAATTATGCTGTGGGTAAGTCAAGAATGAAAGGAGCCATGGGATTGTTAATCACAGGGTGGAAAGGATTATGATAATAGATCAATAAATCCTTCATGCTTTATCAATTAAAGGCATTGATTTGCTTTTATTGCTTTATTATGCCCCTATCTGTTCACAGGGTCTAGATCAATATTAATTTAAAAAATCATTCAAATTTAGTAATCACTTTGATCCATCTCCTTTCTTGTCATAGCTCTTCATAGTTCTTATGTGTTTATGTAGTGCATAGAGTGTCAGAGACAGAAGAAAACTTCAATGAAAGAAGCATGCTCCATTTATATGCATGAAATTCATCATTAACCTTGGGGAAAGTACAGATAGGGAATTCAGTACATTTACAGCCTGCAGATCAGACATAACTTGAGACTTCCTTATTATTTAAAACAATTGTTTGATGAACGAAGGAGTTCTTCCCTCATAAGATATCTCTTTGAAAATATCATATATGTGTGTATATACATACGTATATATATATACATACGTATATATATATATATATATATATATATATATATATATATATATGCATGTGTAGTTAAGTAAAATAAATTTCTTCATTGGCCATGTTCAAGAAAACCTGTTTTATTTTGTACATTCTTTGCATTCTGAGTCCATCATCTCTCCATCCAGAGGTAGTAGCCACCATTAGCCCTCTGGAATCATGACTGATTATTATGCTGATCTGAGTTCCTAATGCTTTCCAAATTGTTTGACTTTACCATATTGTGGTTCTTACATAAATTGTTCTGTCTTTGTTCAATTTACTCTGCATCAGTTCCTATAAATCTCCTGGGTTTGTCTAAAATCATCTCCTTTATCATATTTTTTTACAGGATGATAGTATAACATCACATTTATTTATTATAACTTGTTTATTTATTCCATAATTTATCAATACTCCTTTCAGATTCTCATTCTTTGCCACCTCAGAAAGAGATATAAATATTTTGATATATCCTTAGAGTTTGTTTTGTTTAGACTAAAACTTCCCTTAATCTAGCTTCCCTTCCACTTTTCCCTTCTTCCCTTTTCCTCTTATTTCCTTGTTGTTTTGAAATATATTTCTGTACTTTTCTCTGTGTGTATTCTTCCTGACAGTTCAGAGGAGCATGAGGGTCAAGTGTTAGCCACTCCCCCCAACAACTCTTCATCTTTATTTGTATCGATGTCTATCTGAAACAATTTTTTCCTAACATTCCTTTCTTTTCCCCTACACTTGCCGTGTATTCCTTTATCTTTTTCTTCCTGTTTTATTCTTTTTAAAAAATATTAACTTTCAACATTCACTTCTATAAGATTTTGAGTTACAAATTTTATCCCCTTCCCTATCCTTCCCCCCACCCAATGATGACATGCAATCTGATACAAACTCTACATATACATTCATATTAAATGTATTTTCACGTTAGTCATGTTGTAAAGAAGAATTAGAACCAATGGGAGAAACCATAAGAAAGAAGAAACAAAGAAAAAAGGGAGCAAATTATATGCTTCCATCTGCATTCAAACTCCATAGTTCTTTTTCTGGATGTAGACAGAATTTTCCATCATGAGCCTTTTGGAGTTGTCTTAGATTCTTGCATTTCTGTTGGAATTGTCCTGTCATAACGTTGCTTTTACCGTGTACAATGTTCTCCTGGTTCTGCTCACTTCACTCAGCATCAGTTCATGTAAGTCCCAGGTTTTTCTGACTCATCATTTTTAGGGAACAGTAGTGTTTCATTACATTCAGATACTTCAACTTGTTAAGGCATTCCCCAATTGATGAGCATCCCTCAGTTTCCAATTTGTGGCTACCACAAAAAGAGCTGCTATAAATATGTTTGTACGTGTGGGTCCTTTTTCCATTTTTGTGATCTCTTTGGCATACAGACCTATTTTATTCTTAAGATCAACAGGACTTAACAGAACCATCCCCAAATCTTATCTAATTAAACTCCCCAAATAATGATATGGTTGAGAAGGGGAACATGTATCATTCTCCTCTTATTAGAATGTAAGCAGTTTATTTATTAGTACTTTGTCATGATTTGTTTTTATTTACCTTTTTATGTTTCTTTTAAATTCCTGTGTTTGAACTTTAAAGTTTTTATGCATCTCTGATCTCATCAGGAATGCCTAGAAGTCCTTTTATTATTAAAGATAAATTTCTCTCCCCGTTAGGATTATACTCATTTCTGGTTATGTTGTTCTTGGCTGTAAGCCCATATCCTTTGTCTTCTAGGATACCACATTACAAACTTTGTTTCCTTATAGTAGTGGCTGCTAAATCATTTGTGTGATCCTGACAGTGACTTCTTAGTACCTGAATTCTTTATTTCTGACTCCTTGCAGTACTTTTTAATTTGACCTAGGAGCTCTGAATTTTGGCTATAATATTCCTGGAAATGTATATTTTGGGGTTGCTTTCTGAATGTGACCAGTGGATTCTTTCTATTTTTACTTTGTCCTCTAGTTCTAAGAGCATCTAAGAGATCTGAGCAGCTTTATTTTATGATTTCTTGAAATATAATGTCTTGGTTCTATTTCTGGTCATGGCAGTCAGTCCAATGATTTTTAAATTTTTTCTTCTTGACCTGTTTTCCAGGCCAACTTTTTTCCTTCCTTCCTTCTTTCCTTCTTTCCTTCCTTCCCTCCCTCTCTCCTTCCCTCCTTCCTTTCTTCCCTCCCTCCTTCCCTCCTTTCTTCCTTTCTTCCTCCCTTCCTCCCTCCTTCCCTCCTTCCTTCCTTCCTTCTTTTCTTCCTTCCTCCCCTCCTTCCTTCCTTCCCTCCTTCCTTCCTTCCTCCCCTCCTTCCTTCCTTCCCTCCTTCCTTCCTTCCCTTCTTCCCTCCTTCCTTCCTTCCTTTCTTCCTTCCCTCCCTCCTTCCCTTCTTCCTTCCTTACTCCTTCCTTTCTTCCCTCCTTCCTTCCTTCCTTCCTTCCTTCCTTCTCTCTCTTGCCTTCTTTCACCTATGCTTTTCTTCTATTTTTTTCCAGTCTGTTTTTTTTGGGTGAGAGAAGAGGGAAGTAGGTTGTACCACTTTCTACTACTTCACAATCTGGGCTCCCCACAAGATATTTTTTGGAGTGGTCAAGTATATGTTCATTTTCAATCAATCTAATCAGTAAGTCAAACAAGCACCCCTTTGTCAACATGAAAACCGTAAACCTTAAATAAGATTTGTGCATGACTAACACAGGCAATAAAGTGAATGGATTGTGTGTTCTTGTTTATTATTACAGCATTTTTTCTTTTTTTTTTTTCAGGTCAACAGAATATATTCTTGATTATTCTCAGAAACAATCCATACCATTATTGACATTAATTTATCAGTTCATCCAACAAATATTTATTAAGCAATGACTGGTTGTAGAGTATAGTGGATAGAGTACTGGACCAAGGGTCTGGGAGACCTGAGTTCAAATCTGCCCTCAGACTTACACTGTTTGGACCTGG
>CM053580.1:142220257-142236491 GCA_028627135.1 Pseudochirops cupreus | reverse complement strand
TCTTTCTAGGTTCTTTTTTTGATCAAAGCTTTCAGGTAGTCCAATAATTTTTAAATTGTTTCTCCTGGATCTATTTTTCAGGTCAGTGGTTTTTTGAAGGAGATATTTCACATTGCCTTCTATTTTTCCATTTGTTTGGATCTGTTTAATAGTGTCTTGATTTCTCATAAAGTCATTTGCTTCCATTTGCTCCCCTCTAATTCTGAAGGAATTATTCTCTTCAGAAAGCTTTTGAGATTCTTTTTCCATTTGGCAAATTCTACTTTTTAAGGCATTCTTCTCCTCATTGGTTTTTCAGGCCTCTTTTGCCATTTTAGTTAATCTGTTTTTTGAGGTGTTATTTTCTTCAGTCAGGTTGTTGACTCTCTTTTCACGATTTTCTTGCATCATTCTCATTTCTCTCCCCAATTTTTTCTCTACTTCTCTTAATTGGTTTTCAAAATCCTTCTTAAGCTGCTCTATGGTTTGTAACCAATCTACATTTTTCTTGCTGGGGGAGTTCTGACTGTATTGTCTTCCTCCCATTCCATGCTTTGGTCCTTTTTGTCCCCAAAAAAGGAATCTAAAGTTGGATTGCTGGGCTTGCTTTGCTTCCTTTGTCTGCTCATGTTGCCAGTCAGTTACTTGACTTTTGGGCTCAGTAGAACTCTGTTTCCAGAGGGGAGAGCTTTGTTCCAAATCACTGGAGTTTTTGCAGCTACCAGGGCTATTAGGAGGCCGGCATCTCTGCAACCCCCACCAGCTTTGGCTCACTGTTCACATACCTCAGGACCACCACCCAAGACTTTGATCCTGATCCAGGCTGGTTAAGGCAAGAGCACTTAGCCTCTGAATGATCACTTGGCCCCCCTGCAATCTGCAGACTGTGAGCTCTGAAAGCAGCCATGTGTGGTTGCTGCAGGGCTGCCACCACTGCTTCTCATCCTGGAGGCAGATGGCCAGACTCTCTCCCCCAAATTTAGCGGAGTTCCACTGACCTCTCACTTAGTCCTTGTTTCTTATGGGTTGATAATTCTGGAAACCCCCACAGCTGTCAGTGAGCTGCTCTCCTGAAAGCTCATGCTGCAGCATGTTCTGGCTGCCCTAGGGCTCCAGTTGCAGGTTCGTGTGATGTTGGTCTGGGCTCCTAGAGCGCTGCTATGAACCTCTTCCCATCAGCCTTCTGGGCTGCCTTCAGTGGGAGCTTTCTTAATTTGTAATTTTGTGGGTTCTGGAGCTCTAAAATTTGTTTAGAGTCATATTTTATAGGTATTTGAGGTGGTTATGTGGGGAGCCATGGAGTTCTCCTGCTTCTAAACCACCATCTTGACTCTGTCTCCATTTAGGCAATTTGAGCAAAATAGCAAAGAATAGAAAATTCAGTCAACACAATGGAAAATGGTCGGGGGAAAATAAAACAATCAACCCCAAAAACGAACCCCCAAAACTAGTTTTGTTTGAAAAGAAAACAAAAAATCCAGAAGAAATAAAAAAAATAATCTGAATCTATCACATACAATTATATGTTAACAAACTTGAAAACAAAAGAAACTGAGTGGTTTCACCAACAATATGGACATGAACAGTTTAGGATAGATTGAATAATTCTAGAAGAGCTAAATTATTTTTTCCCAATCCTGCTGTACTATGTCATGCTTTAGTGTTCTGCATATCCTAGGTGCCCAATCATGATGAGCAGTTTGCTTTGGAAAAGATGGCAAAGGTAATTTATTTTTACCACTCTAAAGCATTTGGAGAATCATATTTCTAAGTGATTCTGATTTTATTACTGATATCATTAGAAAGTGAGGAGTGAATTAATTTATTTTTTCTACTTTATTCAACATCATGTTATTGAGATATATTGTTTCTGAATAGCTCTTCTCTAGTCTCTATTCTTTAGCCAATACCAGATGTTTGTTGGGATTTATGTTATACAATACAGTTTGATTTCTGTTATTGCTATTCCTCTTTCATCCCTGCTTATTTTCATAATTTTTATTGATATTAGAACTCTCTTATTTTTCAAATAAATTTATTTCATCAACTTCTATAAAATATCCACCTAGCTTTTTGGTTACTATTGCATTAAAAGTGTGATAATTTTGGTATTACTGTCATTTTCCTTTTATTGGTATTGTCGAGCCATAAGCACTGAATATTCTTCTAGCTAATTTTTTCTTTTTTCTTGTAAGGAGCATTTTCAAATTGAATCTACGCAAGACTTTTGTGAGTATTGTTAGATTGATAACCTGATATTTTATGCATTTTTTTTAGTTATTTGGAACTGAATTTCCCTTACGATTCTTGCTTCATTAAATTATATTGATTGTTTTCCTAATGTTGAACCATTTTTGAATCCTTGGTATAAAATTGATTTGGATGTAATCAAAGATTTCTTGGATAAATCACTGTAATCTGTTTGACAAGATTGTTTAAAAAATTTGAATAAGGAGTTCATGGTATTGGCCTGTAGTTTCATTTTTGTATATTAGCTTTTGTATGATTTAGATATTAGGACTATATTTGTCTTATAAAAGTTTTCTGCTAGGGTGCTTTTTTAAAATCAGTTTTTGAGAATAATTTTTGAAAAATGGTTACTATTTTTTAAAAGTTTGATAAAATTATTTTTTAAATTTATCAGTACCAGGAGTCATCCCTCTCCCCTCCCTTTTAGTATCTTTACACCTAGATCTATTTCTTTTTTTGAGATCAGGTTAGTTAAAAAGTTTAACTGGCCTTATGATAATCAGTATGTGTCATATTTTAAAGTATCAGATTTAAGTTATCTCTTCCTGGATTATGGAAACTCATTGAAGTGGGGATTGTTTCATTTTTGTCTTTGTATCGCCAGTGCCTTACTTAGTGCTTAAAATGTGATAAGTGGTTAATAAAGCTTGTTGATTGATTAATTGTTAAGAGACTAGAGTGCTGGTAGAAAGAGCAAGACAGGAAAAGGCCATTTACGGTTTGATGTAAAGGTAACCATGAAGTTTAATGGGGAAAAAAAAAATTCAGGGAAAATTTAGATCTCTGTGCGAAAAGTCAAAGTGCTTCCTGCCATCTTTTTCTTGTAGTCTTCATCAAATTTCTCATTTTGGGCAACAGTAAAATGGTTCTTCCAGTCTCCTGGCATTCCTGAAACAGAACAAAACCACATTATTAAACTATTGAGGTAGAATTTTTAAAATGAGCATATATATATTCATATAGTCATTGATGAATGGGAGATAGAAAATTTTGCTTTTCCATGAACACATAGGGATGTCATTGACCTGAATATATGATTTTCAATAATAGCTTAGATTTTTATTAAATTTTACAGTTCACAAAATGCTTTTCACCTATCTTCTCTTATTTTATCTTCACAATAATCTTGTGATATAGGCAGGTTAGGAAAAAATCACCTATTTTTAATAGTTGAGTAAGCTGAAACTCAAAGACTTGGTTACATTGGTTAGTGGTAGAGTTGGTCTTCTGATTTAATTCTGCTGCTCTTTCTGCAGTGTTATGCTCTCTCCACAATATTCAATGTTAAGGGAATTCTTAGACAAATTACAACTAGCATGCCCTGGGGTTTGACTTCTCACAGAGAATGAGTTTCATGCACCTTTCCTCATGAATGGTGAGATGGAGTGATCCATTATGCTTGAAGGCAGGGTAGTATAGTTTGCCATAGGATTTTGCTTCATGATATCAAAAGAGGTGTGATAGATGATCTTGTTGAGGATTTCCTCTGCTAAGTCCTTCTCCAGGAACTTTAAAATCTTCTGGATTTCCCGCTTGGGGTTCTAGGTGAGGAAAAGCCAGTAAAAAACATAAAATAAGTAGGATCTTTTAACATGCACAGAGCCCTACCATTTCTGTAAATATGGTCACAGGATCACAGACTTAGAGCCAGAAGGGACCTCAGAGGTCATCTAATCCTATTAATAGTCAGTCAATAAGCATTAAAAATGTTTTTGTTTTTATCAGTCAAAATTCACATTTTTGCTCCCCCTCCCCCCACTAACTGAGAACCCAAGAAAAATAAACATTTATGGTCAATCAAAACAAATATCCAAAATCGGCAAGTCCAAGACACTTTGTCTCATTTTACATTATGAATTCTTCACTTCTGTATCAGGAAATGGGTAGCACGTTTCATCATTAGTCCTCTGGAATCCTGGTTAGCCAGTGCTCTAACAGTTCAGCAGAACATTCTGTACCATTCATATACCATAACTTGTCCATACATCCCCCAGTTTATGAGTACCCCCTCAGATTCGTATTCTTTCTCACCTCAAAAGAATGATAAATATTTTTGTATATCCTTAGAATCTATTTTGCTTAGGACTAATCCCTCCCTAACGTTACCCTCTCCCCTTTCCCTACTTCTTCATTGAATGGAGTATATTTCTGTACTAAACTGTTTGCGTGTACTTCCTTCTGACCGGTTTTGTTGACACTGAGGTTTAAGTGTTAGCTGCTTCTCTCCACCTTGTCTTCCATGTTCGTATTGATGTCTACTTGAGCACTCTGATTATGTAAGATAATTTTTCCTAAACTTTCTTTCCCTCCCCACCCCCCAATGTATTCCTCTCCTCTTTTCTTTCCATTCTTTTCTCAAGATCATCAGAATGTAACAGAATCACAGATAGACCTTGTCTAATTGGACTCCTTCTATGAGTTCTGATGATGAAGGGGTTTGAAGGGGATGCATGTATCATCTCCCTATATTTGGATATAAGTAGTTTTACCTTGATTAATCCTTTATCACTGTTCATTCATCTTTACCTTTTTATATTTTTCTTCATGTCTGCGTTTGAATTTCAAACTCTCTGTAACTCTGGTCTTTTCATCAGGAATGCTTGGAAGTCTCCACTCCGTTAAAGATCCGTTATCCCCCTCTGTACTATTATATTCACATTTGTTTTTCTTGTATATAAGTCCATAACTTTTGACTTATGGAAATTTTTTACCCCAGGTTTTCTGCTCCTTTCTAGAAGTGGCTGCTAAATGCTAAGTGTGACTGACTGGCACTTTGGTACTTGGATTCTTTCTTTCTGGTGTCTCACAGTATTTTTAATTTGATCTGACTCCTATGGATTTTGTCTATGATGTTTTGGGGGTTTCTTCTGGGAGGTGATGGATAGATTCTATTTCTTTTTTTTTTTTGATAGATTCTATTTCTACTTTGTCCTCTGATTCTAAAAGATCTGGGCAGTTTAAAAAAAATCTTGAAACATTATGCCTAGGTTCCTTTTTTTGGTTGTGATTTTCAGTTAGTCGAATGATTCTTAATTTTTTTCTCTATAATATATTCTCAAGATTAGTTTTTTTTGCTATTAGATAGCTTATATGTTCTTCCACTGTTTCAGTCTTTTGATTTTTTTGTTTGTTTGTTTTGTGAGGCAATTGGGGTTAAGTGATTTGCCCAAGGTTACACAGCTAGTAAGTGTAAAGTATCTGAGGCCAGAACTGAACTCGGGTTCTCCTGACTCCAGGGCCAGTCCTCTATTCACTCACTGCCTAGCTGACCCTTGACTTTGTTTTAATAGTTTTATTGCTTCATGTAATCATTGGCTTTCATTTGGTCCATTCTAATTTTCAGAATTTGTTGCTTAGGCAAGTTTTTTTTTTTTTTTACCTCTTGCACCAAACTATTAATTCCATTTCCAGTCCTGTCTTTCATAGCTCTCATTTCTTTTCTAGTTTTTTGCATGCTCTCATTTTCTTTCTAAAAATATTTTCAAACTTTTTGTAAAACTCTTACTTCATCTTTCCCAGAAATTCTAATCAAACTTGTGCCCAAGCTGTGCTATTCTCTGAGATTTGCTTTTGGCTGTTTTGGAGTAATTTTCTTCTTTTTCTTGGGCTACCCTACCATCATAATAGCTCTTTAAGCTGGGGTTATTTCTTTGTTTGCTCACTCTTCCAGTTTACTTTCTGACTTTGGACTTGATGTGAAGTCTGGGCTGGTCCTGTTGCTTCATTCTTGAGATATTGGGTATAATATTATTCTAGGATCTCAGGGACAAGCTGGAGAACTGAACTTTAAATACTCACAAAGTGGTCAGATTCAGAGGTCTGAGGTCTACAGATTTTTGACCTGGGTTTATGTCTGAGAAAAAGCATACTATTCCTGGATTCAGTCCTTTTCAGATGTCTGGAAAGCTCTATTGACAGAGTGTCAGAATTGTAGGATCCCCTTTAGCCCAGAATTCCTGCCTTGCTAAATTTCAGGGTGGGATACACGCTGCAAATAAGACTGGGCTCTGTGCTTAGCGTCTGGGTTATAACACTACAATTGTAGGCCTCCGAACTTCTTTTCTTGGTATATAGTCCAGGCTCTCCCTACCTCCGAGACCCTCCCTTTTAAGAAAAGTGCTCAGGTCAGCCATATCTTCCTTTCTCTCCAGGTTCCACTCCTAATTCTCTTTTCTATCATGGCTTGAGCTTTTTAGCTTCCTTTCATGTGTTGTTTTCCCTCATTAAATTTGAGCTTCTTAAGTACAGGTGCTATGTATTCCACTAATACTAGAATCCACCCTAAATGTTCATGTGGACTGTTTGGGCCTGATGTGTAGTAGAACATTTTGAGCTTGTAATTGGTCTGATCAGTCACAGTTGGACACACTGAATCTTGACTCTAGCATAGTGATGTCATTTTGGTCCTCTTTGAGAATGAAGGACAACAACCAACCACTAATATCCCCAGTGCGTAGTACAATGGCTAGTACAGAATAATTATTTAATAAATGCTTATTTTCCCCTCCAAAAAAAAATGCTTGTTTACTTGCTGGGATGCAAGAAAGGCAAATACATGTTTTCTGCCCTCAAGGAATGTACATTCTAACAGAGGAGAAAGTATATAAATAAATAGGCACATATTAGATATGTACAGACTAGATGGAAAGTAATCTCAGACCCTAGTAGTTGGGAGGGAGGGGATGGAAAAATCTGTTGCTGGATGTCAGATTTATGCTAAATCTTGAATGAGTCCAGAGAGGCCAAAATGTAGAAATGAGAAGGGAGAGCATTTCAGGTATGGGGAAGCCACTGAAAAGGCATGGAATTTAGAGATGTGGTTTTATGTGTGGGGAATGTCAAATAATCCATTGTAGCTAGATCAAAGAGTACATAAAGAAGAGTATAGGAAGAGGCCAGGGTTTTAAATGGCAATTAGAGGACTTGATAGTCAATCCTAGAAGTAATAGGGAGCCAGGGAATTTAAAGAGTAAGGGGATGAAATGAGTCAAAGCATCACTTGAGTAGCTAAGCGGAGGATGAACTGAAGCCAATAGGTCAACAAGCTTTTATTAAGTCCGTATTATGTGCCAGGCACTAGGGATAAAAAGAAAGGCTAAAGAAAGCTCCTACATTCAAGCAATTTATAATCTAATGGAAGTAGAAAGGGATTAGAGGGAGACCAATTAGAAGACTATTACAAAAGTCCAGGTGAAAAGTAATTATGGTTGAAACTAGGGTGGTGACAGTGTTGACTGGATGAAAGGAGGAGTGTCATATCTGAGAAATGACATGATTTGTTAATGAACTATATATGTAGGATAAAAGAAGATCTTTTAACTCCAGAGCCAGAATCCAGAGAATGGTACAAAGAAATGGATCTGGATTTCTGTGGGTGATAATGCAGGATTTATATATGAGAATGTGGGTAATTCTAGCATACTGGACCACCAATCCACAGAAACAGAGATACATCACCTGGGATTAAACTATAAGCAATGAGGTCCCTTTTATGTTTTAATTAGAGTGGTCATTTATTAGAAGAGAGTAGAAGGGTCTAAAACTATGTAATCCTCTCTGATATTTTTTTCTTTTCTCCCCAAGATGAGCCCATAGTTAAGGGGGAGGAATAGGTCCATCCCACCTAGACTAGTCTCTCAATAAGTTCTTGCAAGTTCACACAAGTATTATATGATCCCTAAACATGTCCACTAAATAAAAGTTTAGAAACGAATAATTATTCAGTGCACATGTTTGTGTTAAAGTGTATGTGCATGAGCATAAATGTATATTATCTCATTTTAGAAAATTGTTAATATAGCACAACTCAGTTGATGAATAAACATTTACTGAGCCTCTGTCCAGGATGCCATGGTAAATGTGTATACAAAGATGTATAAGATGCTTACTTGACCTCAAAAACCTTGAAATCAAATTGGGGAAATAGGGTATTTATATGTGTATATATATATATATATATATATATATATATATACACACATATATATATATATAAAGAAAATGACTACACAAGGCTACATGAGACAGAAAGTGATACTTCAGGGGTTCAGAGGAAGCTAAAAGGAGGGTTAGGTTGGTTTTTATGACTGAATATAAGATGTGAGACTCCACCTAGGCTCTGAAGGTAGAGGAAACTCTTACAGAGTGGTGAGGGAAAGGAAGTAAGTAAACCACAGAAGCATGGGTTTTTTTTTTCAGAGATATTAAGTAGACTAATTTAGCTAGAAGAATGGATTGTATGGAATAAAATGAGAAGTAATATAAAAAATGTAGATTGGGGTCAGATTGTGGCAACTCTTGAATGCCAAGGTAAAAGATTGTACTGTAAAATATCCTTCCAAATCTGGCAATTGTTACAGTCACATAAAATGATATTAATGAAGGCTTAGCCATTTAAAGGCAGCTAGGTGGCTCAGTGGATAGAGCACTGGGTTTGGAGTCAGGAAGACTTAAGTTCAAAGGCAGGTTTAGAAACCTCTTAGCTGTGTGACTTTGGGCAAGTCACTTTACGTCTGTTTGGCACTGGAGAAGGAAGTGGCAAACCACTCCATTATCTGCCAAGAAAACCATCAGTAGGATCCCAAAGACTTGGACATGATTGAAAATGATTGAACAACAACAACAAAATTTGTATTCTCTTAGGAAAACCTTCGCCCTATGGCTTGTGACTCTCTTATCTTCCATCCCATTTCTATGTACTTCATTTGTATATATTTTGTACTTAATTATCTTTGTTTGTCTTATTTTTATTGTTTAACTTCAGTAAAACATAAGCTCCTTTAGAGGAGGGATTATTTTTTGTTCTTACTTTGATTCACTAGAGCCCCCCTTGGAATTCCAAGCACTTAATAGGCTCTTAATAAATGCATGTTTAATGAGTGAATGATATAGTGTCACTGTGACTTTGGAAGACTTTCACTACTCTGTTTAGGTATCATTAGCACTAATGAAGTTAAATCCCTGGGATTTATGACTTGGATCCAACCCATTCAAGTATGTGTAGACAAAGAAGCCTGTATCATGTGATTCAATTCAGTGAAATCCATTAAGCATTGATTGTACTAGGCTTTAGGGAATCAAAGTCAAAATAAAAAAAAAAACAAAATCAAAACCAAACAGGCCCCTACTTCAAAGAGCTTCATGGGAACGATCTCTACCTGATCAACTTCTTCCCTACCACTGCACCCTTAGGATTTATGGCCCTTTCCAATGGCTCTGCAGGTGAATTGTCTTTTACTTGTTGTCTTCTCTACCCTTCTACCCCAATTAGAAATGAACTACTTGAGAGCAAGACTATCTTGATTTTTGTTTGTTTGTATCCCCAGTGCTTAGAACAGTGCCTAGCACATATTAGGTGCTTACTTAATTTTTATTCATTCATTAATAGTCTAAAAAGAAGTGATGTAGAGTGTAGGACAATGTGACTATAAGATATTAGGGATGAGCTGGTAACTGAGTATTAGGCCAAGGAAAATTTAACAATGAAAAATATTTGGTTAACTCACAATTAAGGAGGAAAGGGAATTGATAAGTGAATGAAGCAAAAATTATGGACATAAAAAATTCAACTCATGGGCGTTTGGTAAGAAATCTTACTAATAATTCTCAGAGTCCTATCACGGAATTATTGTTGGAAGTTTCCTCTTCTGGGAAGACAATGTCATAAAAAGCCATTGTAGAAACTTGGAAATAATTAGTTTTCCTTTAGGAAGGGAAATCATAGCTGGGTGTAAGTGTTGGAAGGGCTCTCACTGGAAGAAGGATTACATTTATTCTGTTTGACCTTAGAGGGCAGATCTAAGATCCTTGAGTAGAAATTGAAAAGAGACAGATACAGTCTTAAAGTAGCAAAGTCTTCCAAACAACTGGAACTATTGAAATGCAAAATGGACCACCTTAGGAAGTTGTGAGCTCCCCCTCATAAGAGGTTTTTAAGAAAAGGTTGGATGAACACCTGTCAGGGACATTTTAATGGCATTCTTGGACTCTCTGGCTCTGAGGACTCTTTTCACTGTGATTCTGTAATTTTACAATAAGACTGATTGGGTCCATGAACATTTACGCTGCTACCTACCTCTTTCATGTCTTCATAGAACAGATAAAGAATGGGGTGTTTTTCTTTTGCATCCCACCATCCTTTCACATGATCATACCAGGAACCCCAGAGCACTGGAGGTGAATCAGAAGGAACAGAACAGTTAGCATCTTTATGCTAATTATGGGATGACTCATTCTACAGCCTAACTACGTACACACTCAGTCACTGTTGTTGACCTTACTGACTGCTTATTAAAGGAAAACATCACTAGGATGGCTTGATGAGAATTTTTAGTAAATTCAATTAGGAAGCAGTATCACAAGGATCACAGATTGTTCTTTGTACCAAAAATAACATTACATATGTGTCTGGGCCAGCCAGCAGGGATTCCAGGGGCCCCAGAGTACCTACTGTAGCCCTGCAGTTGCGCATCATGGCCCCAACGGCCCTGCAGGTGCTCTCAGTCGCCCCGACGACTCTTCGGAGTTAGAACTCTGGATATGGACAGAATAGTCCGACACACCTCAGTAGAGTGGCCAAGCGTCTTTATTGTCTTACAAATCTCCTCTTGCTGCTGCCCCCTCAGCCTTATTCACCTGCCCCTTTTATTCCCTTTCCATCTGCCCCTTTGTCAGGTGCCCCAGCAACAGAGTCCTGATAGACGGGGAGTGCTTCTCCATTGATGGTGCATACTCAATGCCCCTGTGTTTGACGTGCAGTCATCAAGGCAGAGTACACACCTGGATGCCTCCTACCCACCTCAGGTTTTCCTTGTCAGCAAGGGCACACTGACTGAGGTCAGACATCTAGGTAGCTCTAAGAAGCCCTTACACATATGTAAGTGAATATGTATGTATATTCATACAATTTGTTGTTGTTGAGTCATTTCAGTCATGTCTGACTCTTTGTGATCTCATTTGGGCTTTTCTTGGCAAAGATACTGGAGTGGTTTGCCATTTCCTTTTCCAGCTCATTTTACAGGTGAGGAAACCAGGGCAAACAGGGTCACACAGCTAGTAAGTATCTGAAACCAGATTTGAAGTCAGAAAGACTCATCTTCCTGATTCCAGGCCTGATGTCCTAGCCACTGTACCATGTAGTTGCCTGCCAGCAGTATACAGTTTTTAAAAGGATTCAGATATGTCACTTGATCTCCAGCATCTTCAGTTTTTTTATGCTTGGTCTATTTTGGTTAACAACTGGTTGAGAACTTATGTGTACATACCAAAAGAAGGCTGAAGTAAAGGTCACAACCAGTGAAAATTCCTCCATTAAAAATATTTCATTCTCTGCATCATAGCGGCAATGGTGGGAACGATGCTAATTCATCAGTAATTGCCTATATAGAAAACTCTCTACTTGTCATACTACTCTCTTGACGATCCTTCTTGCTCATACTTCCTTTGTGCCCTTGACCATATTATTTAGGCTTAGAGTAATATAGGGACAGAAAGGGTGATATGATGGAAAGGTGGATGAGTTGCCATCTGTACTATAGGAAGAACTTTTCAAATCAGTGAGATCATAAATCCATTGGAGTATGTATTCACAGAGGTTGAACGCAAGCTCTTTGCACTCTACCAGGCTAATATCTTCCTATTCATTTGATCCTTCCAACAACTGAGAGATAGGTATAAGAGGTGTGATGCTAGTTTTATAGATGAAGAAACTGAGGTTCAGAGAGATTAAGTGATTTGCCAAGGCCATATGGTTGTTACTAGTTCTAGTGGAGGTATTAAGGCTACTATAACTAGGAAAATGTTAACTTCATATATTCTAGACAATGTTCTACATACAGTAGGTTCTCAATAATTGTTCTTGACCAGCAAATTATTTTGGAAAAGAAGTTATAGGTAATTTTGATTCCACTTTGAATAGTTTATAGAATCAAATTTTTGAGGAAGTCTTGATTATATTGCTGAAAACGGTATCCAAATACAATTAGAAAACTTCCTCCTTTGGTTAATGCTAATGTCAGGTGATTGATGAATCAGGTAACCACATATCTAGTTTCACTTACCTCTCCCATTCATGAATTCCTCAATGTATTCTTCCAAGGTACCTGGGTCAGGTAACATTTTATTCATTCTTGAGAAATGGTAATAAGATATCAGACAATCTTTTGCATTTCTTGCCACGTAAATTATCTGCAGTGGATGCAGATGTAGATGAAGCCAATGAAAGGCAGTGAAAAAGAAAACAGGAGAGGAATGTTAAGTTTATTATTAGCAATTATTTTAAAAACCATTTTTAAATTCCATTTTATTTCAGCTCTGAATTTTCTGCCCTCCCCATTGAGAATGCAAGGGGAAAAAAAAACCTCATTACAAATATTTAAGTTAAGCAAAATAAATTCTTGCATTAGTCAGATTCAAAATGATTCCTCAGTATTCACTCTGAGTGCGTTGCTTCTTTGTCTGGAGGCAGGTAGCATGTTAAATTGTGAGTCTTCCAGAATTATGCTTGGTTATTTTGTTGATCAAAGGTAAATCTTTAAAATGATCTTGCCTTACATTGTTGTTCTCCTAGATCTGCTCCCTTCCCTTTGCATCAATTCATACAAGTCTTTCTAGGTTTCTGTGACACCATTCCCTTCATCATTTCTTACAACACAATAGCATTCCATCACATCCCTGTTTCCCCATATTCCTCTTCCAGAATTTGTCATTTTCCCTTTTTTGGTCAACTTTTCTAATTTCATGGATGTGAGATTTTATTATTTTTATTATTAGTGATTTAGAATATTTTTTGGGTAAGGTTATTGATGACTTTTAATTCTTTCTTTGAAAACAGCCTATACATACCCCTTGACTATTAATCGGCAAAATGGCTCTTATTCTTATAAATTTGCCTCAATATTTTATATGTAGCATATAAAAAGACCTTAATTGGAGAAGCTTTCTACAAAGATTCCCCTCCCAATTTCTGGCTTCTCTTCTAATTTTGGCTGCATTAGTTTTATGCATACAAAAAATTTTAATAAGTCCATTTAGAATTGTACATTTTACCTCCTGTGAACCTCCCTATTGCTTTTGTGGTCTTGAATTCTTCCACTAACCATAGATTTGACAGGTTTCTATGCTCCTCTAATTTGTATATAATACCAATATTCATTTCTAAATCATATACCCATTTGGACCTTTTATCCTGGGATATGGTTTGAGATGTTGGTTTATACCTAGTTTCTGATGAACTACTTTGCTATTTTCCTAATAAAATTTGTCAAATAATGAGTTCTTGCCCCAGTATCTGGGGTCTTTATATCTCTCAAACACTAATCTTCTATGTTCATGTGTACATGCATAGATAGATAGATAGATAGATAGATAGATAGATAAATGTCTTTCTCTGTGTGTGTGTGTGTGTGCACACATAATCTGTTCCACGGATCAGGCTTGCTACTTTTTATTTAGTGCCCAATTATTTTAATGATTACAGATTTGCATTATAGTTTGAGTTGAGTTCTGGCACTACTGTGCCCTTTCCTTTCCCGCTTTTTCATTAACTTTATATTCTATTTGTCTTCCCTCCAGATGAATTTTTTCCCATTTTTTAGTTGTAGAAAGTATTCATTTATTGCTTTTATTGGCGTGACGCTGAATGCGAAATTTAACTTAATTTATACTGTCATTTTGTTATATGCACTTGCCATGAGCAATTATTTTTTCCAGTTATTTAGATCTTTCTTTATTTGCATAAATGTTTTGTAATTGTGTTTATGTACTTTCTAAGTGTCTTGACAGACTCTCAAATATTTTACACTAGCTGTTTTTATTTCAGATGGAATTCCTCCTATTTCTTCCCATGTTTTGCTGGTAATGTACAGAAATGCTAATGGTTTGCATGAGTTTTTTTTATATCCTGCAAGTTTGATGAAGTTGTTAATTGTTTCAATTCGTTTTTTCATTAAGTCTCTAGGACTCACTGAGCAAACTGTTGTATTATTTGCAAATGTGACAATTTCATTTTTTCCCTTGGCTGTGCTTAATACTTCAGTTTCTCTCACTCACTGTCTCTCTCTCTCTCTGTCTCTGTCTCTGTCTTTCTCTGTCTCTCTGTCTTTCTCTCTCTAGATCTTTGTCTCTCCCTCTCTGTCTCTCTAATCTTATTTGTGACAGCTTTGATTTCTAGCTTTATATTGAATAGTAATGGTGGTAATGGATATCTCCACTTTATCATTGATCTTATTGAAAAGGCTTTAAAGTTATCCCCATTAGAGATAATTCTGGCTCTTGGTTTTAGATAGACACTATTTATCAAATTAAGAATATTTTCATGCCTTCTAGGGAATGGGTATTCTATCTTGTCAGAACCCTTTTCTGTATGTATTGACATAATTTGCTTTTTTTATTCTTGTTATTAACATGGTCAATTATGTTATTATTTTCCTAATATTAAACTAGCCCTATATTCCTGGTATAAGTATGTGTAAGCTGACTATAATGTGTAATACTTTGCTGTACACGTTGTTTATTGGATATTTTAAATTGTATGTATATTGCTGATATGTTGCTGTAGTCTCCTTGTTAATATCACATTTAAAATTTTGCATAAATATTCATTAAAGAAATTGGTCTATATTATTTTTTCTCCATTTTGACTCTCCCTAATTTAGATATGAAGACCACATTTTTGTCATATAAGGACTCTGGAATTTTTTTTTCCCACATTTTCTCAAATAACTTATATGGTATTGAAATTAGTTGTTCTTTAAATATTTGACAGAATTTGTTTTAAATTCCCTGATTCTGGCATTATCTTCTATTTTTTTTCTGCCTTTTGATTTTGCTTTAATATTTCTTGAAGTCTTATGAATTCATGAGCTTTTCTTTGTCCCATTCTAATGTTCAGGAAGTTATTTTCCTTGGTGAAGTGTTGATAAAGTTTCGTAAAATTTGTACCTATCTCTAAAGCATTTTTTAGCACTTAAACAGAACAACAACTGTGGATTTATATCTTCCAGGAGTTCTAACTGAACTTCTGTCTGAGCTGCATTTTTTTTGAGGCCTTATTTGACTACCTCAATTTATTCTCTTTTTCTCCTTCAGATTCTCTGTTGATATAATTATCTTTATGGTAGAAGTCCTTATTAATTTGATTATTCTACCAGCCCACTTTTTGACTTTGAACTTTTTATTAGAGCTGGGCTCTGTGGACTTCTGGGGGTGAGGGAAGAAAGTTTGGGCTGAGTTTCTGTCCTTGTAGGTCTATTTACTGTTTTCATATGGTATTGAATGGTATGTTATTCTAGGATCTCAGGGAAACTTTACAAGCTTTCAGAATTCCCAAACCTTTCTGTTAGTTTTTCTAAGGTGACATGGGCTGAAAAAAAATAGCTCAGTAAGATCTTTTTTCTGGATTTTCTGATCAGAATTTGGGCTAGTATATTTTCTGGATTTTTTTGGGAGTAGGAATAGTGGGGTAACTATACTATACTTCTTCCTTATACTCCACTTTCTTTATTCACATTCCCCACATAAAATTGTTTAAAGACTTGGGGCACATGTGAGCTGGCAGTCTGTCAGCTGCAGATTGTAGACTATGATAGAAGGGAAATCTGTCCTTTTTATCCATATGAGAATCTGTCTAGTATTAGCCAGAGGAGGAACAAAGTATTTAGAATTTAGAGATTTGACAATTTCTCCATCATGAATTCCAACACTGCAGGTGAGTCTTCACTACAATTTCCCCCACGATTATGGGATTAAAAAGTTTCTTTAGCATCTTAGATGAGTGATAGGTGCACTTGTTATATCTGTTTCATAATTCCCAAGTCATCTGTGGAGTGGATTGGTGCTTGGTAAGGGGGCAGGACTAGACTAGAGGACAGAGGGGGGGACGTGCTATCCTCAAACTCTTCCCTAGTTGCTTCTGAGTTGATCACCTGCTTTGACTTAATGAAGTCACAAAGAGATGAAGAAACTCCTCACAGTTTAATGAAAACCATCTTTACTTTTCCTAAGGGAG
>CM053580.1:142203195-142219757 GCA_028627135.1 Pseudochirops cupreus | reverse complement strand
ATACAGTTAATTAGTGTCAGTATTTGCAACCATGTCTCTTCTGATTCCATGTCCAATACTTTTTCAACTTCCTCTTTAGGAGGTAACAATTGATAAATGGTTAGAGGATATGAACAGGCAGTTCATATAAACAGGAATAAATCCAGGCTATTAATAGCCA
Organism: Pseudochirops cupreus; assembly: GCA_028627135.1. Lineage (NCBI taxonomy): Eukaryota > Metazoa > Chordata > Mammalia > Diprotodontia > Pseudocheiridae > Pseudochirops > Pseudochirops cupreus. The sequence continues at coordinate 142,219,597 of CM053580.1, read as the reverse complement.
TATAAAATATTTTAAATCATTAATATTGAGGGAAATAGCAATTGAAACAACTTTGAGGTTCCTTTTCATACTCATCAGGTTGGTGAGGTTAACAAAAAATGACAATTGTTGGAAGGCCTGTGGAAAAAGAGGCATGTTGAAGAAGCTGCAACTGTTCTGGAAAAAAAAAATTAAAATCATTCCTCCCAAGTTACTAACTGCGTACCTTTTCACTTTGGAATACCAATACTAGATCTATGCCCCAAAGAGATCAAGGAAAGAGAAAAAGGACTAATTTCTACAAAAATATTGATAACAGTTCTTTTTTTAATGGACAAAAACTGGAATCTAAGGATATGTTCATCAGTTGAGGAATGGTAAACAAAGCAATATAGATGAATGCAATGGGATAATAATATTCCCTAAGAAATGATGAAATGGATAGATTCAGAGAACAACCATATTTCCAGAGGAGCAGTGATGAAGAATGCTATCTATGTCCTGAGCAGGAGGTGATGGCCTAATAATGCAGAATGAGACACACATTTCTGAACATAGCTAATATGAAAATTTGCTTTCTTTGACTATACATATTTGTTATAAGGGTTTTATTATTTTTTTCTTACTCAGGGGTAAAAATATGAGGGAAAGAAAATAACATGTTTGGTATTTGAAAAAAATTAAATTAAAACATAAAAACCTCTTCATATCTTAATTTTCAAACAACTATTACATTTGCTCATCAAGGACTGTTCAGAAGTCAAGAGAGAAGGACTGAACAGTGATTTCATTGGTTTAGAATTCTCAGGGGAAGGGATTCTCTCTACTTTTGCAGGTTAGCACCGTCTTTTCAATGAAGAGTCTTAGAAAGTTGCCTCATATACTGAGAGATTAAATTACTTGTCCAGGCTCCCATTGCTTATATATGTCAGAGACAGAACTTGAAATCTGGTTTTCCTGACTTTGAGGCTGACTCCCTAATGACTCCAATATGATACCTCTCAATACATGAGCAAATATTTCTAAATTGTGTGGCATTTGTCACTAGGTATTCCTTCTTCCTCCACAGTCACCCTTTGAATTATTTTCTATATACAAAGTTAGTGAAAATGTTAAGAATAAAACAAAGTGGGAACCTGATCCAAAGACAGTCAATGAGAAAAGACTTTTGACTGGAAAACTCCACTCTCAATATACAGAATGATGAAAATTGGATGCAACTCTTGGCATGGTGAAGGTATAGCTGTCTACTACACACAGCCACTAGATGCTTCTTTTTAAAAAGACTTGCTTGCTACTCTTTAGAATACAAGTTAATACTGATCAAGGCAGATTTGAATTGCTGGCTGATCTTACCTTTGAATTTTGTTCCCAGAAGGATGGTGGTACCATCTGGACAGGTAGATGTGTTTTCAGTGTTCTTGGAGAAGGCATTTTAATAGCTAGATCAAGACCTGCAAAATAGTGTAGATGTCATTCAGATTTCCTCTACCATATAATTTTAGTGTAACTATTTCACAGATATTCGAAAGAAGCTTTTACTGTATATAAATTGATAATTTTTTACTGTCTTGTCCTCCTTTCTGAATATCAATAATAGTAATAACTAGCATTAATATAGTGCATTAAGATTTTTTTTATTTTGGCTTTTTGGAGAGGGGAAGGTAGGGAAATTGGGGTTAAGTGACTTGCCCAAGGTCACATGGCTAGTAAGTGTTATGTGTCTGAGGCTGGATTTGAACTTAGGTCCTCCAGACTCCAGGGCTGGTGCTCTATTCACTGAGCCACCTAGCCGCCCACCCCCCCCTTTTTAAAAATAATATTGTTTTTGTTTGTTGGTTTTTGCTTTTTTGGAGGGGGGAAGGCAGGGCAGTTGGGGTTAAGTGACTTGCCCAAGGTCACATGGCTAGTGCATTAAGATTTGCAAAGTACTTTCCATATATTAACCCCTGTGATCTGAAGATGATTTACTATCAATGGCAGCAGCAATACTAGTGGTACAGTTGATATAAACCAACAGATAGTTCTCTGCTCCTTGACCTAAGTACGATGACATCAGATATCAGGTAGTTTGTGGAACCAGGGAAACATATGAGATCTGTGTCTTTACACGGCATTTTAGAAATGCTTGACTATTCATTTTGTTAATCCAACCCTGGAATGGGGAATGAAAAGAAGGCAACAAAAGAGAAGAGGCCTGTACTTTTAGAGAAAAGGGGGGTATATTGTTGGATTTCAGTAGCTCACCTGGGTGTGTTGCTTTAGCCCATGGTTGTCCTAGTTATTCAGTAGTTTTGAAACTGACCAGAAACTTATGTGACTGCTGGCTTTATTAATTTAATGATATAATTAAATTTAGCTTCTATTCTAACTGCTAATAGATCAAAATCTGCTAGCATGATGTCAGAGAGAAGTAATTAATACAATCAATGGAAGTATGTTTGATTTTAATTTTTATTCCTATGATAATTTCAATTTTCTAAACCTACATTGCCATATATACATATATACACATACAATACACATACATATGTACATTTATGCATGTGTGTTTATATATGCAAACATAAATGTACATAATACATATATACATATACACAAACACACATGTGTATTGCTTTCTATATGATCCGTTTAAGTATAAATTGTAGGGCCTAAACAGTATGGAGTACAATGAGATGACCTCACTGTTCTCAGAATCATTATTATTATGTCTTAAACCCACATGGTTTTTGTATTCTCAGTGACATGGTAATAGTAAATGCACTCTCTTTTTAAAGAAGGTGCTTCAGGACCACCACAACTAGTGCATAAACTTTGAGTTACTTTCTTAGGAGTAAAAATCTGTGATTATCCATATAGTAAGGGAAAGAGAGGAGCTGCAACAGAATAGACCCACTCTGTTTCATTTATAGATCACAAATATCAGGCATACACCTTCTCCTCCTCCATTTACCATCTCCTTTTTGTAAAGAAGGAGATGAGATAAAAGAAAGGAAACATGTAAGAGAAATGGATAGAAGTACATCAACATTTAACAATAATACCTCTGAACACAAATGGGATAAACTCACCAACATAACTGAAAAGCATATCTAAGTAGAATAGAAAATAACCCATTAATGGCCTTTTTAAGAATAATTTTCTATAGTAAAGAGTAATTAATATGTGACAAAGAGGAGGGTTATACTGATCCATAGGCACATATTCTTAAGACAGGAGGCCGAATTGTGTTTTTGGAAAGAGCTTTTTTTCAGAAGAGGCTAATGGCTTTAGGACCCTAATTCTGAGGCCAATTCAATTTTAGTTGAGCAAACTTACCAGAACTGAGGGGTGGAGGCAGAGTCCACTCAATAAAGGGATGCCTGTCAAAGGTGTTAGCTCGTTGGCATTTATTTACATCCCCATCATTTTGGATCATATCCACAATCTCTTGTGTCCAAGTTGTACCTGAAATAATTTGGACTATTCTTTAGTCTACCTATTTAAAGTATGATATAACCCTGCATAATCCATTGATTCATTCAGATAAATGAAAGCACTTGCTATCTGTAAGGTATTATATGAGAAATAGAGTATGAAATAATATTATGAATAATAATTTCCATATGTTATGAAATAAAAGATTCAATCAATTTACTCAACAAGCATTTAATAAGAACCCATTATGTCTAACTTTTTTTTTCTCTTTGGAGGGGGTAAGGCAGGACAATTGGGGTTAAGTGACTTGCCCGAGGTCACACAGCTAGTAAGTGTGTCAAGTGTTTGAGGCCAAATTTGAACTTGGATCCTCCTGATTCCAGTGTGGATGCTCTATTCACTGCACCACCTAGCCCCCAAACTCGTTACGTCTGGAGCACTGTGCTGCTCTCTAGGAGAGATGCAGTGTTTTAGTAAGAAGATCACAGTCCACTTGAAGGATAAGAAATAAAAATTCACAAAGACAAGTAATACCCAAATGTCCTGACAAACACTTAGAAAACTGCCAAACAAACGGTTGTGTGAAGGGGTGGTGATTACCGAGGCGGGGGAGGGCAGGCGCGTTCTGAGGACGCTGAGTGTGCGCCGTTGTAGCACCATGGGGCTTCAGAGAGAGGGGTGAAGAAGTAAGTATGAATGCTCTGGGAGTGGGGAGGAAATAGTTTTAAAAAGTCCTAGAGGCAGGAAATATCGGACACATTAGTAAAAGACTGTTGGGGCATTGTTTGTGTAGAAAGAGACAAGAATTAGTCATTTCTGGTCCTCAGGAAGTTCGGGGGGATATCTATTCTCCTAAAAATAACTGGTAAAAGGGTCCTGTAAAATGAGGGATGAAAAACAATAGAGGGAAGAGCACCACTTTTGGAGGTCAGAGCACCTGGGTTCCAGTCCTGCATCTGACACATATTATGTGACTATAGCCGAGGCCCTTGGCTCTTCTGTGCCCTGGTCAAGTCTCAGAGGTATTGATCAGTACCAATGAAAAGAGTTTCCACACTGGGACTTCCCTACAAAAATGAAATCACATGCATTATTTATTTTTTAAAGAAAAATAATAAAGAAATAAGAGACAAGGCATCTATAAAATGAAGTGGTTGAACTGAATGACCTTAAAATTCTTTCTAGCTCTAAGTCTTTGGTATTTACATCAGTACAAGCAAAGAACTACAATATTCTTGAGGAAAAGAAAGATCATAGGAGTAGCAACCGACACTTAAAAACAATTAAATGACTTTCTAAGGTCACATGGATCATATGTGGCTGTGATCATAGCAGGCTTCAAGAGGATGACCAGCTTTTGGTGTTGGTCTTGAATGATGAGTATGTTTTCCTTAGGGGAATTTTAGGAGGTAGGTGGGAGGAGGGTATTCCAAAAGAAGAAGGAAACAGTAGGAACAAAGGCACAAGATGACTTTTGGGGAAATGGCCAGTTATCTAGTTTGATTGGGAAAAGATGTGGGTTGTTTAGGAGGATAGTGGGAAAAAGTTAAATAGTGTTTGGGGTGGGGTAGGAGCTAGACTGTGGACAGCCTTGTACTAGATTCATGAATTCCCCCAAACACATGAAAACTTTTGATGATGAATTTGCAATGCAAATTAGTTTACGCATAAAGTTTTTCAGACTAGTAGAAATTCCCCCATAAGAAGATTCTGACTTGATTTACTCTTTTTTAATGTGTTAGATTTTTAAAAAATAGAGCAACAAAAATGCCCTCTGTCATCTTTTAAAAAATTTTTTATTTTTTTGGTTTACTCTTTAAATCCAGACTGGCAAAACCTGAATGGAAGTGGTAAGAGGATGGAAAAGGAAAATTTTCGCTTTCAAGAAGTCAGAAGGACCAGAAAAGAAAGAAAAAATACCTGACTGTACCCTGTAAAATTTTCCCTTGTTATCAGCTTTTAAATACCTATGATTTTATTCTGAACTTCTGGTCACTGTATTAATTTATGATAGTGGCTTTGGCTAGCACAGACAGTGGAGACTCTATCAGGCTACAACAATTATGGGGGTGGTAAAGTCAACTCCTAAGAGAACTGATGGTCTAATGGATTGTCCCTGAGGGCTTGGATCTTAGTGAGTCCTGATGTGTTCTAAGGGCATATCTTGGTTTGTAGATGGAAAAAATTCTGTTTCGTTTTGTAAATCTGGGAGTTGAGATGGGGAAAAGGAATCATATACCTCATGGAGGAAATTCATTGTCCAGTCATTGAACCAAAGAGGAATGATATGCATTTTGTTGAAAGAAGAATAAAGATACTTCCAACCTATTTTGTCATTTTCTTTGTTCACATTTTCCTATCTTCATTGAGAGGTTTTCCTTTGTAGCCAACTGTCGTTTCAGATAGTAGCTCATAGGATCCTTAGTGGTGACACAACATTTATAATTTATATTTTGCATAGTGTTTTATATGCCTTAGGGGCAGCTGTGACATTTTAGGTATAGAACTGGTCTGGGACCCAGGAAGAGCCCAGTTGAAGTCTTACTTCTGACACTGACTTTATAGCCATCTAAGAGGACAGAAGGTGAGGGGATGCTCGTCCATTGCAAGCAGTTTTTTCCTTTTGGTGATGGTAATAAACAGGACTATCCTCTGACTTGTATCTAACCTCTTTTCTCCACCCATTTAATTTAGGCCCTCTAAAACTCCCACCTAGATTATTACAAAGCCCACCTTATTGGTCTCCCTGCCTAAAATCCCTCCTTAATACAATCCATCTTTTATACTGCTGCCAAAGTAATTTTTTGTTAGTACTAAGCCGACCATATGATTTCCCTACCCAGCCAGCTTCAGTGGTTTCTTATTACCTCTTGGATAAATAAAAACTCTTTTTTTTGGCCTTTAAGCCTTGTACGATTTGAACTGAACCTATTTTTCCAGTCTCATTAGACAGTGTGCCTTCACTGGTGCTATGTGAGCCAACCAAACTGGCATTCTTTCGGTTCTGACATTCCATCATGCTACACATGCCCTCCTAAAATCCACCTCATAGAGGATTTCTCTGCCTGTAAGATGCAGCTTAAGCACCATCTTGTGCAGGAAGTCTTTTCATCTCACCTAAGTGTTAGTGCCCTCTCTCTCAAAAAAGGCTAGATACCATAGTGCAAGCACAACAGTACCCAGCCAGCCACAGAAAGGGAACCCTTTCTAATCCCTCCCAAACATTACTCATTAGGAGTAGGGTTATGTAAGCTAGACTGATGCTGGTCACTTGTATTTTATTCCATTTCATTCTGGAAAATATAGCACAATTATTTTTACAATGGATTCATATTAATTCCAGAGTCTAATTTAGGGAAAATTGCAAACAGAGCCCTTCTGCCTTTTGCTTCTTCATCTCAACCTTGACACCACTTCTTTTAAGGAACACAATGTTCTGAGTTACTCTCTGGTTACTCAGATCTTCCCACCTGTGCTTCAACTATTATCCTAAGTCTCATCTTCTACTGTTTCTTACTCCAAAATTATCTCTCCCTTTCTCTTCTTTGTCTCTAATAAGTGTCCCATTCCCTTAATTAAGAAGAGCTTAGCTGAATGTTAGAAGGAAAACACAGAGTTCCTGGGGTTGGTGGGAGTGAGCAAAGCTAGTAAGGCAGTATTTGCCATTTTGCTCAGGACCAGCTCTGCAATGAACATGAAATCAATTGGAAGCCTACTTCCTCCTGACTTGATAAAACTAGATTCATCCCTATTACTTTGATTTGCATATACCTACCTGCTTTTGCATATGTTGCAATGAGCAGATCATCTGACTTGGCTTGGAAGTTCCAAATTTTGTCCCAATTGTCACTTATCATCTTTGTCATGAGAATTCCATTGATTTCTTTGGTTTCTGGATTTAGGAACTCCTCATTCAGTTGGAGATCTTTCATCTTCTCAAGGGACATTGTGTGATGAGACTTGCCAATTGCTTAAAGAAAATGTGCACCTTAGTCATTTTTCCGTAGTCAATTGCAACAGCAACTTTTGTACTGTTTCTTGAGGACACAGGAGGTTTTGTTGTAGGGAATCTTCAACAATTCTTAAAAATGCAAACTGAATGGAGAAAAGCTAGGTTTGTCATAGCTGGAAGCTATTTCTATACTATTTTTGGTAGTATTGTTTTAAGAAGAACAGCATATTCTTTTTGGTTGAAGGATTTTCTAGTCAGGAGACCAAGATTTCATCCAGCAGGCTGGACTTGGGACTGGCCTTAACTGGAGGTGAAGCACATAGTGCCCATGCCTTCAAAAATAAACTGTTTACTGATAGTTGAAATTTCTTCAGCAGGGAAAAAAAATATCTTTTTTTCCTCTTGCAATTACAGATAAGCCTTAAAAAGAAAAGGAACACAGTATCTCATATGTGTGTGTATGTATATTTAGCTATGTGTGTATATATATGTGTGTATATGTGTGTGTGTGTGTGTGTGTGTGTGTGTGTGTGTGTGTATCTGTACACACACATATGCTTTGAAGCATCTATGTGGCTTTATACAAGTCTCTCTGGGCCTCAATTTCTCAGACAAATGAAGAAAATTATAAAAATTAAGAATGGAAGCCATGGTAGAAAAAAAATCTAGTCTAATTTCCTTATTTTATAGATGTGAAACATATGCCCCATAGAGGTTAAGTGAATTGGCTAAAGGCCTACAAGTAGCAGAGGCAGAATTTGAACTCTATTCTTTCCTATTTCAGTAATTCATGCAAATTAAAACTGATATGTTAAAAATCTAAGAACTAATTCAGGAAACAAGTTTTATCCCTGGTGCCTCTTTCTTCACTTTTATCACCAGCTCTCCCTTCTTCAAATGTGTCCTTGCTTGCACTCAGCAGTTTCGTGCTACCCTCCCCAACCAGTCTTCCTTCCCCAAACAGTATTCCATGTCTTTAATTTTTCTCTTTTCTCTTTGTCCCTTACTTGCAACTTGGATTTCCTTTGTCCTAGCCCTTCAATTCTTCTTGAGTATTCAGTTAAGCTGTTAAATGAGTGTGTACTGATTGATTAATCATTGATTAATCTGTATTAATAAATTACTGGGCAGTTCTACTCCTGTACTCCTTTTCTCTTACTCCTTTTTTTTTCCTGCTTAGTCAACATATTCAGATTTTAAAGGGGACCTTTTGGACTTAGAAATACCTCATTGTAAAGAATAGGCTCCAATGGAGGGAATTTTAGGTACTGTTTTCATCAGTGATTAGACAAGTGATTTCTTAGTTCCCCTCAAATCCTGTCACACAGGTGGTCACTCTCTTTCCCATAAGGCCAACTCTGGTTATGTTGATTTTGCAAAATGCCCCTTCCCCCAACTTGGGGTAAAAATTTGTACTGTTGAAGGGAAAAATGATCTGCCACACCCTGTTTCTTATTTTGATTAGAGAAATTCTAATTTTTCCTGTTACTACTTATAAGGCCCCTAAATGTGGGGTAGGAGATATAAACAGATAGATTTTTCTTATTTTGAGATGGGTATTTATGTTCATCCTCCAACAAGGCAGCATTTTACTGTTAGCAAGCTTGCCTTACCATTCTACTGCACTCCACTTGCCAATTCATTCACCTCCCCGCCCCATCTCAACACATAGGAAATGTCCTTTTCTAATTCATATTCCTAGTCAGGATCATGGTCATAGTCATGGGTTGCCTTGTACTGAGGAGGAGTGAAAAGTGAGAACACTACATACCGTAATATGGGTTAGGCTTTAGACCTGGAAGTGTTCTCAGAGCTCATCTAAATCTATCCTGTTGGTTTTATACATGAGAAAACTGAGAGCCAGAAAATCTGATGACTTGTCCAAACTCACATAGGGAGGACGTGACAGAATCAGGATTTGAATTCAGGTCTTTCTAGTCCCGAATAAATCTAGAGTTCTTTACACTCAACCACGCATCAGCAAACTATGGTTTTGGATCAAAGCCTGTTTTCAGATGGCCCACAGGCTAAGAATAGTTTTAACATTACAAATGTTTGAAAAATAACCAAAAGGGGAATTGTATTTTGTGAATTATGAAAATTATAGGAAATTCAAATTTCAGTGTCCATTCTACAGTCATTCATTATTGTCTATGGCTGTGTTTGTGCTACAAAAGCAATGTTGAGTCATTTGAATGAGATGGTATGTAATGTTCTCCTCATTTTTCACTCTTCCTCAGTACAAGGCAAATCTCCTTGACACAGTCATAACTGGATAGTGTGTCAATCCCATATGTGTTACCATAATGTGACACTTTTATTATTTTACATATGACTGGTTCATATGCCTCATGTCAAAACAAGAAAAGTAGACTTCTAATGTCATACTTCTAAGGTACAATGCAGTATACTTTATTTTGGTTTCAATTAGATGGCAACATACAATTTACATTGACATTAGCAGACTAAACACTTATCACTATATTAGCAACTTATAAGAAAGAATTATCAGAAAATTTAGAAAATTCAAAATGGAGTCTCATTACAGAAGAGAATTCTTGATAAAAATAAAAATGAAAAATTAGATTGTAATCAAAGTAAGTTTCTAACAGCCTCATTTGCTTGTCAAAGAATGTGATTTATCAAAGTTGAGTTAATTAAATCATATTTTATTATAATAGCCACTTAACCCCAATTGCCTTGCCTTCCCCCCTCCAAAAATATATTGTATTAAAGTTATTAAGAAAAGTCTGTGTACCTCCCTAAATGTTAAATTATACTGTAGGCTTTGCATACCTCATTGCTTAATGATCTTGGTCCAATATTCTCATGCAGAAAGAAATAGTTGGATGCTAATGACTGCATTTTCCTGACAAGAAAATTAAAGTACTGGGAAGTTAAGGTTTTTATGGACTGGGGTTGGGGATATTTTCAGGGTTTCTTAACCTTTTCTGGTAGGGTCAAGGCTCTACTGGCATTTGGTAAAGCCTATGATCCCTTTCTAAGAAAAATGTTGCTAAATGCATAAAATAAAACATATAGGATTAGAAAGGAAATTAATTTATTAAAACACTTAAAAAACAAGTTCACAGACCTCAGGGTAAGAACCTTTATACTAGATGATCTCTATTTATTAGTCGCAGGATTTGGACAGTGTGGTACAGTGGCAAGCTCAATGGATCTGAAGTCACAGAATTTGAGTTCAATTACTTAACTCTGCTTCCTACTTTCAAGGTTCAAGTCTTGCCTGTATCATATACTATCTGTGTGTCACGGGGCAAGTTGCTTAACCTTTCAGTGATCTAGGCAACTTTGGAATGTCTTCCCTGGGAGTTCCTTATACCAAAATGTCCTAACCAATTTGCTACAAAGCCTGTGGACTTTGATACTCTGCCAGCTCAGGGTTCTTAAACTGGGGTCTATGAAACAATTTATGTATTCTGACAACTATGTTTCCTTCATAATCCTATGTATTATATTTGTGTCTCAAAATATGATTCAAGAAAAGGTCCGTAGGTTTTACCAGATTGCCAAAGGAGCACATGACACAAAAACAGACCCTGTTACTCACAATGGCAAGAAATGAAGGTACAGCCATCACTGTTAATCGTCTTCATAAACTACTTACTTCTATCTGAATGACCCAAACTTCCAAAGTTTGGTGGATCATCGGTTACAAGGAGGAAAACTGGCGATCACACCAAACTGAATTGGCTCTTCATGGTGAATTATTCAATCACATTAGACTAAAGAGGCTAAACTTGTTTATATAATATCATAATAAGATGTATCCAACAGGGATTCTTAAACTGAGGTCTGCAAAATTGTTTTAAAATATATTATGATAATTGCATTTCAAAAATCATTTTACTTTGTAATCATTTGTATTTCATTTTATGGATTTAAAAACATTATTCTGAGAAGAGATCCATAGGTTGCGCCAGATCCCAAAGTGATCTATGACACAAAAAAGATTAAGAACCCTTGGGTTAGATGATCTTCTAGGTTCCTTATTAGGCTCTAACTTTCTATATTACATAATATCACCTCCCCCTAAATCATGACTTGATTTTTTGATCAAAGAGGAGAGTTGAATGACTTGCCCAAGGTCACATAGCTGGTAAGTGTCTGATTCCAGATTTGAACTCAGGGAAATTCAAACATCAAGAAGGTGATTCTTCCTTCCATTTATGAAACCATAGCATCATCCTTTCTGTCTTATTTCATAATTATGAAATTTAATAGTAGATGGATTTAATTACCTGTGTCTCTTTTTTTTGGTCTGCTTCTAACTATGAGCTCACCAGGTGAGATATTGTCTAATTTTATTAATTAACAGGCATTTATGAAGCATCTACTTTATTTTCCAGATACCTCACTGTGTGTTAGTATAGCTGTATAGCAAGACAAATAGCTAGCCTATGTGCTAGATATGGCAAGACAAAAACAAGCCAATCTTTGCCCTGAAGGAGCCTCCAGTTTATCAGATGTTCTGAGCAACCCTACTAACTACTCACTATTGCTACTGATGCTATTTTCACTAAGGTCCCAGCAAGCTAGAAAAGCTTCATGTGTGGTGCCAGGGATGGATTGTTTTCTGCAAATGACTGAGGCCCTGCTGAAATCAGAGAAGCACATCATTTGTATGACTCATGAGAGAGTCTTAGTGAGAAACTGATCTTGTCTTATTTCATTTTTTGCTCCTTCAATATAGTACCTGGAAGAGGTAGGAGAAGGATTAAGCTACATCAAATTCACCTATTTCATACCAAAAGAAGGGAATTAAGATAAGGTCCTTTAATAAGGCATAAGTAATAAAATTAAGGTCCCTTAATCTGATTTTTAATTTTTGCCCAAAGAAATTCATGAAAACATTTCCAGAGGCAGTAATGAGTTTATGAACTCTTTTGGAAGATTGAATTCCTACATCAATACAATTTCGTATCTTTTAAAATACTGAAATAATCCTACTGATCACAAGTTTAGGCAGATATTTTTCTGTTTTGGGAGGCTTGAAGTAATATTTGACAAAGGAACTTGTTAGGCCTGATTCTTTCCTGTGAGATAATAAGTTGGTAGAGGTGCTCAGAGGGAAGACTCAAAGCATAGATTTGTATAGATTAATAATAATAACAACTTTTTTTGCGAAGAGGAGAAGGCAAGGCAGTTGGGGTCAAGTTACTTGCCCAAGGCCACTTAGCTGCCCCAATACTAACTTTTATATGCCACTTTAAGGTTTACAAAGTACTTTACAAATTTTATCTCATTTTATCCTCATAACAGCCTGGAAGGCAGCTATTTTTATTATCTTCATTTTACAGATGAGGACACAGAAGTTGAAAGCAGTTCAGTGTCTTGCTCATGATCACTCAGATCAGTAAGTATCTGAGGAGAGATTCGAACCCAGGTCATGCTTGCTCCAAGCACCCTGTGCTAGTTGCTTAGGTTGAAGACGTATTTTCTCTTGCATACACAGGTGATATAGCTGGTTGTGTTGCCTGCACTTTTACTCAGCTGTGTAGCCTACCAACAATGGCTAACACTTATGTGGAGTTTTAAGTTTTATACAACACTTTTGTATATATTTTCTTCAATATGGAATGTCATTTACATACAATTTATATTTATAATATCTAATAATTCTTTAATAATGATGTAATTCACATATATTTATTCTCACAGCAACTTTGTGAAGTAGGTGCTATTCTTCTTCACATTTTATAGATGAAGGGAGAGAGGCAGAGAGAGGTTAAGTGATTTTTTTCCCAGGGTTGCACAGCCAACAAGTGTCTGAAGTGGGATTCAAATCTAGTTCTTCTCGACTCTGAATCTACCTCTCTGTCCTCTGTAGTATTGAGTCTATATCATACCTAGTTCACAGAGGCATCTGTCTGTCTATAATTTAACCACTTGGTATTTTTTTAGGATCATAGGATCAAAGATTCACAGTTTGATGGAACATGAGAAACTAATTCCCTCATTTTAAGTGAGGAAAATGAAGCCCAGGGATTTAAGTGACCTGCTCAAGATCATACACACAGTTAATGGCAGAAGTGGGATTTGCTTTGACCCTTTCCACTAGGCCTAGTTGGGGTGGTAGCATGAGCCAGGAAAGGGAAGTAATAGAAAAGGGCCAAATGTGATGCTAGAGAAATTTTTTCTGGCTCTCTACTTTACTATGTATTTTTACTACATGCATTTATGGTTAAAAAGTAAAAAACAAACAAACAAAACATAAACACCCTTGCTTTGATCAGAAAAAGATGAGGCCATTATCCACTGGGCAGCTTGCCCAGGAGTGAAGGGTTAAGGGAGTCTTCCATGAAATGTATTTTGCTGAGGGTCCAAGAATTTAGAAAACCATAATATTCCTTCCATGGAATTCTAGCACTTAGGTTGTTTTTCACAACTATCTAATAGTTATTGAAAATCCAGGGGGAAGATATAGGAGGAATAGCCTTCCATTCACAGTTTAGGAAAGTGTTTTCTTTCCAAGACGGAAAGAAGGAATTTAGCTCCATATTCTTCTAAGTCTGTCCTGTTTTCATGTGCTAGCCTCCCAGTAGCGAAAAACAAACACAATATATACAATACTCACAGACTGGAGAGGTCTTTCTTGAATTCCCTTTGGGTTTCCTGATTTCTTTATTTTCTCTGGTGGGTGTTTTGAGTTTTGGGATCTCGGTGCTGGGAGAGCTGTTTTGAAGTCAGACTTTTCCTTTGTTGAAATCACAGGTAGTCTGGTATTATCAAAGTGATGTGTGACTTGCAAGAGTCCTAGGGAGAACTGCTCTTGTCTTAATCCTGTTGCTTGCCCCTTGATATAGGAGCTGCTAAGGCGGAAGAAGGATCAGGCTACATTGAAATTACCTGTGCTCATAACAAAAGAAGGAGGAAGTGAACAACCAATGAAAGACCCTTTAATACAGTGGTCCTCAACCTTCCTAACACGGCAACCCTTTAATACAGTTCCTCATGTATTAATACTATTTTCATTGCTACTTCATAACTGTAATTTTGCTACTATTATGAATCGTAATGTAAATATCTTATATGCAAGATGCATTTTCATCATTACAAATTGAACATAACCCACAGGTTGAGAAGCGCTGCCTTAATAAGTCCATTCTTTTCAAGGTGGTCAGAAGGAAACTTGGCACTATTTGCCTTTTTGATGAGCCCTCTGTCAGGTCATATAAGGTTTTCCATCAGGGTTGTCTTAAATCTCACTGCACTAAGAAGAAGGAACAGAGGTTAATCCATCAATCAATTAATCAATCAATAAATCAGTCACATCAACAAACATTTATTAAGTGCCCAATACATAGTAGGCACTCTATCACACCCTGGAAATGCAGAGATAAAAATAATAGTTCCTGCCCTCAAGAAACTTACATTCTGCTGGTGATTGGGTGGAGAATTGATGCACACAGATTCATAAAAGCAAAATATATAGAAAGTAAATGGAATATAGAGGAATGTCCCTTAACACTGTAATGGGGAAGGCCTTGGCCCTAGCAGATGGGACTGTGGTCAGGAAAAGTCTCATGTAAGAGGTAGCATTTGAACTGATAGAAGAGAGGGAATCTAAGAGGCAGAGGATAATGGGAACATATTTCAGGCATGCGGGACCACCAGTGCAAAAGCATGGTAATAAGACATGGAATGAAACACCTGAGGAACAGCAAGAGGGGCAGTTTGTATGAAATGTAGAATGCATAATGGGTAGTAATGTGTAATAAACCTGGAGAGATGGGCTGGTGTTCGATTGTGAAGGGCTTTAAATGCCAAATAACAGTATTCATATTTTGTCCTAGAGGCAACAAGGAGCTACTGGAACTTTTTGATCAGGAAAGTGGCATGGTCAGACATATACTTTAAGAATATTGCTTTGGCAGCTGGGCGGAGGATGAATTAGGGAGAGGGTATTGAAGAAGGGAGCCTACTTAGGAGGTTATTGTAACAGCCCAAGTAAGGAGTCATAAAGACCTGACTTAGAATGGTGGTCTTGAGAGTAGAGGGAAGGGGAGAGATACAAGAGATGTTGTGAAGGTAGACTTCTAAACTCATGGGGATGAGCAATATGAGGATAATTCTTAAATTGTGGACTTAGATTCCTGGAAGGCTGTAGCACCCTGGACAGAAATTGGTAAGTCAGGAAGATAATTTCCTTTTTGGATACACTGAATTACATTGAGATGCCTATTGGACAACCAATTAGAAATAACCAGTAAGCAATTAGTGATGCTGGACTAAAACTCAGGAAAGAAGCTAGGGCAGGGAGTTATCTTCATAGAGATAATACTTGAACCCATGGGAGCTGGTGATATTAATAAGTGAGAGAGTAGATAGAAGAGGACCCAAGACAGAACACTGAGATATACCCATAATTAGGAGGTGTGATGCAGATGATGATGCATCAAAGAAGGGGAGTTGCCAAACATATAGGAAGAGAAATAAGAGAAATCATATTAGAGAATAATAGAAAATAGAAAAAATAGAAAAATTGAAAGAGAGGAAAAAATATCCCAAAGAGAAGAACATATCCAGAAAGAGAAAGGTGGTCAATAGAGTCAAATGCTACAGTGCTGTCAAGAGTTCAAGAAAGATGAAGACTGAAAAAAGTTTATTGAATTTGGCAATTGTCAGGAGGTAGAGCCAAGTTGGCGGCGTAGCAGTAGCAACATATCGAAGCTCTCACATAGCCACCCCAAAATACCCATGAAATAGGACTCTAAACCAATCCTAGAACTCCAAAACGCACACAAAGATACTTCCCACTAAAGTCAGCTTGGCTAGGACGAACCATATCAGCACTGCGAACCGAAACCAGCCTAGCCTGAAGCCACGGCTGTGCCCCGGGGGCGGCTGGACAGGAGGAGCCGAGGAGCCTCAGGTGAGTGGATTAGCGGCAGCTACGAGCAGCATTCAGAACTAGCTCAGTGGGAATTGCGAATCTAGGAGAGTTAAGCAGTCTGGCTGAAAGGCCTCCAGAGCAGAAAAGTGAAAGGCAGAGGTTTTGCACCCGCCTTCGCGTTGTAGCTACCCGGC
>CM053580.1:142174913-142202695 GCA_028627135.1 Pseudochirops cupreus | reverse complement strand
ATGATCTCTTCATTATTGGGCTTTTAAAGAGGATTATTTTCTTAGGATGTTGAATGGATTTAAAAGATTGTAAAGGTTGACAGAATAGCTTTTTAGCTCTGATGTTCTGTGATTAAAACAGTATTCTAAAATGTGGGTTCAATAACTTCAAATGAAGAAATTTGGTAATTGTTCAGGTATGGTAATGGATGGAGCATCTCGGAGTAATGACAATGGGGTGGAGGGGTTTAGTAAGTGGTCTTGGACGTGCTAAGATATTAGTGATTATTTAAATGTAATCATGGGACCAAAGAGGAGTGTTGAGAGTGGGCTTGTGGAACTTGGTGTCTGACATCATCTCCTGGTGAAATGAAAGGTACCCCTTGGCAAAAACCTGAAAACTTGTGTGATCATCCTTTACTATAAATTTGGTGATTTTTCAGAACTTAGATGAATGGTCTAAGAGTATCATTATGAAAGATGCATTAAAATCTAATTTATCTGTTGTGCCATCAGTGATGTCAGAGAATATTTGACCCTTCTCTTTCTTTGGGGTGATATTTGCCCTGGGTTCTTGGTCCTCTGAGTCTTTTGCACAATTTCTCTCAAGATGGAACAAGCTTTCATGAGAAGCATCCTTAATAAGGCATCTGTGGATGTTTATGGGAGAATGGCACTATTAGATTATCTACAAGTCATAAATGTAGTGGTTTCCTGGAAACAAATGTGAATCATGAATTCAGCAGCAGAGGAAGTAACTTTGGATCTATTTCAAGACCACTAGTATTACAGGCACTTTCCATCAGAGGTTCATTTTGAAGGGTCCTTTGTTTTCTTTTTTGCAATTAAGTCTTGTATTTAGAAATCTTTAAAAAATTTTTTTAAATTAAAAAAATTAGGCATAAGAAAATTGGGCAAAAAATATGGAGGATGTAGACATGAGGAAGGTGGGTTACTTTTCTTGGGCATTGTCTGTGTAAAGACAAGCACTTTTCTCCTAAAATCAGTGCTTTTGGAGGAAATCCATCAGCCTGGAGTCAGGGGAGTTGAACTATTGACCTGTAAACTGCATGAGGTTAAGAACTGAGTCTTAGATAACATTGAATAACTCACAGCAACAAGTAGTGAGCCCCATCCAAGTAGATATCTAAAAAATGTTTGTGAAATTTAAACTAATAAAAAGCATATGGTTTGAATAAAGGATTCTTCTTATATACTTGGAGGATAGTGAACTATGGGTGAGGCTGATTAGACAGGGACCAATGGAGCCTGTATGCTGGTGTACAGCATGTGATTCATGAAGTCAGTCCTCAAACACCAAGGGAAGTGTAAAAGAAATTGTGAGTTTGAATAGATTAAGAAAACCGAGAATGAGTCAATTCAGGGTAGAAGATCTGGGAAGAATTGGGTGGCGAGAAGTCTAAGGACTGAGGTCATCAGAAGAAGGAAAAGAGAATGAGGGGACTCAGAACATGCCTAGGGAGATGGATGGTTCAGCTCAGGAAACTGATTTCAAAGCAAAACAGATAGCAAACAAACGATAACAACAACAAGACCCTGTGAGTTTAGGCCTAAGAAGAAGGCTAGTAATAGGGTACCTTTGGGCAGAACCAATAGTCATTAGTAGCAAGCAGGATTGAATTGAAGCAAAGAAATGGACCTAAAATCTGGGAAGAAAGATACCATATCTTTTTAGACACGAATCAGAAGAATTTATCCAATATTGGGAGTGACTCAAAAGGGACTGGGAAAAGAAAATGAAAAAGTAACAACCCTGTGACAGAGCTAAAGATGGGCCTGTGACTTGGGGGAGAATGTTTAATGCTTTAAATTTATTCTGAACCAATTGAGGAAATGTCAGCTCGTGAATCTATAACTGAAAACTGACTCCATGTATCCACCCAGGGTGTGCTGGAATCAGCTCTTAAGGGCTTGAGAGTGCCAATTGTTAAATTTTCAGTGTAAGCCTCACCTCAGAAATCAGTAATGCTAAAAATCAGGCCTTGATTAATTGTTTTGATGATTGTCTAATCTTAAGAAAGTGATGCAGAAAATGTTAATAATGTCTGTTAAATTTTAAAATATGTCGTGTGCTCTGAGACTCAGTTGTTAAACATTTGTGAGCTATCTCTGCCTATAATAAACCTTTTGTCACACTTCTCTGTCTCATTGTTCCTACCCAGATAATTTGGATACTTGGGTATTTGCTCCATGTTGTGGCTCACCACTTCATCTTAAACACATACTTATTTCCAAGGCTCAAAGCATGAATAGGCTTAGAAGTTAAGAGAAAAAGGACAGGATTCTTCTCAAAAGTTATAGGAAGAAGGGCAGCTAGGTGATGCAGTGAATAGAGCACCAGTCCTAGAGTCTGGAGGACCTGAGTTCAAATATGGTCTCAGACACTTGACCCACTTACCAGCTGGGTGACCTTGGGCAAGTCACTTAACCCGACTTGCCCCACCTTCCCACCTCAAAAAACAAAGTTATAAGAAGAGCAGTACCCACCAAGTAACAACCCTACTCCCAGAAACCAGTATAATCTTAGTCACTGATAGCAAACATCTTGAATAGAACTTTACCAGGAGGTGCTTTGAAGTTATTCCTGTGTGTCAATGTTCTCTTCTATGACTCCTCTGACTGTCTGCACAGTGTTGCTTTTTCCTACAATTCTTAATTCCAGCTTCCCTCAGCAGATATCTGGATAGACTTCATGTGGCATCCCTCTCTGCTGCTCCCAGTTTCTGCAGCTTTTCCATTGCCCTCAGCGGAGGGTGGTCATTTATTTCTCCCCATTGTAGGACCCCATTCACTACTGTTTTTTGAGCAGAATTCAGTGGGAGACAAGTTTTTTTCTTATGGAATAGATCTCTTTCTTTGGGGGTCTCTGCTAGTTCTTCTTCTAAAGACTTGTACTATAGCACTCCTGGTCTGACGTTCATATAAGACCCTAGAAAACAAAATCATTTTTGTTATAGAAAAAAACCCATCTGATCCAGTCTTTCTAATCAGATGTCTCCTACGTTTCTAGTTTGGTTCAAGGTCGCTTATCAGACTTTATATCCTCTCCCCTTTGGCACTTGGATAGAGCATCTCCTTCCTGTATAGCACTCTCTGCTCATCCAGAGGCTCAGGAAGCACCCCACCTCTTCTCCCATTACCTATCATTTGGCAGTGATTCATCTCGTGGTATCTATGGATGAGGTCATTCAAATTAGCTAGGGCTAATTCGTGAAAATTATAGGAAAGAGAATGTTTGTACTCTCTTTTCTGTGAGGTTCACATTGCAAGCGGTTGTGTCATGCCACAGGGAAGTGTTTGAGGCCCGGGAATTAGTTGAGTCACGTGGAGGTCAGGGCATATTGCACTGTCCCCCGCCAGGGGATACTGCATTGCTCAGGACTCTCTTGCGTGGGGTTACCTTCTGTTCCTGATTGGCATCTCCACACTTTGGGGCCTTCATACCCTTGTAATTGCACTCCCCCTCTCACAATTCTGTTCAGCTGGGTTCTATCACGTATGGTATGTGGATCTGGGGTCTATTTAAGACCAAAGGCTGGGAGGTATCTTTGGAAGCCTGCCTTAGTATATGGCTTTAAGGCTCCCCCATGGAGAGACCTTAATAAACTTTTCTGTTTGGACCTCAGAGCCGTGACTCTTCTGTTCCTGAAAGGTACGCTAGCGTCAGTGAGTTGTGTGTGAAACCGGTTGCCTCTGCTGGTAAGTTAGGGCACTCTAAGAGAGAACCCTGACATTTTTCTATCTCCAGTTACTAGGGTAGGAAAGAGTTTTGGTCCCTACCATATACATCATTATTCCAAATAGTTTTTCCTCGATTTGGCTAATATAAAATTTGAGTGCAGCCTATGGTTGTGCTCATAGGTTTGTTATATATATAAAAATTTTTTTGTTCAAGTTTTATTTGCTTTTATTTATAAGTCAATACTGTTAAAGTATTGAAGAGAAGTAAAATGTATCATCAGAAACATGCATTATCAGAAAAAGGAGGTAAGTTGGTCCTGTAACATGAATGAAAGGTTATAGATGGAGAACCTCAGAACCTAATAGACACCTACAACATGTTAAATGAATCAAAAGATATCCTATGTCACAATGAATATCTTCTCCATAGAGGGCTTAATGAAACAAGACAAAAATCACATAGTATATAAAGGTATTGGAGGGGGATTCCAAACTGTACTGAGAAAGAAGTGACCACATAGATGAGATCATGGATCCATGGCAATGTCAATGCAGAAATTTTTCTCATTCCACCATTTATGATCATCGTACTTTGTCTCATGACAAGGAGAGAATGGATAACAATGAATATGACATCTTTGGTTGAATGAAAAGAAACATGAAAAAGTCTTCTATAGTAAATGTAGCTTTTTAATACAGTAATTTTGCAAAATTAATTTTCTGTCTGTGTTTAGTTTTCCATTCAAACGGGTAACAACAACATTTATATAATACTTTAAGGTTTATAAAACACTTTACAAATATCACTTCATTTTGTCCTCATGACAACCCTGGGAGGTAGGTGTTATCACTGTACTCACTTTAGAGATGAGGAAACTAAGGTAGACAGAAATTAAGTGACTTGCCCAGAGCGACACAGCTAGGAATTGTCTGAGGCTGTATCTAAACTCAGATCTTTTTGACTCCAAGTCTAGCACTGTCCCATCTACTTGTTATAATATGAGGGGTATACCTCATAATTAGAGGAGGTCTATATTCAGAACAATTCTATAGTTTGTATCCTGAGATTCTCTCTGGTAGTAGTAGAAGTTAGATTGAATTCAAATAGAATTTGGTGGCTAACCCAAAGGATCCCCTACTTTGTTCTAAACGGCCATACATAATGCCTCAGTTTAATACCATCTTGAATTCTGTACTCATTGTGAGAGTAGGATGTATAGTTTAGTGATAGGAAAGAAGGATGTACAAAATGAGACCCATGCTAAATTTTTATAATGTCAAGTTTTGGCAGAGGAAAGGGCAAAGGCAGGGTGATGGTCACGGTGGTGAAGTAAGAAGCCTTATAAAAAAAAAGCCCTATGGGAGGAGAGCAATAATGGGCCAGACTTTCATGAAGGACAGACACTGTTACAGAGACAATAGACCAAACTCTCTGGTATTCACCTACATCCTTTAAGGATAAAAGATTTCCTTGACACAAGAACAGTACAGTGATAAGCAGGAAAACCGAACTTCTAAACTTGATTAACTCAGAGACAAAGAAAGATGACTTAGGGAAGTATATCAAATTTTGGCAGTGATACAGAATAGAATCAATTACAAAAATGGAGACAATGTCAATTTGACTTTTTCAGTATACATATACATACATACATATATATAAAGAGAGAGAGAGTCTGATTTACTCAATATTTAGTTGCCCATAGCTCATAAATGTTAATTTTTTTCTTTTTGGGAGGGGGACAGGAATGCTACACACACACAAAAAAACCCCCAAAATAGTCCTTACCCTCAGTGAGCTTACATTCTAACTAGGTTGATAATATATACAAAAAGTACATACAAGATAAATTAGAATTGATGTAAGGTAGACTTAGAGGGAAAGGCAATAGCAACTGTGGGAATTGGGAAAGCTTCCTCTTCCTGAATTCTAAGAATTGGAGTTCAGCAGGAATATCCAGGTATGGAGGACTTCCATTGCAAAGAGATGGTGAGGAGAGATGGAGTGTGATCTGTGAGGAATAGCAATGGCAAATAAGCAAACATTGCTAGATCATATGCCATGTGGACCTTAGGGTTGTTTTAATTTGCATTTCTCTAACAATATGGGCATCTTAATAAGGTTGGTGATACCTTGTATTCCTTCTTTCGAAAACTACAAATTCAAATTCTTTTAAAATTATAGCAACATTGATTTTGTTTGTGAAAAAGTTTTTTGATTTTATGTAATCAAAAATTTTTATCTTTTAAGATTCCTTATTGGAGCAGGTAGGTGGTGCAGTGAATAGAGCACTGCCCCTGGAGTCAGGAGGTCCTGAGTTCAAATCTGACCTCAGATACTTAACACTCACGAGCTGTGTGATCTTGGGCAAGTCACTTAATCTCAATTGCCCTACCTTCCACCCTCCAAAAAAGCACACTACACCACAATGTAATGCCATGCACAAGCAGCTTCCCAAAAGAATGCTACTGTGAACAACTTTTAAGGTTCTCATTACACAGTATAGTGAACACTCCATTTATTCCATTACAAATCAAGGCAAACATTCACAACAAATCATAATATAATATTCATAACATTACATCTTATCACAGAAAATTGCAATATAATATTCACAACAGCTTAACATTAGAATGGCCACATAGTTTTTACCAAAGTGGCCACAGTATTTAGAACAAAGAACAAAAGAGTAATCATTTGCTATCTCTAAGGGGGAAACCCTCCTTACTTAATCATTCAATCATCTCACAATACAATAATCAGTCTTCCACTCATGGGGCAACCATAAGTTAACTTAATCAGTCACTTATCCAGATTCACAATTACTAAGTATCGTTAATCACTAAATACAATCATTAGAAAAAAAAATCACACAAACCCTCCACCCCTCAGTGTCTAGTAAAGTTCAATTCCATCACATGTTCAATATCCAAGGAGAGACCTTTTCTTCATCTTGACTCTGGGGTGGTCTCTCAGATTCCCTGGATCCCCTTCCATGGTCTCAGCTCCTACCTGAATCCACCAAACAGTCACCTGGATTGAGAGGCAGACAGCTGCCAGGGTCTCGTCCAGTCCTCTGGGCAGTTCTTGTTACACACTGAAGTTCACAAGGTCCAGCACATCTCAAAATCTTCACAACTTCTGTTGCCGGGAACTCAAGAATCAACCAAGCCACAAAAAACAAAGTCTTATCCAGGTTATGCTTCTTCAGTCTTCCAGTAGTTTGGCTGGCCCTAGGACCTAGAAGAAATCTCAGTCTTCCAGGAGGCAGCAGCCACTTTGGCCTTCCAGGCCACAGCTCAAGCCTTTACCAGATCTCTCAGCAGAATAGCTTCTTCCACCAGGAGCCTGGCAGAAGAAAAAATTCTTGATTATGACTGTTTCTCCTCCAGAACTTTTCTTAAACAACACACACACACACACACACACACACACACACACACACACACACACACTGGCTTCCTGTCTCAGCCAACCCCTTCCTGTTATGTCAGCAACAGGAGACAGAGTTCACATCTTCACACTAAGGGCTAAGTACCTGCTAAATTAATTACAATTACAGCAAGTTGCAGAACTCTAACTGCCCTGCCTTGCCCCTCCAAAAAGAAAAAAAAAAAAGATTCCTTCTATCCTTTGGTTAAAAATTTGCCCCCAAAAGAGTTTATAACCAAATAAGTGATGAGAGGATTACGAAAGATAAAATGGACAAGTTAGAAGAAGAAAAGCAGTTGGAAAAAATCTTTGCAGTAAGTTTATCTGATAAACATCTCATTTTCAAGCTATCCAATGTGCTAACTTATATATATAAGAATAAGTACCATTTCTCCATTGATAAATGGTCAAAAGATATGAACGTGCACTTCTCAAGGAAAGCAATCAAAGCAAGGCATAGCCTCATAAAAATTTTCCAAATGCAAGGCTTCAACCCACACCCATTAGACTGGAGAAGTTGACTAAAAAAAGAGAAAGGTTAATATTGGAAAAGCTGCCAGAAAATTGCACATTAATGCATTGTTGGTGGAATTGTGAATTTGATCCAGACATCCGGGAAAGCAGTAAGTAATTATGCCCCTAAAACTACTAAATTGCACAAATGTTTTGACCCAGCAATACAGTTACTGTAAGCCTTTGAAAAAAATTTCAAAGAAAGAGCACAAAAATATTTCTAATGGCTCTTTTTTTGTGGTGGCAAAGAACTGGAAACTAAGGGGGTGTCCATCAGTTGTGAAATAACTGAAGAAATGGTATATAGATTATAATAAAAACTGTTGTGATATTAGAAATTGTGAAAGGTATGGTTTCAGGGAAACCTGGGAAGATTTGTATAAACTTAGGCTAGAGTGAAATGAGAAGAATAAGAACAATTTATACAATAACAACAATGTTGTAAACATGAATAACTTTGAAAGTCTTATGAACTGATCAATGCAATGACCAAACATGATTCCAAAGACAAATGACAAAATGTGCTATCCACCTCTTGCAAAAGAAGTGATCAATTCAATATGCAGAATAGATAACATTTTTGAACCTAGTCAGTATGAGAATTATTTTTTGGAATATGCATATTTTCTATAAGGGCTTTTTTCTTAGTAAGGAAGTTGGAAGTGGGAGGGATAGAAAATAAATTTTTTTAACTGAAAAAATTTCCTTTTATATTTATTCAAGGTACCTATAAGATGACGTATAAGATGACCTATTTCTAAATCCACTTTCCTGTGTCATTCACAGAAAATATGGTAACTGACAAAATTGGATTTAAACCCAGATGTTCATGACTAATATTCTTTCCAATCTACAATGATGTCAGCCTAGAAGTTAGGAGGATAAATTCTAGCTTTTATATTAGATTGTTGTATGACCTTGGGCAAGTCATTTCATCTCTCTTGATCTCAGTTTCCTCACCTATAAAAAGATGCAGATAACAACAGCTTATATCTCACAGGATTGGTGTGAAGATTAAAAAAGAAAGACTCTCAATTACATATATAATGTGTATACATATATATCTATATACATATATGTAAATATAAAATTCTCACAAATCTTAAACACTACCTAAATGTTAATTGTTATTTTAATTATTATAGAAATAAAGGAAGCATATAATTTGTTAATTTTCATTTATCATAGTTGAGCAGCTAGCTAGATGGTACAGATCATAGAGTGCCAGTTCTGGAGTCAGGAAACTAATTTTCCTGAATTCATTTAGACCAGGGGAAGCCTCTCCTTTTATAGGTGAGGAAACTGACTAAGAGAGTTTGTGATTTGCTCAAAGACACATAGGTAATAAGGGATAGAGCCAAGATTTCAACTCTGGTACCATGAAACCAAGTCTGCTTTGCCATTCACCACTCTTTTTATTGTTCCACATTGTCCCTCCAATCATGGCAAAATGATTTATTAACCTCTCTAAGCTTCATTTTTCTTATCTTTAAAATCAATATGTAGGGGTAGACTAAGTGATATTTATGGTCTTAAAAAAACTTTATTAGTTTTAATAAGTCAAAATCATCCTTCTCACCCTACTCCCCAATTGAGAACACAATAAAAAATAATTTATTTTCCATTTTCCCCCTCAAGCACTCTCAGTTCATGAAATAAAAACATTTTTGACTCTTAAAAACATTTCATCTTTTCTAGGCATTCTAGTTGAGTTTGTACTCAAGTTGTATTTTTTGTGAGGCTTTGCTTGTAGATATTTTGGAGTTATTCTCTTCTATGCTGTTTCTTGAATTTCCCTGCCATAATAGTTCTGTATAGTGGGGCTCTTTTTTTGTTTTCTCATTCTTCCACAGTGCCTTCTGATTTTGAACTTGCTGTTTTGACTTCCCTCCAAACTTCTGGAGGAAAGATATGGGTTGGTCCTATTGCAGTGTGCTTGTACTATTGATATTGTATTATTCCAGCATCTCAGGGACAGGCTGGGAATCTGCAAACTTTCATCATTCCAAAAGTAGTCTGATCCAAGGCAAAGTCTGATTGCTGTCCTCCCTGCTCTGAGTTCTCTATTTCTTTATCTGAGTTTGAGTTTGAGCAAGAATAGATTGTTGTTGGAATCAACTCCTTTCAGCTAGTGGTAAACCTCTGTTGGTTCAGAGTGGTAGAATTGTAGGTTTCCCTTTGGTCTGGGATTCCTTCCCTGGTTATTCCTCTGCATGCCTGGTTAGATGTTGGAAAGGAGACCCTGCTTTGCACCTGGTGGCTGAACCACACTACTGTAACTTCTGACTTCTGAACTTCCATTTTTCTCCATACATAGCCTCCTACCTGGGAATGCTACTCCATGGTACAGTTCTTCTCAGTCCATCCACTATACAGGGGGTGACAAGGCTGCCAGTTCATACCTGATTTTAGTATGGGTGCTCAAATATATGTCTGGGATGCTTCCACATGGTGGATTCCTGGCTCAGCCCTGTGTACCTATTTCTGAGCTAGGCTGGACAAATAATTTGCTGTGACTTTTTCTGGATTTGGTCTGGTGCATTTTCTGTATCTTTTTGGAGAAATTTTGAAGAGGAAAACTCACTGTATTGCTTCCTATCACTCTACCAATTTGGTTCCACTTTTGGTCCAGTCAAGTAGTCTATGAGTGTAAAATATGTGACCTATTTATTTAGTAAATGTAATTCTAATTTTAAAAGATATTGAATCAGAAAGTAAATGAGTGACCAAGGTATATCCCTAAGAGAGGCACCGTATGTTCTCTCTGACTGACCATTTTTATATAAGTGACTAGCTAAAATTAACTTCCAGGGTAGTTCCAATCCATAGAACACAAAGTGTAAACATTAGGAACACTAGAAGATAAAAGTGCTGGAAACAAACAGTTGCAGGGGAAGACATATTCCCAAAGGGTAGCAAGCAAATCGAGGGAGTTTCAAGAGAACTAATGGGAGGAGAAAGGAAAGGCAAGATTGTTAAGGAAAAGAATGAGCCAAAGATGAGAAAAAAGAGAATCTTGAGGAAGTTAAGGAGGCATGGGGATCATCTAGATGCAAAAAGGCCAGCAGATCTGCAAATAAGGTGGGATGAGCAGGGATGACATATAGTATTGATAACATGTATAGTCCTTCACAAGCATAGGAACATATGAGTTTAGCATTTAATGAGCACCTTACCTTGTGGTATCTTCCTTGATATTAGCCTCAAAATGTCTCACAGCACCCACACTTTGGGATGGTATTTCAGAATTGCTCCCCATTCCTTCAGCTAACTTTGTCTAAAAAAGCTGATTCAAGGACATTTTTTTTCTGCTCTTTACCACAGGAACCTTTTGTGAATTATAAGGAAAAGATTGGAGGCAGTGAGACCACTTAGTTATTTCAGCAATTTAGGATGAGCTATGATGAGAACTCAAGTTATGGTGGTCACAGTGGACATGGAAAAGAGGGAACAATGCTGAGAAATACTTCAGAGGTAGAATCAGCAGCATCTAGAGCAGTTAAATGACTTGTCTAATGTCACATAGTTAATGGTAGAGCCAGAACTAGATTCCTGGGTGCCAAAATTACTACTTAGATCTCTGAGTGGGCGATTGATTTAGGAACTTTGATGGCAAAATAATGGAGTAGAAGAAAGTTAAAGAGAAAATGACTTAGGGTGGGGTAGGAAGTATATAGGAGACAGTGGTGTTAAGGTCTCCTTACACTTGGGGAAGCCAGAATTCAGGGAGAGAAGCCTAGGAGAAGCATAACAGGAGCAGAGACAGGAGAACTTCATACCACAGTGAGATGGTGACTTAGGAGAGTAGAGCAAGAGTTCTTAATCATTTTTGTGTCATGCAACCCTTTGGCATGTTATAAAACTTGTGGACACCAGCTCAGAATAATGTTTTTAAACGCATAAAGTAAAATATATAGGATTACAAAGGAAATTAACTTGATTGGAATAAAGATGTAACTTGTTCTTTTCCAGTTTCACAGATATCCTAAAATCTATGCACATGGAACCCAGTTTAGGAACCCTTAGAGCAGAGGAAAGCATCATGGTAGGCACTGTGGATGAATGTGGAAAAGGAAAGGGGCTTATGATTGGTAGCCAGCCAGCCCTAGTTCTACCCATATTTTCTCATGATATTTGTAGGAAAAGGGTTTGTATGTGTGTATGTACCCTATGAGTGTATATATGTATATGTGTATTTATACAATATATTTATGTATATATTTGTATACATAACAAGCATATTATATATTATATACATGTATGTATAATGAATATTATAATCTCTTTGGAGAGACCGAACTGATAAATAAAAGGAAAAAACAACACTGAAGGTAGTTTGTAGTCTCCTAAATTGTGGGATATAGACTGAGTGCTGGCTGAAGTAAAAAAGGGAAAGGAAAGATCATTATGGATCTGAGTAATACAGAACAGCTTCAGGGAGGAGAGAGACTTAGAGTAAGATTTTGATAGAAGTAAGAAAAGAGAAACTTCTGGGTAAGGGGAACATGGGTTAAGGGTCAGAATGGGGAGAAGTGTGGTCTGATCAGAGTTGAGGTTATATTTAGGGGATAGTACAAAACAAATTTGGCTAGGTAGCTTGTGGTAAGATTATGGAGATGTACAGAAAAAGGAGTAATAGGAAATAGGGAGCCACCAAAAGTTTTTGATTGTGGAGTGTGGTTTTGAAAATTGTTTCTTAGAAAAATGTCTAGCAGCACTATGCAAGAAAGATTGGAGTGAGAAGAACCTAGAATTGGGGGAGGCTAGCTAAAAAGCTGCTGTAGTAATAGACTGGATCACACATTAGATGATTAAAAACTAAATAGGAGAGTGGCAGTGGGAATAGTGCAGAAATGATGGACAAAAAGGAAATTTCCCCAGAAAAAAATTGATAGGCTCTCATTATCAATTGATATAAAGATTAAAGAGAATGAGTAAAAATATTCCATTTTTTTGAGGACTGTACTGTTGCTACCACTGCCAGAGGGATTTTGAAGAGGGAGTTGTTTTGAGGGAGAGCTTGATGATTTCAATTGAGTGCATGTGATGATAGGAGATCACAAGAGGGAATCAAGCATTTTGTGTGAGCCTGGAATTAGGGTGAGAGGGCAGGATGTGGTATGATGGTGAGAGTCTTGATCTGGAGCCAAAGAATGGGGGTTTGAATACCACCCCTGCTGGTTACTACTTGTGTGACTTTAGGCAAGTTGCTTAACCTCATTCCTCATCTGTAAAGTGAGGGGGCTGAACCAAGTGTCCTCAAAAGTCCTTTTAAACCCTAAATTTATAATGCTTTGATTGGAAATTTAGAGTTAGGAGGACTCAGTATAGAAGTGTTCCTTGAAGCCATTCATCTAAGAGATGAGCATTCCAAAGGGAAATGTTTAGAGATGGAGTAGGGGGCCCAGGATGGAATTTGGATTTGGAAAATTCTTATAAAACTCTATTTTAAAAAATTTTTATTATTATTTTTATAAAACAATTAGTAGCATAAATTATATCATGCTGAGGATGATGAGGTCACAGTTGCAAGCATTGTTCTTAAAACTCACATACATTCTCTTGCCATATAATGATTTCTTCTTTTCTTGCTTTCTGCACATTCGTCAGAAATGAATTTGATCCCAGAGGGCACCAGTTGCTTTTGGAAGGTATATGTTAAAAATTAATATGTCAGGGGTGGAGCCAAGATGATGGAGTAGAAACAGGACTTCCACGTGGCTCTGGCTTCCACTTCCTCCATGTAAAAAGTGACTCTAAATAAAGACTGACAAAGTGACAGAGAGAAAAAAATCTCCTGCTGAAGGAAGCTCGGCAGGCCAACAGGAAAGGTCTATCACAGTGTGCTGGGAGCTGAAAGCAGTCCTCCCTGAGCCTCGGTTTTAGCCCCAGGGTGGCCCCCAACCAAGTGGGGCTGGAGCAAACTTCACTAGAGTAAATCACCAGCAGCTGTAGCAGTTTCCAGATTTCTCAATCCACAAATGCCAAAGAAAAAGTAAAAGGTTAGTGTAGAACTTTTTTTTGAAACAGGAGGAGCATGGTCCAGCTGCTACCCCCAAGTAAGAAGCACCAGATGCACTGCAGCTACAGCTGCTGCCATGTGGCTGCTTCCAGAGCTGGCCTGCAGATTGTAGAGGGACCAAGCCATCATTCAGAGGGTAATTGCTCTTGCTTTGACCTGCTTGGATCTGGATCACAGTCTTGGGTGGTGGTCCTGGGTTGTGTCACCAGTGAGCCAGAACATGTGGAGACTGTAGAGAGGTTGCCGATCTAATAGCTCCTGCAGCTGCAAAACCCCCAGCAATTTGAGACATAGCTCTCACCATTCTGGAAGTAGAGATCTACCATGGCAAAGAGCTCAAAAGTCTAGTAATTGACTGCCAACATGAGCAAGCACAGGAAGAACAAACAGATGACAGAATCCTTTTTTGGGGACAAAAAGGATCAAGGCTTGGAGCAGGAGGAAGACAGCAAAGTCAGAATGCCTGCATCAAAAGCCTCCATCAAAAATATGAACCAGTTACAGGCATGGAGAAGCTCAAGAAGAATTTTGAAAATCAAGTAAGAGAAGTGGAAGAAAAATTGGGAAGAGAAATGAAATTGATGCAAGAAAATTATGAAAAACAAGTTAACAGCCTGCTAGAGGAGACCCAAAAATACACTGAAGAAAATAACACCTTAAAAAATAGACTAATTCAAATAGCAAAAGAAGCCCAAAAAGCCAAAGAGGAGAAGAATGCTTTAAAAAGCCAAATTTGCCAGATGGAAAAGGAATCTCAAAAACTTGCTGAAGAGAATAACTTCAAAATTAGATTGGAGCAATTTGAAGCTAATGACTTTATGAGAAATCAAGACACTTTAAAATAGATCCAAACAAATGAAAAAATAGAAGGCAATGTGAAATATCTCATTAGAAAAACCACTGACCTGGTAAATAGATCCAGGGGAGATAATTTAAAAATTATTGGTCTACCTGAAAGCCATGATCAAAAGAAGAGTCTAGACACCATCTTTCAGGAAATTATCAAGCAAAATTGCCCTGATATTCTAGAACCAAAGGGCAAAATAGAAATTGAAAGAATTCACCAATCGCCTCTTGAAAAAGATCCCCAAAATAAAACTCCTAGGAATATTATAGCCAAATTCCAGAGCTCCCAGGTCAAGGAGAAAATACTACAAGCAGTCAGAAATTTAAGTATTGTGGAAACATAATCAGGATAACAGAAGACCTAGCAACTTCTACATTAAGGGATCAAAGGGCTTGGAATATGATATTCTGGAGGTCAAAGGAGCTAGCACTAAAACCAAGAATCACCTACCCAACAAAACTGAGTATAATGCTACAGGGAAAAATATGGTAATTCAATGAAATAGAGGACTTTCAAGCATTCTTGATAAATAAAACCTGAGCTGAACAGAAAATTTGACTTTTAAATACAAGAAGCAAGAAAAGCATGAGAAGGTAAACAGGAAAAAGAAATCATGAGGAATTTATTAAAGTTGAACTTTTTACATTCATACATGGAAAAATGATAATTGTAACTCATAAAACTTTACTCAGTATGGGGATAACTGAAGGGAATATATATATATATATATATATATATATATATATACATACATACATACATATTTATGTATACATATATATGTATAGGAGAATATATATGTATATGCATATATATGTGAGTGTGGGCATTTGTATGTTCATGTATATATAGACAGAGGGCACAGGATGAGTTGAATATGAAGGGATGATATCTAAAAAATAAAATAAAGAGGTGAGAGAGGAATTTATTAGGAGAAGAAGAAAGGGGGAGATAGATTAGGGTAAATTATCTCATATAAGAGGTAAGGTTACAATGGAGCAGAAGAGCAGGAAGGTGAAAGGGACTGGGACAACCTGATTCCCATTGAATTTGGCCTAAGGAGGGAATAACATACACACTTAACTGTGTATCTTACCCTCCAGGAAAATAAGGGGGTAGGGGATAAGAGGGGGGAGGATAGAAGGGAGGGCAGATTGTGGGAGATGGTAGTTAGAAGCTAACATTTTTGAAAAGGAATAGGGTCAAAGGAGAAAATAGAATAAGTGGGGGGTGGGATAGGATGGAGGGAAATATAATTAATCTCTCACAATGTAGCTACTATGGAAATGATTTGGGTAACTACACATGTACAATCTATATTGAATTGCTTATCTTCTCAGTGGGGGTGGGTAAGGAGGGAGGAGGAGAAAAGAATCTGGAACGCAAAGTTAAAAAAAAAAGTTTAAAATTTTGTTTTTTACACGCAACTGGGAAATAAGATATACAGGTACTGGGCTCTAGAAACCTATCTTGCCCTACTAGAAAATTAAAGGGGTGAAGGAGGAGGTTATAAGAGAGAACAGATTAGGTCAAGGGGTATTCAGTAGGCTTCCTATTTTGGGGTGGGGGTATGGGAAAGATGGGGAGGGAAAAATTGTAACTCAAAATCTTGTGCAAATGAATGTTAAAAACTAAAAATAAATAAATTAAAATAAAATTAAAAAAAATTAATATGTTAATATTGATGCTATAGTTAGACATTAGGAGTCAGACTAAGGGTCAAGCTACCCTACAGGTCATTAGATATTTCTCCAGGAGGGCTGTAAATAATGTGAGATTAGCTCTAATCTAGGGTGAATACAGGAGGTAAAAGGGATTGCTGCCTTTGGAAACCCTGTATAGTGGCCTGAAGTCATGGGCATGCTTTGCCATTTTATTAATTAACTAAAGCAGTCTGGCTGGTCTTTCTTGCTAACAGTCCCTAAGTAGCCATTCATGCCTTATTATTCTGTGTCTACAATTCAAAGCAGAGTTCATCAATGTTAAAAAAAAAACTAACCAAATCCAACCCCCACCCATCAGCCAAGCATCAATAAAAATAATGTGATTTGAATGGTAAAGTCTTTTTTTCCCCTACTAGAAAGTATGTGTCTATTTAATCCTCTGCCTTCAGCTTCCACTGTAGGCAGTCACACTTCTCCCTTGAGATTTATTGTTGGTTTCAGTATTATCAGGTAGAGATTGTACTGTGCTAGTGAATGCTTTGAGCATGTAAACATGAATACCCTAGAGAAAGCAGGGAGCATACACGAAACTATGAAATAGAGATGCTGTGTTCAACTCTTTTGTTGTCTTTCTCCTTGTGATCTGAAAATACCAGAAACCAACGTAGAGGTGTCAGAAATTTATGTTTCATGGCAAACCAAACAGCCTTGAGAGCATAAACTCGTGTCACATACCAAGTGCCTGTGGATGGTATATGAAAGTAATAAAGGCATTTAATAATTATTTTTCACGGGTCAATTCTGACAGTCCCTTCTTTCCCATCATCAAATACTGGAAGTCAGTGATATTATGGTGCTAGAAATCCTGTGATTATTTTGTGAAGAACCGACAGCAAGAGTTAAATATACTGGCAGTAAACGGGCCGCTAGGTGCAGAGAGAGCTTGGCTGACTATGAAAGGTGAATGAGTTTAACTGCATTAATACACTGGTATGTCCTGAGCAAAGTGGGCGTGACTGCCAACTGAAGGTGGAGGTGGGCATCGATGAAATGATGGTCTCTTGCGTTTCTTTCAACTATGAAATTCTTTCCCTCTAGGGTACAATGACACGTAGGGCTTGTAGCTGGGCCTTCTGCCCAGCAGGGCCTACGGTCTGTGTATGGGCACTAGAGTTTTATATTATGATCACATTGCCATTTATCCTGAGGTTAGTCTGTGGTGTAATATTGACCTGTCTCTTTGCTTTTAGAGAGTGAGTGTGTGTGTGTGTGTGTGTGTGTGTGTGTGTGTGTGTGTGTGTGTGTGTGTGTGTAAGACATTTGACGTGACTTCCCAGAAAGCAAGGTAGATGTCTTATCTCTGATATCTTTTCAACCGAAGAAACAGAGTATGATGGAAACGATTGTGCTAAAAAGAAAAGAATGCATCAGAAAGTCTTCAGAATCCATCTATTACAGAAGATAATGCCTTGGAGGACAGTATGGA
This sequence comes from Pseudochirops cupreus, assembly GCA_028627135.1. NCBI lineage: Eukaryota > Metazoa > Chordata > Mammalia > Diprotodontia > Pseudocheiridae > Pseudochirops > Pseudochirops cupreus. The sequence goes on along the minus strand of CM053580.1, from coordinate 142,185,049 downwards.
AAGCTCCATTTCAATTCTCGTCACCAATTCCTTTTCTTGTGTGTTAATATTAGCCCCTTACCAGTCCCTTTCTAAAAACGAGAGTGAGCTCAGAAGGCACCGATCAGGTTGGTAGCTTTCACCAAGTCTCAGTTCACACATTAGACATGAGGGGTTGCCCATTATTTGGGGAGTGGCTGACCCACTTATGGAATATGAATATCACGGAATACTAATGTGCTGTTAAAATGATGAAAGGTATGGTTTCAGAGGTACTTGGGAAGACTTGTATGTACTGATGAACCAGGACAACGATGTATAAAATTACAACAATATTGTAAAGACAAAACCTTGGAAGGCTTAAGAACTATAGTCAGAACGATAATCAACAATGATGTCAGAGAACCACCTCTTGACATAGATTCAGGGTGTAGAAAGAAACATACATTTTTGGATGTGGCCAATACAGGACTTTGTTTTGCTTTATTATGCATATTTGTTACAAGAAGTTTTTGATTCTCTCCTCCCTCCCCACCCTCCCCCACCCCCAAGGACAGTGTGGTGGGAAGGATAGCAAATAAATGTTTATTAGTTGAAAAAAAAATTGAAAAGAAGAAAAAGAATCAGATTAGTTTCTAAATAGCTTAAAAAAGGATATAATCATCTCTATCTATTAATCTAGGAAAGGCAACTGGAGAGACAGTAGCCTAAGCATGCACAGTTGGTAGTGAGCAAATTTCTCAGGTCTGGAACCTTTTCTGCTTATCCATACGTAAGGGTGGAAGTGACTTAGAACACTTTGTGCTTAGAGTGCCACCTTGTGGACTGTCTCGATATTGCACTCTAAAACAACTATACTACATCAGCAAATTCTCAGACTGAAAAGGACACAAGAAATCACCCACCCTTTAACACTGTGATAAAGATAGGCATGTCTTGCAACGTGTCTGTTATTGATAAACTGGTCTTGACAATGACAAAGAACTTGCTGCTTTTTTGCCACAGATGCCATGAGGGCCAGCTAGATGGTAAAGTGGCTAGAGCAGAGAACCTGGATTCAGAAAGACCTGGGTTCAAATCCAGCCTCAGACACTTACTAGCTGTGTGACTTTAGGTGAGTCAATTGATCTCCTTTTGCCTAAGTTTCCTCATCTGTAAGATGGAGATAATAATAGCACCTACCTTGTTGAATTGTGAAGATCAAATGAAATCATATTTATGAAACACTTAGCCAATTAGTATTAACTATTATTGGCAGCAGCATCTAATTCTGCAGCCACTAAGAGCATCAGCAATATTTTTTGTGAGATGACATCGGGAAACAAACTTTGTAACACTGAACAACCCACCTAGTTACATAACCCATTTTTTTGGGGAAAGAAGTATTCATATAGGTTTATGCAAATATTCCTACAATGTACATCAAAAATTAATGAACTGGAATTCCATGTTATTTGGGAAAACACTGACATTTGGAAGCCCCAAGGATGAAGACAGAAGTTAAGGTACAGAGGAGGACTATGAACCAGATCCTGAATTCCTTGAACATGGAGGGAGAATGATTTATTAGAAGAAGGCTACCATTATGTTGATATAGACTGATGACATGAACCTCAAAGGCAGAGAGGTGGCTGATAGTGTTAGAGGAAGAGTCTGAAAGTGGCAGTGAGGACAAGTTGGCCCAGTATCTCTGAGATCATCAGAGAAGGAACAACCAGGGCTCTGAAGGGTGACCAGTATTGTAGTGTCTTCTGTAGGGAGCTAGATTTCCATGAAAATGAAATGAAAAGAATGTCAGCCAGCCAATCAACAAACACTTATTAAGCTCTTACTGCCGTGTGTGTGTGTGTGTGTGTGTGTGTGTGTGTGTACGCACGTGCGCAAGACTAGCACTGAGGATACAAAGAAAGACAAAAACAACAAACTATCCATGCCTTCAAGGAGAATATGTGCTAATGGCAAAGATAGCTTATAAATGACTAGGTATAAAAGACATATATACAGAGGCAGTTGACTGGAAATCTGAAATGGACTATGAAAAAAAGAAGTTTATTAATGATTGTTTGAGAGTTCTAGGAAACACAATGACAAGGGAGGGCAAAGGAAGAAAGGGAACAGGGAGTGGTAGTAGAGAGCGTGATGGAGTCAGGAGTCTGGGGAAAGGTAGTAGGAGACTGGAAGCCTTCACCACGAGGAGTGACTACTCTGAATCACTTGGCTTAAAGGAATAAGAAGTATAAATTTGCTTACTGTAGTTGCCAGTTGGATGGGTTCCTTTCATCAGATTGCTTTGATAACAAAGTCATTGGTGCTCCTTCTCCAAACATCAAAGTTTGGGGGTGGTGGTGTTAGGAAATTAGGGTGGGAGGTTTGAGTCTGCTGAGCTAGCCTATAATATTAGCTCATTATTTAGATCCCAAGATGGCAGGAGGCCAGGAGATGAGCTCTTCCCAGAAGATATCCTTCACATAAAGTATATACTTGGCTCTGTGTCAGGCCTGTTGTCTGAGGCTTTGGTCCCTTTTGACATTCAGCCAGTTTTATCTAAGGCCTGGATCAAGGCAGGGCTGAACTATCATGAAGAGAATTCCCAACACAGTAGAAGATTGCAGTGACTGGGAAAACATCTCTGGGAAATAGTGCCAGTCACTATTATGCTTCCCTTCCATTAAAGTCCTACCTAACTATGTGTCTCACCCCTTTACATTGTCAGTTACTCAAATTCTGTTTTACGTAAAGATAAATCTGATCACTAAACACAAATCTGACCCCTTGATTAAATACCCTAGAAGCTCACAGTGTGGGAGTAAATAGAAATGATGTGCTTCCCTAAAGTTGTGGCCATTGTACCTTTTTTCCTGTCCCTGCATGTTAGCTGCCTTACCTACTCTGCTCAGGACAATGGTGATACAATTCCAGCTAAATTTGGCATTTCTCATTTTTTTTTCTGTAAAATTCTGTGTTTGGATAAAATAATACAAGGGATTTTGCATAGGGAACAAAAAGTAATTGAAGATAAACATAACCAGTAAACTTGTTGCACTCTTGTCTATGATTTCTGTAAATTGACAGACTGTGTCATGTCTCTGCATCATGTCTGTTTAATTGGTTACTACTTGTGTGACTTTAGGCAGAGAACCATTAGAGAGAATGGTGAAAATAAATCATGTGACAAGTTAACTTTTTATACTTCTATCATAAATATTTAATATAACTAATAATGTGTTGATAGAAAAACGAGCTGGTTGCTGAATAAGCAGAATAAGTAAAAAAAAAATCAGTGCCCATTTGTAGTGAAAGCATTTTTAAAAATTAAATTAAAATGTTGTTACAACAAAAACTTTCTTTCCCATCTCACCTACCCTCCAATTGAGAAAGAATCACAAAACTCCTATTACAAACATGGATAACCAAGCAAAATGATATCCTGCATGGCCCATTTCCAAAAAGACTATGCCGCAATCTATTCTCTGAGTCTGTCTTCTATATCTATATGGAGGGAGGTACCATGTTTCATCAAGAGTCTTCTGGAAATGTGGTCAGTGATTGTGTTGATGAGTTCCTAAGTCTTTCAAAGTTGTCCATTTTAATAATACTATTTTTATTGTAGAAATTGTTCCCCAGGTCCTTCTCATTTTACTTACTACCAACCAATTATTAAATATTACCTAAGTGCCTATTAGGTTCCAGGCACTATGCTCAATACTAGGGACACTAAACAGGACAAGAAACATTCCTTATCTGAACTTATGAAAGTTGAACTGTTTACATTCCTACATGGAAAGATGATCTTTGTAACTCATGGGACTTTTCTCAGCATTAGGATAGCTGAAGGGAACACACAAACACACATACACATACATTATACATACATATCTATATCTATATCTATATCTATATATATACACACACACACACACACATACATATATATGTCTATGTATTATATGTCTGTATATATATGTATGTGTATACATATGTATGTATATATGTGTATATGTATACATAGAGGGCACAGGGTGAGTTGAATATGGAGGGAAGATATCTAAAAAATAAAGCTAAGAGGTGAGAGAGGGATACATTGGGAGAAGGAGAAAGGGAGAGATAAATGGGATAATTATCTCACATAAAATAGGCAAGAGAAAATTGTTATAATGGAGGGGAAGAGCAGGGAGGTGAAAGGGAATGAGTCAACCTTACTCACATTGAATTTGGCTTAAGGAGGGAATAACATACCCACTCAGTTGGGTATCTTACCCTACAAGAAAGTAGGGGGAAGGGGATAAGAGGGGGGATGATAGAAGGGAGGAGGAAAGACTGCAGGAGAGGATAGTTAGAAGCAAACACTTTTAAAAAGGAACAGGGTCAAAAGAAAAAATAGAATAAATGGGGGGCTGGAAAGGATGGAGGGAAATAAAATCTTTCACAATATGACTACTATGAAAATGTTCTGCATAACTACACATGTATAACCTATGTTAAATTGCTTATCTTCCCATTCGGGGTGGGTGAGGAGGGAAGAAGGGAGAGAGTCTGGAACTCAAAGTTTTAAAAACAAATATTAAAAAATTGTTTTTAAATGATACCGGGAAATAAGATATACAGGCAATAGGGTATATAAATCCATCTTGTCCTACAAGAAAGTAAGGACTAAGGGGGTAAGGAGAGGATACGGGAGCATATAGGAGAGGGCAGACTTGGGGAAGGGGTAATCAATGTGCTTGCCTTCTTGGGGTGGGGTAGGAGAGAGATGGGGAGAAAATTTGGACCTCAAAATCTTGTGGAAATGAATGTTGCAAACTAAAAATAAATAAACAAATAAATGATTATTTTAAAAATATGATTAAAAAAAGAAACATTCCTTATCCTCAAGGAGCCTGCATTCTACTGGGGGAGACAACACACAAATATATGCAAAGCAAGGCGTACACAGAACAAAGAGGAAATGGAAGAGGGAAGGCACTGAAATTGTGGAGTTGGGTAAGACCATGTAGAGGGTGGGATTAAAATTAAGTTGGGACTTGAAGTCAGGGAGGTCAGGAAATGAAGCAGAGAAGAGAGAGTGTTCCAGGCATGGAAGAATACACAGGCCAGGAGGTCGCAGTGTCACTGGATGGAAGCACCCATGTTGGGAAGTAAGGTGAAAGAAGACTGGAAGTGTCAGAGGGGGCTAGCTCATGAAGTACTTTGAGTGCCAAGTAGAGCATTTTGTATTTGATTCTGGAGGTGATAGGCAGCCACCTGAGTATACTGACATGATCAGAACTGCCTTTCAGGAATAAGATGGAGAATGGTTTGGAATGGGGAGAGACCTGAGGCAGTCAGATCCACCAGCAGACAGTGTAATAATCAAGGCATGAGGTAATGAGGACCCCCTGCTAGGGTTGTATCAGTGTCTGAGGAAAGAGGGGAGGGATTTTTCCAGAGATGTTGCAAAAATGAAATCAATAGGTCTTAAGAAACTGGATATGGGTGTGTAAGAGAATGAGGAGCCAAGGATGACTCCTAGGTTGCAAGCCTGGGAGATCGGGAGGATGGTTTTGCTCTCTACGTTAGTAAGGAAGGTAGGATGAGGGGAGTTTTAATGGAGCTTTAGTTCATAAAGCCTTCCAATGCTTCTCAGAAACTATCTCTGTCATGCCATTGCCCAGCTGATTAATCCACAACCCCCTCAGTTTCCAATTCTTTGCCGCTGCAAAAAGACCTACTATAAATATTTTTGCATATACTTAGAGTTTGTTTTGTTTAGGACTAATTCTTCTCTTACTCTATTCTCCCTCTCATTCTTCCCCTCCTTCCCTTTGACTCCTGTTTTTCTCTTGAGTGAAATGTATTTCTTTCCTCATTTGACAAGTTTAGATGAGAGTGAGATTCAAGTGGCACTTATGCCCCTGACACCTTCCTCCTTGTTTGTATAGACTTTTAACTGCACACCCTGATTGCATGACATAATTCTCCCCATTCTCCCTCTTCCTTCTAATATATATTGTCTTTCCCTCCCTTTCCATTCTTCTTCTGAGATCATCAAAACGAAACTGAATCATTCCCAGGTCCTCTGTTAAGTTAGACTCCTTCTATGACCCCTGGTGATGATATGAGGAAATATATGCAACACCATTCTAGACTATAAATAGTTTAGCCTTGTTTATTTCCTTATAATTGATGATTAATGTTTATCTTTCTCTTCACTCTGGTGTTTGTGAAGGGTCTGCCACTGGGAAACAAAAATTAAAAATGGAAAAACCCAGGATGCTAGAGTTAGAAGGGGCCTTTAAAATAATTTTGCTCCTTGATTCAATTAAATAAACTACTTACATGCAGGCAGTGTGCAAAGCACCAAGGATACAAAAAACAAAAAGACAGATAGCCCCTGCTCTTAAGAAGCTCATAATTGAATGAGGAAAGACAACATACAAATGGAAGCTGAATAGGGGAGTAGGGGAACCATGGAGTATCCACTGTGGGAGTATGATGTTTCATGGAGACCAAGCTGAGTTGCTGATGGAAAATGGAGAATTACTTGTAAAGTTACTTGTAAATTTATCATTCCTCCCTCTGTTCCTGCAATCTAAGAGGCAACTGAGGTAGCCGAGATGGTGTCTCACGAGTATCAATAACTGAGTCACTCTGCATGATGACGAGATTTCAAGTGACCAGCTTACCCTGGGGGAGGCATGATGTTGGGCGAGCCAAACAGACAGAGAAAATCCCCTTGCCAATTCATGGCGACACTACTCTGCTTGGGTAAGTCATTCAAGAAAGACACTACTTACCTTGGGAAAGTCATGTCATTTCCTTGGGCCAGTTTCTTCACTACTGAATGAAAGGTTAAGCAAATTGGTAAAGATGATGAAAGGTGGAAACAGTTGTAGACAGCTGCTTGGGGCGTTGAGTGGTGGCCACTTTTCCAAGGTCATACACAGACAGTTCAGGTTTTCCTAGCTCTGAGGCTAATCACTACTTCACACACACACACACACACACACACAACTGGCATATGCATATATGTGTAAATGTGAATATACATGAAGTATCCATATTATATATATTTACATTGTCTTAAATCTTTGCAAACCTTAAAGCACCATATTCTTCTTCTCTCCTTTCTCCTCCTTTTGCTGCTGCTGCTACTACCACCATTACTGCTATTCCCTTCTGCTTCTCACTATGTCTATATGAGGCTAAAAAAAGTACATATAAATTCACTGAGATGACAATTCGTCTCAGACATTTGCTATCACATAAACCCAATGACCAATCAATTGACTGATCTCTGAACTTTCCAAGCAGTTGCCACTATTTTGGGGAAGTTCAGTCTGAGAGTCTTGACCCCCACATCAACTACCTTAACAACCTTTGAAAATCATAACATTTACAAATATCAGTCATTTAACATTTATGGACTATCAGTGTGCAAAGACAAGGATGTGGGAAAGAAGTCAATTCTATTTGGAAATCTGTCAAAGAACAATCATGATGCGAGTAACATATCTTAACATTAAATTTTAACAACTCCCAAGTATTATTCTGGGGCAGCCAGATGGTACAATGGATAGAGTGTGGGGCCTGTTGTCAGGAAGACTAGTCTTCCTGGGATTAGATCTGACCTCAGACACTTACTAGCTGTGTGACCCTGGGCTTGTCATTTCACCCTGTTTGCCCCAGTTTCCTCATCATATAAAATGGGCTGGAGAAGGAAATGACAAACTGGTCCAGTATCTTTGCCAAGAAAACCCCAAATGGGTTCACAAAGAGTTGGATACAACTGAAAAACAACTGAATCACAACAAATATAATTCTGGTCAGCAGAATTTTGGAATTCTAAAAAGTAGAATTTTTCAAAGGTATGTATAAAGGTCTAATAAATCAAACTAGGGACTATTCCAAAAGGACAATGGGAAGATGCATAATGGATCCAAGTAATTTGGAGATGAAGTTAGTGTAATCTCCAGAACTTTGGATTGATCCTTTGCCAAAGATTTATTGAAGAGGCCTGCACAACCTGTGGGAGGATTGCTTATAACCCCGGGGGCCACTGGCTACACACCAAAGAATTTCTTCTACATATGAAGGATATTTTCCTCTGAATTTTTTTTACCAGTCAGTTGAAATCCTTTGGCATGAAGCAAGTGTGTGCTGCAGTTGTGCAGGCCTGCTATAGGAGGACAAGCATTGGATTTGGAGTTTGAGGACATGGATTTGTGTCCCAGAACTACTTTTGTGACCTTGGGTAAGTCTTTTAATTCCCTTGGGTCAGTTTCTTTAGCTATTGAATGAAAAGTTAAGCAAGTTGGTAAAGATGATGAAAGATGGAAATAGTAGATGGAAACATCCTCCTCAGAGAATGATAAAGACTGGTACTCTAAACGTGTGGATGGCATATTTTTGGCTCTAGCTGACGGAAGTAACTCTATGTTCGACTACTGATTAATCAGCCTATATACCGGGAAATTCCCTTATACTCAACAACTAGTTTGATCAGTTACATTAAGGGCTAGAAATGCAAGATAAACAAATTATCAGCTGAACAAATTTCTTCTTGTCTAGGTGTGTAAGGTTAGCAATCACATTGTCTTTGTAGTCGATAAAGGGGACCACAGTTCAGGTGACGCCATGAAGCAACTACTCATAAAGTCACCCTCCCATTCAGTGCCTCTGAATATGCCCAGAAAAATCAATGAAATACAAGTATAGAGATCCAAGAGATCCAGTGTTTTGATTGGAATAAACCCATTGTATGCCTAAGGCACTGTGATATGTACTTCTGGGTCTGAAAAGAGAGAGGGAAAAGTATACTTTTACATGCCTGTGACTAATAAATTATCAGACTCAAGATCTTTTGTGCACTTATGTTCCTTCTTATCTCCTTACTCATCATTTCCTCATACTACTCGATTGTTGGTGGAGCTATGAATTGGTTTAACCATTTTGGAAATGTTTTGGAATTTGGAATGAGACAAGAATGTCCATACCCTTTGACCCAGAGGTTCTATTGGTAGGCATATGCCCTGAGAATATCGAGGCAGAGAAAACAAATCTGACAAATACCAACATATTCATAGCAACATAGTATAATAGTCATTTTTGTAGTAGTCAAGACTTGGAAACAAAGGAGGTGCCCATTGATTTGGGAATGGCTAAACAAATTGTGCTACATGAATGCGATAGAATATTACTGTGCTGTAAAAATATTAATTATTCAGAAAAGTGTAGAAAAAGTTTTGTTAACTGATGTCAAGTCCAAGGAAGAAGAAGCCCCTCACAGAATAAGCTGATTATCAGAAAACTCCTCATGCTGTTTAACTACACTTAGGATATTTTCAACTTCTTCCTACCTTTCTCAGCCTCCTCTTCCCTCTGATTGAAGGGCTGGAGGGCATAGTATTAAACTCCACCCAAACTCTTCTTTTTTAGAGGACAGAACCTGGACTTAGCAGCTCATTTCACTTTGCACCCATAGCTCTGCTTGGTGTCAACTCCACACTCCCATCTTGCTTTCCAACTTCCTCTTGTGTGTTGTCTTCCCCATTAGATTATAGCCTCCTTGAGTTCAGGGACTGCCTTTCTCTTTCTTACTTGTATCTCCAGGGCTTAGCACAGTTCTTGGCACATAGTAGGTGCTTAATAAATGTTTACTGAATTAAATTTATTGAATTGAAAGTAAGCAGAACAAGGAAAATAAAATATACACTGACTACAACAATAGGAGCAGAAAGAAAAAAGAAAGAATGAACAAGTAGAAGAAAAATGAATAGAAAAGCATTTATTAAGGACTTAATAACTATCAAGCACTAAGGAATACAAATGAGAAGGTGTAATGAGAATGGGAATTTGAAGATCTTCCCTGCCCCTTAATAGACCTAGGGGGGAGTTTGAAGATGTCCCCTGCTTTGAAAGTAAACTCTGCCCCTGAGAGGCTGAATGTAGTCACATGGAGCTTGTGGTGGGAGGATTTTGCTGAGGAAAAGCAGAGCCCACAGAGAAGCTAGTAGAGAGGGAGTCTGACTGTTGGAGACAGTTGCAGATGGTTAGAGGCAGAAGAGCTTATTAAAGAGATAGAGGGTTTTGTGAATAAATATTGATCACTTATTGGTTTGCAGGAAGGTTAAAGGATGCTGTGGCTCTCAGCATTATTATGGCCTCTGAATATCTTTGGC
>CM053580.1:142148474-142166146 GCA_028627135.1 Pseudochirops cupreus | reverse complement strand
TTGCCATATGACCTGAAAGACATACACTGCTGTTGGCCAGGTTCCCCACCCACCCCATCTTTGTGTCTACTTGTATCAGTCTCTCCCCTCCCTTCTCCTCCCTTCTGTCTTTGTCTCTCTCTCGTAAGCCCAAGTGGTGACTGCTATTCTGTGAGAGTAACCCTGCTCTGCCTAGGAAAACTATGGTGAGTCAATGTTGGCATCTCCTCCTTTCAAGTCACTGTCACCATTTCTGTGTTGAAGTGAATAGAACTTCCTTTAACCCTGTCTGTTCCTGTGTCAACTTTATTAAACAAAGTTTCCTTTCCATAGGACTTGGTAGTTTGGTTATCACGCTACTTTTAAGTACTCTTAGACAAAATGGTGAAGTAGATTGCAATTGATAAATGGTCAAAGGATATGACCAGGCAGTTTGAAAACGAATAAATTAAAGCTATCTATGGTCATATGAAAGAATTCCCTAAATCACTATTGATTAGAGAAATGGAAATTAAAATAACTCTGAGGTGCCACCTCATACCTATCAGATTGACTAATATGAAAGAAAAGGAAAATGCTAAATGTTGTAGAAGATGTGGGGAAATTGGGACACTAAAGTACTGTTGGTGGAATTGTGAACTGATCCATCCATTTTGGACAGCATTTTGAAACTATGCCCACAGGGCTATAAAACTGTATATCCTTTGATCCAGCAACACTACTACTAGATCTGTATCTGAAAGAGATCATAAAAGGGGGAAAGGATCTACATGTACAAAAATATTTATAGCAGCTCTTTTTGTGGCAGCAAAGAATTAGAAATTGAGGGATTGCCCATCAGTTGGTGAATGGCTGAAAAGCTGTGGTATATGAATGTAATGGAATACTATTGAGCTATAAGAAATGATGAGCAGGTGGATTTCAGAAAAACCTATAAAGACTTACGTGAACTGATTCTGAGTGAAATGAGCAAAACCAGGAGAACACTGCACAGTGACAGCAACATTGTATGATGATCAACTTTGATAGACTTAGGTCTTCTCAGCAATATAATGATCCAAAACAATTCCAAAAGACTCATGATGGAAAATGCTATCCACATCCACAGAAAGAATTATGGATTCTGAATGCATATGGAAGTATACTATTTTTATTTTCTTTTTCAAAATCTTTTTGTGGTTTTTCCCATTTGTTCTGATTCTTCTTTCACAACATGGCTAATGTGGAAATATGCATAACATAATTGTGCATGTATAACCTAAAAAAATCAATGAAGTAGATCAAGTTTGTCTGACTGTGTTCTCTTTATTCTTCCTGCCCTTCGGTCCTAACTTCAAGGAAAAATGCTATTAAAAATAAACAACCCAATCAAGATCTTCCTTTCAACTTCTTGATTAATTTCTTAATTGAAAGGTCAAAATAAAAGGGATCCGACTAAAGTAAATTGCCAAGTCTGCTACTCTGGACTATCACATCAGTATCTTCCTTCATTGACCATATCCTAATCAATCAACCAATAAGTATTTATCCCTAAAACAATGGATATTTATTAAATGTGTACTCCATACCAGTCATTATTCTTTGCTGAGGATGCAAAGAAAAAAAATCAAACTAGTCTCTACCTTCTACACTTTTTAGGAATCCTATGTGTAATTCAATTGGCTAATGCCATTAAAAATGACTCTTTTAATTTTAGTCAATCCCCATTTCATAATTTGAATTTTAACTTTTCGGAATGTATTCACTTATGTTATCCCACCTAATTATGAATATCTTAAAGTTAGGGCTTCATCAGGATATGTCCACACCATTTTTTTGATGCAAATAAGAGATTGTGGGGGAAACTAGTTGCAGATGTAAAGTGTGTGTTTTTCTTGATCTCAACACAATACTTTTTCTTGTATCATTTTTTTTGATATTTATTAGATATTTGGATAAGAACACAAAGTCTCCTGGAGTATATTACATAAAGTGTGTGTTGAGAAGCACTTTAAAGCAAAGAAGCTTTTATCTCCTCCTGGGTGTAGAGTGTCTCCTAAGAGAAGGTGACATGGGGATTGGTCTAGAGTTCTCCATTTGCCAAGAACTTTCCCATCTATACTCTCCCATTTCTTGCTTCTCAGCCTCCTGGCTAGCCTCCTCAGGTGAGAAGAGGGGCCAAGAGTTCCTGGAACCAAGGACTTCATACCTTTTATCTCCTATTGGGCACATCATATCCCCTGAGGAAATGTGGCAAAGGGCCATGTTGAGTTTCTTCCCTCAGCCCCAGAGGGTTGCTCCTTTCCTCAAAGCAACCACTCTCATCTCTGCCAGTAGAAGAGAACTTCTAACTTCTGTTGGCAGCCCAATTCCCCAACTGGGATGTGGAGAGCTTCTGGTGCAAAGAGGGGCAATCTACTCTTTGACTGCAGGCCTTCCACCTCTTGCTGTGTTTATCCTTTGAAGAAAGAAGAAGAAAGTTGGTGATGAATGGTACTTTTTTCTCCTACTGGGCCTTTATTGCTTCTAGGCAATTCTACTTTAAGTCTTCTACCAATTGATTATGGACTCTTCACAGTGGTTCTTCCAAATTTTTTCATTGTTCTTTAGAGCTTCCCTTGGTTCTCTTTCCTCACTCTCTCTACTAAGATACTTGACTAATAATTTACAGGAAAAATTGAGACCACTTGTAGTGAGTTCCTTCTCCTAATTATTCATCTCCTATCACTTAGATACCATCTTCCATTGTCTTCTCCTTCACTCCTATCTCACATGATGTAATGACCTTACTCTTAACTGAGAATAACTCCTCTACCTGATTAAGTAGTCACCTTCCATCTCAACTCCCTCAACAGATTGCCCCTTCTCTTATCCCCATGCTATCACTGATTTTCAATCTCTCCCTGTCTACTGGCTCATTTACTGCTGCTTAAAAACATGCCCACATTTTTCCCTGAAAAAACTCTCACTTTATTCTACCATCCCCACTATGATCCTTTATCTCCTCTGAAAAGGCTATCTATATTAGGTACCTGTAGTTTCTTTCCTTTCATTTTTTTCTTAATCTGGTTTCTATCCTGATTTGAAACTGCTCTATCCAATGTTACTTTTGGATCACTCTCTCCTCCTTGATATTTTCTTCTTTCTGGGTTTTTTTGGGATACCACTCTCTCATGGTTCTCTTACCTATCTGACTCCTCCTCTCAATCTCATTTGCTGGATCCTCATTCATATCACTCCTTCTAACCATAGGTATCCCTCAGGATTCTACCTTATTCTTCTCCCTCTATACTACTTTACTGTGATTTCAACTTCCACTGATTTAATTAGGATCTTTATGCTGATGATTCTCAAATCTACCTATTCTGCCCCAACCTCTCAACTCCAATTGCCTTTCAGACATCTCAAATTGGATGTCCAATTCTACACCATCTTGGCTCTGCTGCCTTCCAAATTATATTAATTTTTTGACATACATTTTTAAAAATTTGGAATTCCAAATTATCCTTCTCTCTTGCCTGTCCTCTACCACTTGAGAAGGCAAGCAATATGATATCTATTGTACAAGTCATGCAAGATATATTTCTGTATTAGCACACACACACACACACACACACACACACACACACACACACACACACACACACAGAAAGACAGAGAGCCAGAGAGAGAAAGTGAAATAAGTAGAGTTTAATCTGCACTCGAGGGTTCATCAGTCTTCTCTCTGGAGGTGGATGGCATTTTTCATCATGGGTCCTTTGGAGTTGTCCTGGATCTTTGTTTTGATTAGAGTAGTTAAGCCTTTTATAGTTGATCATCACTACAGTATTGCCATTCCTGTGTAAAATGTTCTCCTCATTCTGTTCACTTTGCTTTGGATCAGTATATGAGACTTCCTAGGTTTTTCTAAAAACATTCCTTTCATAATATCTTATAGCACAGTAGTATTCCATCACAATTATCTACCATATTTTTTTTTAGCTGTTCCTCAACTGATGGCATCCCCTGAATTTCCAATTCTTTCCACTACAAAAAGAGAGCCTATGAATATTTTTTTGGGGTGCAAATAGAGATCAGGTAATGCTAATACTGGGTCAAAAGGTATGCATAATTTTGTAGTCCTCTTGTCGTAGTTCCAAAATATTCTCCAGAATGGTTAGATCAGTTCACAATTCCACCAACTGTACATTACTATTGGTATTTTTACATGTCCCCTCCAACATTAGTCATTTTTCTTTTCTGTCGTGTCATCCAAGCTGATAAGTATGAGATAGATATATCTCAGAGTTGTTTTAATTTGTGTTTCTCTAATCAATAGTGATTTAGAGCATTTTTTAAATGTGAACTTTTTATTTTCATTTCTTCTCTAAACTGTCTGTTTATATACTGAGTCAAAGGATGACTGATGTTTTCAAGTGACTGGAGAATGTGTCCACAGCACTGTTATTATCAGATGCTCAGATGGTATTTCTCAAGCTGGGTGTTACTTCTTTACATTGTACTGACATTCCATGGTGGACGTACTATATAATTCCAGGTGTCAGATCTCAGTATGAATAGAGTAATGGGCCAGGAGAAATAAGCCCTTTGATGGCTGTGGATGTCTGTCATGAAATGTATTTAAAGAAGACATGACTTTGTGACCCCTTTTTCAAATTTTGCTTCCCAATCATTGCATTCTTAAGAAGCTCAGAGTTATTGTTAGTGTTTCTAGGCAGAAAGCCAGAATTTCATGTGGAAATTCCTTGACCTACTTGGCTCAATGACATTAATGGTTATTCCTCTTCTGAGATATGAAACAATTCTCTTTGTGCATTCTCTGTCTCTTTCTTATTCTCTTTCACCTTGCTCCAAAAAAAGGCAAAAAAAAAAAACAACCCAAGGAGACACCAGGCAAAAATTAATATTTCTTTTCTTTTTTGGTTGATTCTTTTTAATATGAGATAAGCTTTTAATCTGCATGGTTGTTGAATTATTGATGAAATTTTTTTTGTTAATTTCATTGTACTTCTTGTAAACACACTTCTACTATTGTTTTCCACATGTTATATTTGTCTGACATGAATATAAAGAATTTACATGAGCTTTTTGCAGTTTATCAGCCTCTTCAGGAAATTTTATTTTCCATGTCACGTCGATTGAAATCAGATTCTCTTTCTACTGCTGTTTGTTCATTATAGGAAGGAGCATCTGGCCTTGTTGGCCTACAACATGGGAGTTTAGGCTATATGTCAAAAGGAGTTCTCAGGGTGCACATATGGTAAGGCAGAGAGTCATGGGATTTACTTTAATCTATTGTGTTTAATACTCTCTTTATACTGATTATCAACATTAATTTACTAGTTATGAGCAAAAATTAAAATTAGTGTTTTAGATTACCTTGCCTGTTGACTGAATAAAGACAAGACCCATATGATCTCATTTCCTATAATTTGCAGAAGACAACATTACTTTATTGGCCTAAAAGAGAGCCATAATCTACAATTTCTGAATTATAAGACAAAATAAAACAAAAAAGTTTAATACAAAAGATTGTACATTATCTACCTAAAGCCACAAGTGGATAATAGATTGTGGGGGAGGAGGATTGTCACCCTGAGGATATTTACACAGCATTAGACAGCAGGGAGATAATTTTTATTTCCTTTCCAGAAAGGCATTAAAGTTGATAAATTGAAAATAACTTAAAATAATAAAGTCAAAGAATGAAAAAAGATTGAATGATTAATGTCATCTCTGTGGGCTTTATAGGTTCCAAAGATTCTTTTGTCTATTTTTATATCTATTGAAGTCATATGTAGTTATGAAAATGATCAAGTGCTTAACAAGTGTCTGTGATTGCTATTTAAGCCCAGTTGTTTGTGGCCATTGAAGGATCATATAAGGCCTGAACAGCCAAGTACATGTATAAATGGGCTAAGCTCATTTTCTGTGGGAGACCTTCAGTGGGATACTGACAGATGAATTCAGACTATTTAGAAATGACTTTATTTCAGGGTTGTTTTTGCTCATTTTTTTTTCATTCCCAAATGCTTAGCAAGTAAAATATAGAGCAGGGAATAAAATGGCTTTTTTAGTCACCATTCACATAAATTCAGGCAATAACATAAATGTGGTATTTGCAAAGGCAATAGATGTCTTTTGTGGTACAAAAATAATTGGTTTATTGATAAGGTTTGTAAGGGTGGAGATTCAGTTGTGGAATAGAATAAGCAGGGAGACATTGTCACAGTCAGGCTCTGGATACCCTTCAATCACTGAGTAATGAGTAATCATCTCTGTGGACTTTGGAACATGCTGTGCAATGATATACTTTGAATCACAAGAAGAGCTCTGATTGGAAAACTCCTGACTATCAAGTATTTCATTCAGAACTGTAGGAAGTTCACCTGTTAGTCAATACCATCCAAGTAGCTCAGTAGTTTTAGGTTTTAAAATAATTTATTTGCCTTTCTAAAACATACCATTTTTCAATCTTTAATTTATCTTTTTGGATGACTAGTCCTGAAGGATGGGGCTCATAATATGGATGAAGAATATTAATAGAATCCTCTATTTATGGAAAATGATAGACTCATTTAGAAAAATTAGACATAGGTGATATAGAGGCCAGGTGAACAGACAGGAGAGAGGCAGCATGGCCTAGTGGATAGATTTACCTACCTCAAAAATCCTAACTCAGACACTTACTAGCTATGTGATTCTCAGGTAAGTCACAAAAACTCTGGGTTTCAGTTTCTTTTTTGGAAAAGGAAGAGATTGGATTTGATAACCTTTAAAGCACCTTCCATCTCTAAATCTATGATTCTATGGCAGTGAGAGTCATGATTTGAGGATGGAGGAGAGGTAGGGCAAAGTTATGGATGGATGGGCTATGAAATTGCCTATAAAACGTGATTTGTGAGATGCTGTGGAGGCCCTTCATCCCAGAATTTCTTCTTTGCCTGAAAATTGGAAAAGTCAGGCTTAGGAAGTGGCTAAAATGTGACCATTACACATGAAGTTCTTTAGGTCCTCAAGAGATTTTGGTCTTTAAGAATTTCTTATCAAAATGATGGTATTCATAGGGTCAAACTATTAATTATTGCCTTAAACTATAAATTAATACTACAGCAAAGAGTTGTGTCAGAGCTTGTGGCAGGGCCAACAAGACTTGAACTGCTGCAATGCTCTCTGTAATTTCTTTTATACTGTCATTTATACTATCTTTTATACTATTGTTTTATACTCCTAATTATGTATAAAAGCATATGGTTTTGTTTCTTAGAATTTTGTAACTGCAAATGCTATCCTTTCATACTTTGAAGGATGCAACTGAATTAACGATGCTTGCTATAGAATACATACCTGTGTAAGAAGCCTGTGCTTGAGGTTTGTAGTCTGGTTTATAAAAGAACAATCTCCCCAGTCTGGAGCAGTCTGGGTGTATTCCACCATTTTTGAACTGGACAGGGGTCAGGATTTTGTCATCTGGGAAATTTGAATGACAGGGAGTCAGAAGGAGAAGAAGCATCCAGAGGAGCAGAAGGGGGAATAGCAAATTGAGAATGCTTCTCCAGGGAGTGACCATAATAAATGTGACATGTTGTAGCATTACCTTCCTCACTGGTCTGCTAATGGAATTATCTATCTGGAAAGAAGGCTACTTCACTGTATGTGTACTACAGGGTGTTGCTGAGACCTGGAGAACTTCACTCGTTCTGAGAGAACAAACCAAGGCCAGCTTTCTTATGCCTGCCAGATAATTTTCATGCAGTCTATAAGTGTTAATTGTCCCTTGACTTTTACTTTCACCCGTAAAACCAGTCAATAAGTCCCCTCTTCTTTTCTTAATAATAACCTCATAAAGTATCCATCTGGGCTTAGACAACTCCAAAGCATCTGGCATCATTGACTGGACCCTTCATGTCTCACTTGTAACTAATCTTCATTAAATCAGGGAACAATTCAGTTACAAATTCTCATCTCCCTCAACCAATTACTGAACTAAAAGATCCCAAAGCAAGATCCGGAATCTGAGACAGTAGAATATAGTTTGCTTCTAACCAATTATTATTCTGGAAGTATAACCTTGAAAAGCAGGAGATGTTTCTAATACACATCTGAGATGGGACTTTTCCTATACAAAAATGGAAAATTGAGAAGCCATCTTTCGAGCTGCCCCAGCACTCCATTCAGGGGAGCTGCCATACCACCGTTAAAATCTGGATGCAGATTTCGATGCCCACAACATTATATGCCCCTCTTCACATGGTTGTAAAGAATATTCTTTATTAAATATCTTTTGGGTATGTTTCATATGTGGGTTTCTTTTTGACCTTTTCAGTATGAATGCTTGGCCTACCACTCATTGGGACTGACACTTATGGTCTAATAAAGGAATTGAAATTGTCAGTGGAAAATTTATGAATTCTTTTCTATGTTTTAGAATATTCCTTGAAATTAAGGAGTTTTTATTTCAAATGCTACTATAAATGGACCTCATTTAAGGTTCCTAAGTGTTCCACACCTTGCTCATGCTCCTGAACTGAAGGGAAGAAGGTCCCTCAGAATGAACTTTCAGTTATGTACAAAGTAGGGAGTCAAATTTCTTTACGGGTAAATCATTGTAATATTATATAGGAGTTACTAGCCTGGACAGAGTTAATTTACTCCCATGGATCCATGCAGACCATAGTTAGGTGGAGGATGCCCTCTTCTTTTCTATGGAGAACGCAGAAACAGGACTTGTCATCAATGATCGGTCTTTGAAACAAACAAACAAAAAAACTGCATATATCACACATGATGGGACCGAATCTCAATATCACCAAAGACAAGAGAGTTACATGGATGTCTTAACTTTGTCTTAACCTACTATCCATAAAATACACTAAAATAAGCTCATGATTGCTCTTATATCTTCAGAAACAGGGTGGTTGATTTGACAATCACCAATACTATCAAATTTCTGATTTTTTTTTTTTATATACATGACCCTTGTCATCTCTTGTGAAATAGAGGGACCAGGAACATTTTAAGGGAATCCACTTCTTCACTGACGTAGGGAGGATGTCCTGCCTTGGCTTCCATGGGGCCAACTGCTCCTTGAAAAAGGAGTCATGTTCAATCTCAGACTCAACTCAGTTGACTTTGGGAATGAGAAAATTGAAAAGGTGACAGATAAATTTCATACACTCTGCAATTTTTATTTCTTTAAAAATGTTTACATCTTTATTATGAACTATTTATCTGATCAACAAAACATATATTCCAGTATATAATGAACAAAAAAGAAGATTGTATAGGAAACTTAATTTCTTTTAGTCACGGTAGATTGTTTAAAAGTCTATATTAAATTTAACAAGGTGGTAACAAAATTGCTTTGTGTTCTTCGCTGAAGTTCTTTTTGTTTTCTTCTTCTTTCTTATGTGTACATATGTATATATAGATGATATATAGATATATAAATGTATAGATGTATATAGATGTGTGTATACACATGCACACAATACACATGTATGTGTGTGCATGCATTATATATGTGTGTATGTATATGAGCGTGTGCATGTGTATGTGTATATATATATATGTATATGGAGAATAGTTCTAAGGAGAGAATGGAAGTCAAGGGACTGTCCTTTTTCCCTGTTTCCTTCAACTTCAAGCGTTGGTTCAATACAGAAACCTCAGGTAATAAAAAAGAAGAATATATCATAATGGGGAGAGACCATAAGGGCACAACTCTAACTTCAATTCAACTTCATGGCACAGTCTGTGATGATGCATAGGTTGAGTTAATGCAAGGCCTGCCTGTTATTTCCTCACTGGTGTTTGGAAGAAACTACAATGGAACACATTATTATTATTATTTCACATAATCAATTATTTATGTCTATATATTTTTCACTTGCTTTGTTCCCTTTCTCTGTAATTTTCTTAGCTGTGTTTGAAGGGAGACATCATAGTTTCTATTAAAACAGGATAGAATTTTTTGAAAAGGTATGGAAATGTTTCTTAAAACTGAATGGAGCCAAATTTTTTCTTGGTTTTCATATGTATTTTGTGGCAATTGCCCAATCAGTTTTTCCATTGAACTGATCACCATGCTACTGTGGTCCTAAATTCTTCCAAGCATGTTTGAAAGTGAACACAAAAGAAATAAAATGTTTTTAAAAACATGGACATTTTTGTAAGTCTAAGAAAATTATTATAGTCCTAGTTTGTGCTACATGATGTTATTTAAATTTCCTCCTGTATACCAGAAAACATTTTATTTCTCCTTAAATTTATGCATTTCCTTCTTTCTAGAAGCTAGGCATCTGACCTGTGGTCATCCCTGTGTTTTGTTCACTATCAGTGCTTTTTCCCTTTCCCTTCCCTTGCCTTTCCCCCTTTCCATCTTCCTCTTTCTCCCTTCCTCCTTTCCCCTTCCCCTTTTCCCCTTGTCTGTTCCCTTCCCTTCCCTTTTTTATGAAGAAGAAAACTGAGAAAGATTTGGTCAGCTTTACTCTATGGGTATTGTACATGGAGTATTTTCATGTACTTCCTATATGTTTAGGTTTTCAATCATTTATAGATCTTATGCATGAGATGATTTTAACTCTCAATTTCTGAGCAGATGTTGCCAGTTGGGAAAAAAGAAATTGTTGTGTCTTTGAATCAAATGCACTCTGGAGACTTCAAAGTAATTCTACTGGATTTAAAAATACAGCTTTCAGAGCTTAAGGACCAAGCACATTAACCAACTATAAATTTAAAACTTCAAGCAATGGAAGACACTTAGATCTCAGTTACTCAAAAGGGTTTAGATAGTCCTAAAAATTCACCTAAAAAATACCAGGACAAATCCTTAGCCTGAATCTTAAGGTATGGCTTAAAATGTTCTATATCATTTCATCACTAGTGGGTGATTAAGAGAATTGTTTCAATTGGTCAGAATAACTACTCTAGTATGGATAGTTTCATAAGTTGTGAAGTGAATGTTTTAGGACAGCTATCCATATATGTGATAGGTATGACTGACCTTTACAGGGATCAAAAGGAAGGATACCAGTTACCTATTACATTATTGATTTGTAAGAGTCCCATGCATTTATTTTCAAAATACAGTTATAATTTGAAACTGAATTATCAAAAATGTAGTTTTCTTATTTCAGATTGCTAATCATTAACCTTGATCAATTTTGCCTAAATTTGCTAAGCTTATAGAAATGTTGAAAATTTTTCCTGAGGAAAAAAAAACATGTACCCAGTATTGAAGCAAATACACAGATATGAATAAGCATTCAATTTAGTCCCTAAATTACAAGGATTCTTTTGAAATTCCCTAGTCTTGTAAGAAAGTTGTGAAAAGATAAAAATTAATATTACCTCTGATTTCTACTGAATTGATTTTACATTGTAATTGATTTTGTGCTGTAATGATTTTTATAATTTTAGTATCCACCTGAACTTATCTCACTTAAAAATAAGGTCTTTCCTAGTCTGGATCAGTTTAAAGTTAGTTTAAAGAGAAAGCCATTATTACTTATGCAATTTGCCTCTGGGACATCTGCTTGTTGTCTGTAAACCCTACTTAACTTAACCCGGTATCATCTCCCACTCTTCCCCCAAAAAACCCCCAAAACAAAACATGTTGTCTGTCCTTGCCTTTCCTTGCACAATTAGGAGAGATTTGATCTTCTTTATGGGAGCATCAAACCTAATGATTCTGGTCCCCTAACAGAAATTTTAAGAAACAGATTGAGTCCCATAAAAC
The DNA here is from genome assembly GCA_028627135.1 of Pseudochirops cupreus. Taxonomy (NCBI): domain Eukaryota; kingdom Metazoa; phylum Chordata; class Mammalia; order Diprotodontia; family Pseudocheiridae; genus Pseudochirops; species Pseudochirops cupreus. Next base: position 142,154,448 of record CM053580.1, on the reverse strand, counting down.
AACATTCTTTTAACTGTCAGAGCCGTTAGGCTGCACAGTGGATTGAATGCTGGGCCTGTAGTCAGGAAGGCTCATCTTCCTAGTTCAAATCTGGTCTCAGACACTTACTAACTACGTGAACCTGGGCAAGTTTGCCTCAGTTTCCTCATCTGTGAAATGAGCTGGAGAAGGGAATAGCAAAACCACTCCAGTATCTCTGCCAAGAAAGCCCCAAATGAGGTAATAAAGAGTCAGACATGACTAAACAACAACAAAATCATCAGAGAGTGGCATGACTAGCCACATCTGAATGCCAACCTACTTTCCTTAGTGTGGCCAAGTGTAATGTTCCCAGAATCAATAAAGGGGATCCCCCACCCTTCTCATAGGCCTGACTGATGTGACCCTGACCCTTTTCGATAACAGTAGAAATATCACTATTAATATACATTATAGCTCAAAGTTTTTACTTCAGTTTACCTTCATTCCATCTACTTGCCACAAGGAGAAGACTTTGATTCTACATAACCAACTGAGAGAAAAGAGAAAGTGGTGGTGGTGGGAATGTGGAAGATGAGGGAAATACTGAAAGGTGATGAAAATGTTATGCTCAGGCTGGGCTGGCAGAAACGGAATATTGAGCCTGAGAGGCACAGTTAGTCTTTTCTCCAAGAGATTTCTCAGGGCAGAGTCCTAGCCTGGGCAACACCATATTCTCAGCTTGAGGAGACTGAGGCTCCCTAGTAGCAGTGAAAGTGATAGAAGTGATAGTCATACAAGAGAGAATGCACAGGTGGATAAACCAACAGGAGTCCTAAAAACAAAAAGAAGGACATCGAATAAGTATTATAATATTAAGGAAAATGAACTTCTCAGATCATGAAACAAAACCAAGGATTTCCAGAGTGGTTCAAAAGAGAAATGTAGTTTATAAAAGGAAAAATAAGGAATAAATTTAAGTCAGAAATCAGAGCTCTTAATGCAGAATAAAAACCTCTACAAATAACAGAGTAGGAAAAATTAAATACATGCTAGAGAATTTCTCCAAGGAATTGTGAACTCTGAGATAAAGAAGAACAGATATGGAACATTTTAGCAAAGGTAAATTTGGCAAAAGAAAAGAAAATGGTAACACTGTTAGAGAATACTTAGGGTATAAAGTGGTTTAGTTGATGGAGTATTGGACTTAGAGCCAGGAAGAACTGAGTTTGAATCCTGCTTCAGGCACTTACTGATTGTGTGACGCTTGTCAAGTCACTTAACCTTCAGTTTCTCATCTGTGAAATAAAGGAGATGGACTCAGCCTTGAAGGTCCCTTCTACGTATAAATCCGTCCTGTGAACAAATGAATTCCATGACAATCACAACGACTAAACTAAAAGAAAGGATGCATGAAAATACTTCAAGGACTATACAGCTCCAAGAATAGGGCAAAGCAAAAGACTTGAATACCACAAAGCAAGAAAAATATAAGAAAACTAATCCAGAACTGAATACAGACAACAAATACATTGGGTGAGAGAATCCATAAAATATTTCCAGAAAAAAATTTCTGTTCTTCAAAATCCAAGATAGGTCATGGTTAAATGGGACAATTTCAAAACAAAAAGCAAATTTTGCAAGTAGTCAGAAGAATCTTCAAATATGAAAACACTGCAATTTAAGTAACACAGGTTTATTTTGCATTTATGAGAAATTAGGGAAGAAAATGGACAAATAAGTTACCCCAAAACAGAAGAACTCCGGTTGCAACCCAGGAGAACATAGAATTTATTTTCCTCTCCATTTCCTTCATGATGATACTACTCCTGAATTACCAAATTAAATTCCCTCCCTGATTTTGTTTCTACCTTGTTGTATTTGTAGACCTTACCCTTGCTTCCCTTTCTTTTCATGCTGTATGTCAATCTTAAAAAATGTCAAGACCTGAAGGAAGCAATGTCAAATATAAGAAAAGTCATGTGGTATGAACACTCTGAACTTCAACTCAAAGTGTGCCCCTCCACCTACTCTTACAAAATTTACCTATCTCTCTGAGGGCTGAGTTATCCTATCTCTGATTCCATGGCCGTTTCCTACCCCCGTCAGTACTGGTTGTTCCTGGGTATTCCTACAGCTCCTCTTCTCAGGTAAGTTGTGGTCCTAGAAGAATATAATATTTTCTTTGAGAAGGCAGTCTCCCAACATACAAATTTTCCATAGATGAAACTCACCAACCGTTCCCTGTGTTTTAAGGTTATCCACTACATCCCTGGCCATCACCAGCCATCTTGACTTTTGTCTTGCTGTTGGACTTTGATGACTCTGGACAAGAAAATTAGACTGATGACTTTGTACAACTCTGCCTTACTTAAATCCAATTCATGTGCAAGCCAAGACATCATCTTTGTGATGTCATTGGTTCCCCTCAAGAACAAAGGATGAACAACCACCACCACCAAACACATAGTCAGCTATCCCTTTTGCCCCTTATTGGGAATATGTTTTGTGCGCTGCTTTTCCCTTTCCAATTCTATGTTGATACCTTCTTTCTCTTCTCTTTATTCCAACTTCCATTGATTTTATCCTTTTTTCTCACAGGGACCACTTTTGTTGTGAAATTAAAGAAATTATCCCTTTTCTGTTAATCAATGTGCTTGGGGGAAGGGGAAAAGTGCATCTCTAGTTCCCCTCTGTTATTCTACCTACAAAAGATACCAATTCCATTATAGAGAAACTCCACAGAGTATTATTACAGTTCTTCTTCCTTCCCTTCTCTGGATTCTTGATGTTCACCTTAAACCTTTAGCCTCTTAGGTTCTTCTTGTTCCCTAATGATTCCTGTTTGTTCCACCTTTTGCCTCATAGATTGCAAACATACATTTATATGTCTATGTGTTTATGTATCTGTCTGTCTGTGTTTCTTGGTGCTAAATTGGGTGAAATGGATTTGAAAACGTTCCTTATGTTTTTGTAAATATGTTTGTATAGTTTATAAGCTATCTTAATACACTTATTCATATCAAATGATGAATAAGCTGTGTGGTGGGAAGGACAAATACTATCATCTCCATTTGATGTTTTATTCAGTTATTTTTCAGTTGTGTCTGACTCTTCATAACCCTCTTTGGGACTTTCTTGGCAAAGATGCCGGAGTGGTTTGCTATTTCCTTCTCTGGCTCATTTTACAGATGAGGAAATTTAGGCAACCAGGATTAAGTGATGCCCTCTACAATAATAATGGCTAACATTTATATTGTGCTTCAGAGTTTGCACATGGCTTGGCATGTTATCTCTTTTGATCCTCACAATAACTATAAGGTAGGTGCTAATTATTACCCCATTTAACAGATGAGGAAACTGACTGAAGGTTGTATAGCTTGTTAAGTGCCTGAGACAGGATTTGAATTTCTGACTCCAAGTCCAGCACTTATACCTACTTCATTTCTTTACTTTGTGATGTTTGACTCAGAATCTGATGTTTTCAATAAATATTTTATTTTTCCAATTGCAAGTTAAAACAATTTTTAACATTTAAAAAAATTTAGACTTTTTTGAGAAGGCAGCAATTTGATGTAGGTTATATGTGTGCAGTCATGTAAAAAATGTTTCCATATTAGTTATGTTGTGAAAGAAACACAGACCAAACCCCTTCCCCCCACAAAAAATAGAAGAAAGTATAAAGTATGATTCAATGTGCATTCAGACTCCATCAGCTCTTTCTCTGGAGACAGATAAGATTTTTCATTTTGATTCACTTCGAATTATCTTCAATCTTTGTATTGCTGAGAACAGCTAAGTCATTCACAGTTGATTATCATACAGTATTGCTGTTGTTATATACAATGTTCTCTCGGTTTTGCAGATTTCACTTTGCATCAGTTCACATATGTCTTTCCAGGTTTTTTGAAAGCATCCTACTCATCACTTTTTTATAGTACAATAATATTTTATCAAAATCACATACTACAACTACTTCTGTCATTTCCCAGTTGATGGACATCCCCTCAATTTTCAATTTTTTTTTGCCACCACAAAAAGAGCTGGTAGAAATATTTTTCTACATATAGGTCCTTTTTCTTTCTTTTTTAAAATCACTTTTGGATATACACCTAGCAGTGATATTGTTTGGTACAATTTTATAGCCATCAGAGTATAGTTCCAAATTTCTTTCCAAAATAGTTGGGTCAGTTCACAACTTCATCAACAGCAATTTAGTGTCCCGATTTTCTCACAGCCCCCTCTAGTGTTTGTCATTTTCCTTTTCTGTCATATTCCCCAATCTGGTAGATGTAAGGTGATACCTCAAAGTTGTTTTAATTAGTTTTTCTTTAAGCATTAGTGATTTAGAGCATTTTTTTTTCACATGACCACAGATAGCTTTGATTTCTTCATCTAAAGCAGTGGTTCTCAACCTTCCTAATGTCACAACCCTTTAATACAGTTCCTCATGTTGTGGTGACCCCCAACCATAAAATTATTTTTGTTGCTACTTCATTACTGTAATTTTGCTACTGTTATGAATCATAATATAAATATCTGATATGCAGGATGTATTTTCAATGTTACAAATTGAACATAACCCACAGGTTGAGAACCGCTGATCTAAAGACTGTTCATATCCTTATCTTTTGTTAATTGGGGGAATGACTGATGACTTATGGGCAAATTCATTCCATTCACATTCACAGTTATGATGACTGTGTATTTCTCTCCATCCATGGCCCCCTCTTATTTATCCTAGTATCCTTCTGTCTCCCCTTCCTTTCACCCTGTCCTGCCTCAAATGTGTTTTGCTTCTGACCACCACCTCCCCCAATCTACCCTTCCTTTTACAAGCCTCTCCCCCTTTTCTTCCCTCCCCTCCTACTTCCTTGTAGTATAAGATAGATTTTAATACTCAACTGAGTGTGTATGTTATTCTGTCTTTGAGTCAATTCAGGTAAGAGTAAGGTTCAACCATTTCCCTACCCCATCTTTCCCTCCACTGTAAAAGTTCTTTTGAACTGCTTTTATCTATTGCTTTCCACTTCTCCCAGTGCATCTCTCTTTCTCATGCCTTAATTTTATTTTTTGGATATCATCTCATTATAGTCAGCTCATACTCATGTCCTCTGTGTATGTATATTCTGCCTAACTGCTGTAATAATGATACAATTCTTCAGAGTTACAAGTAACATCTTCCCATACTGCAGTGTAAACAGTTTAAAAAACAAGATTAGACATCACAGAGTAAGTAGCAATGCCTTAATCATACATGTGTTGTAACAGTCACTAAGACCTTTTCCATTCTTATCAAGGGGGGTGTTAATCTTTTCTCATTTCATACAAACAGGGCAATATGAACTCTCTGATGACCCAACTCCACTAGTCAGACTAACTGCTTGTTGTATATATTTCCTGTTCCTTCCATGTATTATTTTCTCTTGGAACCATCTGTTGATCAAACTCTATTTAGCCAGTGAATTATCAGCCTGGGCTCTCCTACCACATTTTTTCTTCATTAGGTTTCCTAATAATTTTGTAAGACAGTTCCAAGGGGTCATTGCTGCAAACTTAAATATTCAATTACACATGAAACTACTTTTAACATTTTGGGCTACTGTGAGCAGAAAATTTTTCAGTGATCCACTTCCATGTGATGTTTATCCTGGCTCAGTAATAGCGGGACGCTTTGGCTTCCTATTATGGACCCATTTACAAACATTTATAAATTTTTCACCACTTGTCATTAATTATGCTCCTATCCTATGGATATTATTATATTATTATAGATATTTGAGGGCGGTTGGCTTTTCCTCTAGTCTCTTTCAGTACAGCAACAATCTGATGTACATCTTTTTTTTTTGAATTTTATTTTAATTTGCATCATTCATTTCCACAAGATTTTGAGTTACATATTTTCTCCCTATCTTTCCCCTACCCACCAACCCAAAACAGCCATCCCAGTGTATCCGTCCTCCCCAAGTCTCTTCTATGTCTTCCCTCTGACTTTTTGGTAGGGCAGGATGGATCT
>CM053580.1:142125650-142147974 GCA_028627135.1 Pseudochirops cupreus | reverse complement strand
ATTTTCTGGCATCATTCTTATTTCTCTTCCCAATTTTTCTTCCACTTCTCTCATTTGGTTTTCAAAATCCTTCTTCAGCTGATCTCTAGCTTTTAGGCAATCTTCATGTTTCTTGGAAGCTTTTGGTGAGGGAGTTCTGACTGTGTTGTCTTCCTCCCATTCCCTGCTTTGTTCCTTCTTTTCCCCAAAGAAGGAATCTAGGGTTTGGTTGCTGTTCTTACTTTGCTCCCTATGCTTATTCATGGTTGGACAGTCAGTGATTTTTTTAGCTCTGTGGAACTCTGCTTCCAGACGGGAAAGCTCTGTCCCAAATCGCTGGGGTTTTCCCAGCTGCCAGAGCTTTTAGGAAGCTGCTGGGGCCCTGTCCTACTCTGGCTCACTGAAAAGAGACCCCAGGACCACCACCCAAGTCCACGATCCGGATCCAGGCCGCTCAATGCGAGAGCACTTGGCCTCTGAACAATCGCTTGGCCCCCCTGCAGTCTGAAGGCCGGGAGCTCTGAAGTGGCAATGTGGAGGTGGAAGTAAGACCTCCACTTCTGCCACTTCCTTGCCCTGGAGGAGGTTTGGCCAGACCCGCTTTTCTCCCCCGATTTTTAGCCGAGTTCCACCAACCTTTCACTTAGTCCTTTTTTTTATCTTTATGGCTTGATAATTCTGGAAACTGCCACAGCTGCCACAGATCCACTCTTCTGTTGCTCCAGCTGCAACTCAGCTCATCTGGCCCCAGGGCCAAGGCGCCGTTTCAGGCCTTGCTGGTTTTGGCTTCCAGCCCTGAGATGGTGCCTCCTAGCAGAGCTGCCTTTAGCAGAAAGTATATTTGTGTGCATTTTAGAGTTCTAGAATTTGTTTAGAGTCATATTTTATGGGTATTTTGAAGTAGCTATGTGGGAGCTGCAATACTTTGCTGCTCCTACGCCGCCATCTTGGCTCCCCCCCCCCCAGAGTCATAATTTTAAAAAGAGTATGGTATATAATAATTCAGAAGCTGATTCTAAGGTATCCATGATGATAGTGTGGTGAGGGAGAAAGAGAAGTGGATTCAGAGACAAAAAGCATGAGTTTGAATTCCAGATCTGCTTCTTATTGGGATTACCTTGGGCATGTTGCCCAACATCTTTGGGCCTAAGTTTCCTCATATGTAAAATGAGAAATGTGAATAATATAATCTCCAAGGCCCCTTCATAGAAGGAACCTCTTCAAAGAAGATCCTATGGCATCTTATCATTTTTTCTAGACATATATGAAATTCCTATTTGTTCTTCAGCTTGCACTTTCATGCTCTCTGGTACATTGGTCCAAATTGAATTTTATACTCTACTGCCTGATCCAGGAACACTCACTCTATTAGGTTTTACTGAAACTGGGTAATTACTATAAACCACTTCTGGACTAACCACATACTATACAAATGAAGAAACGATATCTTGGAGCAATTAGAACCCAATTTCAAGAATTAAATATCAGAAAATGACAAAGCGTCTAGGAATTTAATAAGGTGTTACCTTTTGTGGTGATTTGGGTTTGTCTTCCTTAATATGAGGAATTGTCTTTATAAACACAGACTTCCAGATTTTTAACTCAATTCAACTCATTTATTGAGTTAATTTATTATATTTGTTAACAAATTCATAATTATTTTATATTTGTTAATGATATTATAAAATTATTATAATTGCTATTGTATATAATAAGTAAATTATATTTATTAATAAATAAACATTTATTAAATGAATGTGCTTATCACTGTGAAAGACTAGGAACAGAAAGAGGGCAGAAACTGAATAATTTAGATATAATAAGCAAAGGTGATGGGATAATAATAATTGTAATAAGCATCTTATATATCACTTTTAATGTTTGGAAAGTGTTTTCCATATATTTCATTTGAATTTCATGCCAATCTCATGAAAGATTATTATTATTATTGTTGATATGTTAATATAGAATTATTATCAGTCTCATTTTACAGATGAGAAAGCTGAGGTTCAGAGAGGTTAAGTGATCTGACCAGAATCAGACAGTTCATGTCTAAGATAGCTTTTGAACTCAGCTTTTCTCATGCCAAGTTCATAGATCCATACGCTACCCCTGTCTACCTGCACATACCTACAACTAACAACAGAAACTATCAGTCTGGTTTATAGCATGTATTACAATCTCCTCCTTTCAGGTCACACCAGGGAGGTTCTGTCATGATTTCCCATTCTACCCTATTGTCTAAATTCTACATGCTATACCACCACTCCATGTACACTCATAAGCATACATACACACACATAGCGTGCAACATTGAAGTCTCACCTGAAACACTATCCCAAGAATCCGCATGTGATAATACATTCTAATTTATACAATTGCATAATAATTCATAGAACATACAATAGCACCTATGGGGCAGTTAGTGTTGGTCATTTAATCACATTTATACAGAATTTTATGGTTTACAAAGTATTTTAACCATGAAAGACAAGAGCACAAGGATTGTTAACCCTATTTCACGTAGGAAAGCTGACTCAGAGTGATTAAACAACACCAAGGTTACAGCTGGTATGTATTAGTGCTGGGAGAGAAAATCAGATTTCCTAATTTCAATTCCAGAATTTACTTGTTTATTTGTGTGTGTGGGTGTGGGTGTGTGTGTGTGTGTGTGTGTGTGTGTGTGTGTGTGTGTGTGTGAATTTAGAAATATCTGCTGCTTAATTCAGTGAATTTAGATCATGGATCACTAAACAAAAATATAGATATTACCTGATCCAACCTCTTCATTTTATAAATGATAAAACTATGAACCAGAAAGATTAAGTCTCCTAGGCTAAAGTAGTTAGAACTGGGATTTTAATTCATCTACTGACTCCAAATCTAAAACTCATTCTACGTCACACTTCTAATTCAAAGTAATGTGGTAAATTTCCAGATATCTTTGTTCTGTCCTTTGGTCACAAATTTGTACCTGTAATCCCAACCAGACTCCAGAAATCATTTTTTTTACTGTATCACAATATTCACCACAATATCTGAACATATGCTTACTTATGTATGTATATATATACATAAGCTTATATATATACTTTGAAGTATACATGTTCACAACTGCATTTTATTAGACTAACATTTTATCTTCTCTTTCTTTTGTTTTTCCCATACTACTTAACTAGAGACTGTCTATCTATAGATAGATAGGTATACATATACATATATATATAAATGTATATATATATGCATATATGTTCGCATGGGTATGTATAATGTTCACTCAAAAATAAATTATTTATTGATTGGTCTATAGGAGATATTTGATACAATAAAAGCTGGCTGAACTCATGTGTATAAAATACATTCTAAAATTTGAAGTTAATTGCTTTAATATTTAAAAACTAAAGTATTATCTAACCCGTTATGACATCTGGCAAGTATTTAATAAATTCTTACTTGATGGATGAATTAGTGAGCATCATAGAAGGATGAAATGACCAGTATTTTCTATCACTTTCTTTCCCCCAAAGAGAAAAGAATGAATCAGAAGCAATGATACATTAGATAGCAACTAATTACCTCATGAACATTTGGAAAATTAGACTATTTACAAACAAGCTTCTGCTAGCATCAGCTAAGCCTTCTGTTTCCTATCCCTTGTTCTTCTGGATTAAGGACACCTTTAGGAAAATCAAACTGCAACTCTTTCATATAACATTTATTTCTACTACATTATCAACACAGACCTGAAGTCACAATTCTCCTTCAGGGACAATCATACAGGCACTGCACTTACCAATCTCCCACTTACCTCTTGTTTTGTACAAGCTGAAAAACAAATACGGTGTTTCCAAATTGTTCAGGAAACTTCCTGATACTGAGGGTTCAGATGGGAACCTGAACAGGTGTTTAACCTAGAGGTAAAAGAAATGTATCATATACTATGTTTTAGTGCTACTTCGGGGAGCTTGGGCCATTGTGCTCATTCTCAGGTATGAAAACATATCTCCACTGCACTTTAGCTGTGGGCACTCCTTGTAGTTAGCAGAATATTTATGACCACCAATGTTTTGATGGAAAGCACATTGGCCTAGAAATCAACAGGCCTGAAATGGTTTTCTGTCTCTAGACATAGTATATACTATGATGTATCAGTGTGCATCTGGGGAGAATGCTAACTACTGAGAAAAATTCCAGGGAAGAGCTTTTAAAATGATAATTAAATAATCATGAGAGAGTGGATGATAGAATGAACCCCTTGTCATAGAACAGACCTTAGTCAACTGTGAATTTCCTCAGGAATCCATAACTACAACTTCCTCATCATTGAGTATTAGCAAATATTTTAGAAGAAGAAAATTAGAAATCTGTTATCAATTCAATGCAGTTTCAATGGGTTCTCTAAACTTCCTCTCTCACATGCTTTGATATTTGGGAAAATTTTTCCCAATTCTGTATTGCAGAAGTAAATGTTAAGGTGATATGAAGTGATATTTGAGACTCTAGATCATTTCTCCTTTATAGGACTAAGATCTCTGTAGCCACATCAAAACAGCTGCAGATGTGCTTGGTCATGGTCTTTCTAGCCCGTTTCTAAAACACTCATGCATGTAGTAGGTGTTCAGTAAATGTACTGAATTACCAAATAAATGGATAAATGGATGTAGTGTATTGAACAAGATGATTTGGAGCTAAGACATATATGTGAGCTCACTGAATTAGGAGTAATCCTATATTTAATTTATATTAGACAATATCTTCTGCTACTGGTGTATTGTGATAGTCCATGTCTGCTATCTGTATTATCTGTCTGTACACTGGTGCACAAACATAAGTAAGAGAAATGCAATCATGAATAAAAAGATAGAAAGCTATACATAGATGGATGGATGGATGGATGGATGGATGGTTGGATGGATGGATGGATGGATATGATTTGATAATCATTTGCATAGAGATGCATCTGGTGAGGCATCAAAACCTGACTGTGTATACAGATAAATCCATATATGTAGGCATATGCGTATAACATATACACATATAGTAATACTATAAATACAGATCTATAGATTCAAGATAGGCATAGTTATGTGTAAATGTACATGCAATATACATGTATATATATAGTGTACATGTACATATGTATATATGTATATGTGTACATGTGTGTGTGTATGTACACTTATCCCTGCCACATCACAGGGGTTAGAGGCATTGTGCCCCTACCATCTGGAAAATCCATGTAAAATTTTTTGGCTCTCTATCCATATGAAAGAAGAAGCCTGAATTATAAAGGTATTAAAAATAAAATATGTTGATATTATACAATACTATACAATACATATATTTTATGCATTTCTGGGTAGTTAATCTTTTTATGTGTTGTTTGTTGACCTTTATGTGTCATTTGCAGCTTCTGCAAAACTCCCCCAAAATTCTTATTGAATTTCTTATACTGACCCCCAATATATTGATAGCACAATAGGGACGTCACCATGTGGAAAGGATAATGCATAAGTGTGTGCGTGTTTTTGTGTGTGTGCGTATGTGTGTCTATATGTACATATATACACATACATAAACACATGCATGATTCTGTGAGCAAACGGTTCAACTTTCAGTGCATTAAAGAAAGTTAAAAATCAAGTTTTGATGCCATGGTAACACATCTGTATGCAGGTGATTCTCAGATATATATTTCCCACCATAATTCCTCTTCTGACTTCAAGTTTTGCTCCTCCAACTGCCTACTAGACATCTCAAACTGGATGTCCCACAGATGTTATAAACAAAATGTTCACAACTCAACTCATTATCTTCCCTCAAACTCTCCACTCTTTGTAACTTCTTTATTACTATAAAGGGTACCACCATCTTCTTATTTACTCAGGCTCATAATTTAGGTATTTTCCTTTTCTCATCACATTCTTGCACTACATTCAATTTCTAGGATAAGATGCAATATACTAAAATAGAAGTGAGTGGTTCTAGTCAAGGTTCAACTACTTATTCTCTGTGTAGCCTTAGACAAGTGACAATCTCTCTGGTCTTCTCCTTCTCTTTAAAATGGGAATAATATCTACCCTGCCTGCCCCACAAGGTTATCATGGTGATCAAATGAGACATGTATGAGGAAGTGCTGTGAAAACTCCAAACTATACAAAACTCATGTCATTTTCATGTTCACTTAGATAAAGTGAGAAGAAGACTGCCCTAGTCATTAAACCACGGTACTTACATTTATAAAACATAAAATATAGGTTACTTCTCATAAGTGAACTTATGTGAATAAGTGAATAATGATTTCAGGATGCCTACAAAGCCTAATGTATAAAATTATAGCAACAGATAGAAAAAAGTTATTGATATCGATAATTATCCAATACCTATATTAAGGACACTGAGGGAGCACAATAGCATATTGATTTAAGGATTTCTATTTTTGTATCTTGCTTCTTCCATAGACTTGGCCCTCCTATATTTGCCATAGTCATATTTCTTCATAAGCTTGGTCATCTGTAGGTTTTCAAATTAAATGCAATTACTTAAAAGGAATCAATAACAATGTTAAGACAGCTCAGCCTACAGTGGGTGCCTAAAATAATTCTCATTTTTCCCAGAACACTGTTTAGTAGTGTTTGAAAAAATATTTTAAGAGGCCTTAAATCACATTAAGTGCTGGCTTTTAGGTCTGGGTATCTCGGAATGCTGCCAGATAGCAATCTTAGTGATTGAGTCATTCTGTATCAAGAGAATTTGTTCAGATGATGCCCAAATGAGTCATGGCTTCTAATTCCCTTAAAAAGAGCCATGAGACCTGCAATGTTAATTACATTATGGAACTAAGTGGAGGAAGACTTAATGGAAATGGACCTGAATAACCCATTACAGGTTCCCATCTGCAGAATAAGATTTAAATACAGGTTTGACCTTGCCGAGAAAGCACATTTTGGTCTTAGGGCAGCAATATTTTGCTTTTTATTTATTTGTTCTTTCATTTTGTTTCATTTTTTTCTGTACAAGTATATAAAAATACAGAAATACAGGGTACCCCACAAACAGTTTAAGTAATACTAATGTATTTACTTGAATAGAACCATAAATGGGGATGTGATTCACATTGGGAGATGCAATTGACCTAAGTGTATTTTTTTGCCCTGCCTACATGTACTGGGTGTGAATTTTATCCTTACAAGAGCATATTATAGGAAATGAAATGGAAACTTTTCTTGAGAATGAATGATAGGTCTGAGTAGACAGCCTGCCTCAGGCAATGTTAACTGGGAGCAGGGAAATGGAGAAGGAGATTGTTTTTCTTCTCTTAGGCAGACAGACACAGACTACATTAATCAATGACCTGTTTGATTTCTGTACTCTTGTAACAAGAAAACAAAGGCATTTGACTCGGTGAGCTTGGCCTAGAAATGCTGAGCTTTTTCCTTTTTTTAAGTTAATTTATTTATTTTTAGTTTTCAACATTCACTTCCATAAGTTTTAAATTTTCTCCCTCTCCTTTCCCTACCCCCTCCCTGAGACAGCATTCAATATGATATGGGTTCTATATATACCTTCCTATTAAACATATTTTCACATAGCCATGTAGTATAGAAGAATTAGAATGAATCAGAGGAATAATGAGAAAGAAAAAAACAAAACAAAAAAGAAAACAGTCTGCTTAATGCTGAGCCTTTTCAAAAGGAAAACCTGTCCAAATGTCCACTGACTACACCCACCTAGATTTGTCTTTGCTAAAGAGATGTTTTACAACTGGAAGACAAAATCAGCAAAATAATAATAATAATGATAATAAATTATATAGGCTATTTTGCAGATTCTTTTCCCCCAAGACCTCTGCTTATATTAGATTCAAATTCTTTCCAAAATCCAAGAGTGTCCAGGGTCTTGAGATGGTTAGGGAGATGATTTGCATCTTTTCTTATAAATTATATATCATTAAGTGTTGTACTTCTGAAAAAAAAAAAGAATATATACCCTGAGGATTTCACCACCAAGAATGGACTTGGGAGGGGCAGCTAGGTGGCGCAGAGAATAGAGTATCAGCCCTGGAGTCTGGAGGGTATTTTAATTCAATTCAAATATTTCTTAATGTGCTTTATAAGTGCACATTATGTGTGTGCTATGCTCTATGTTTTCCACTGTGCATTCTTACACACACAAAGGAAAAATGGTATGGATCCCATACTCACGTATCTTATATTGTATACTCATGTAGTCATTTCTTGTCATCTAAAATTCCTTATCCATGGTTGACCTGTTGGATAGGCGGGATAGGTCATTGCCTATGTGGTAGTGACTGAGATTTACTAGAAACGACCCAAAAACATTTACTCACCCAGGGGCCAGAGTTCTTGAATTAAAAAATTACAGAGCTGTACCTTAGTTCCTCTTTTAAAATGAAAATATTCTAGGGAGGGATAACACAATCTAACAATTCACGCTAAAGTATTGGTGATAATGGATTTTCTTTCTTAACCCTTAATTAACTCCACCTCCCATGGCAGTAGCACAAGAGCCTTGAGATAGGCGACTGGAAGGGATGGGCAAAAAAGATGACCAGGAATGGGTAAGGCTTAGGTTAGGGAAGAATGGAAGAAGTGAGGAGCCCTGAAGCCAAACTTCATCTTTTTTGCTGACGAATATTCTTACCTTTCTTTTTGGAGGGGGAAACAAGACAATTAGGGTTAAGTGACTTTCACAAGGTCACACAGCTAGTTAATAGTCAAGTGTCTGAGGCTGGATTTGAACTCAGGTCCTCCTGACTCCAGGGCCGGTGCTCTATTCACTGCACCACCTAGCTGTCCCCCAGTCTTACCCTTTTGCTAAGAGAAGTCTGAACTCTCACACAAAGAGTTGTTCATAAAAACATAGTTAAGGTAACTGTACAGTTGCCAATTTAATAGAGGAGAAGGAAGAGACGTTGAGTTGGAAGACCCTGATGTCACAATTTTCCATTATTAGATGGTCAAAGGAAAAAAAGCAGCAATATTTGAGTATGGAACTTCATATCCCTAAAATATAATGGTGATAACTCGAACTGAATATAAACAAAAGGGTCACTAAAATAATTGGTATTAGTTACATAAAAGTTTACTTATGACCTTTCACAATTTAATTGGTTAAAAATGTGCTTACTGCAGGGGTTCAACCTGAGATCCTTGAACTTTATAAAAAATTGATGACTGCATTTCAATATAATTGGATTTCTTTGTAATACCATGCATTTTATTTCCTACATTTAAAAACATTCTGAGAAGAGGTCCATAGGCTTCACCAAACTACCAAAGGAGCCTAAAACACAAAAATAGGTTAAGAGGCCCTACTCTAAATTATGGCTAATATATGTGAGCCAATAACTTTTTAATCACTTTATAAATATGATGTTTCAAATATTATTATACATGAATCTCCTTTCTTATACATAATTGAGGAAATATTAATAGAGTTAATTAAAACACATTTAAAGATATGAGTTTCTGTAAAGGATGTCCAAACTCTAAAGGAGGTGCCATTTTTTGATGTAACCAAATTGCTTGCAAGTTTCAAGCTACTGAAGCAAATCTCCTTTAACAAGATGATCTGTCTTCAAGTCAATTTTATTTTGACAGCTGTGGGCAATGATTTCATCAAATCTCACCAAAAAAAGTTATATTTTGATCCCCTAATGCATTCTAATATCAGCTATCTAAAAATGAGAAATAAAAAAGACAATGTTTCAATAAAATATTTTTTAAAGTTTGTAACATAGCTAAACCTTCTGAAAAAGAGTCAAGTAGGCTGTCAAAAAGACTAGAGAAGGATTAACTGGGAGGAAATTTGGAGATGCCATTGGATGACAAATACTCTATCCACATATCTTTAGTTTTTGAGTAATATTCAATTATATACATCAGAAACTTATGTTTAAATTGATTTCAGCTATTTGAGGAAACTCTTGTTATGAATCAAAGCACCAACTCTGCCACACTTCATAAGAGGTATGAAACAATAGGAAAATGTATTCAAACAACATAACGAATTGAAAATTTTACTTCAATATGTGTATTGCAAACCACAGCAAAACTAAGGTTGAATTGTGAAAAAGAAATTCTCTTCTAGAATAGTCAGATGAATTTTGACTCAATAAACATATTTATTCTACCAATTTTGTGCAAGGCATTGAGTCTAGTTCTGGGGCACAAGGAGAAAATTAAACCATCTTTACCCTTGAGGACTTACATTCTGACACAATACAACAGTTTCACAGAATTTGAGAGTTTTGAAAGACTTCAGTGGTTATCTAATACAACCCATACCTAAAAGGATACTCCACTACAACATGCCCAATAAAGCCCCCTCTTAAACACTTACAATGAGAGAGAACCTACTTCCTCTCATGACACCTCCTTCTACTTTGGAGCATCTTTAATTGTGGGAAGTTTCCCACTACTATCATCCATCCTGGGCCTCTTTGCAACTATAAATGTTGCTTCTTGCTCTACCGAGAAAGAATAGGCTTATTCCCTCATCCTACATGACTGTCCTTCAAGTCTGTGCTGTCATCGCTCTAGAGCTGAAAGGGACCAAAGAGGCTGTATAAACCAAGACCCTTCATTTTACAAAAAAGGAAATTGAAATCTAAGGAAGGCAAGTGATTTGTCAAAATTTTTGCAGGTAATAAGCATCAGAAATAGGATCTGGACCCAGATTCTCTGTCTACAAAGTCACTGCCCTTTCCACTGTGCCACAGCAGTCATATATCTTCCTGAGTCTCCTCTTCTCCAGATTAAATATGCTTATTCATTCAGCCAATCCTCATATAACATGAATTCAAATTCCTTAACCATTGCTCTTCTCTGGACACTCTCCAGTCTGTTAATGCTGGAGATATATACCATAGTCCCCAAAACTGAACACAATACTGCAGAATGCATACAGATAAGCATTTATGGGTAAATACAAAGTAATTTGAAAAGGGAGAAGACCCTAAAAATCAAGAGAATTAGGGAAAGAGTCCTGAAAGATGTGATAGCAAAGCCTCACCTTGAAAGAATATACGGATTCTAAGAGATAGAATTAATAAAGGGCCTGCAATCTAGTCATGGAGGATGGCTTGAGTAAGTGTATGGAAACAATCTAATTTGAAAGGTACATAGAGTGTGAAATACAGCTAGAAAATAACATGGAATCAAACTGTATAATACCAGGAGCCCTTGGGGCTGAGGGTAGTGAGAAGATGAAGTAGCACAAAAGTTATGAAGAAAATTAAAGACCCAAATCATAGTAGTAAGTAGGTAAGTAAGTAAAAAGGCCCAGTAAGTAGGATTTTTGCCCAGAAAAGCTCAAAAAACTCAGATCACTATAGAGATCACTAGGCCAGTTTCCAATATTGTCATAGAGGTAGAGGAAGTGAAAGCCATCAGGAACATTACAAAGCATCTGGTCCAAACTTCTCATTTTCTACATAATAGTAATATAATAATAGTAGGAACAGTAACAATAGTTATATAGTGATTTAAAGGTTTTTATTGATATCTTTTGTTTTCATATTATTTAAGTTTCTCTATCCTTCTCCCTTTCCCTATCCCGTGACCCATCTCTTCTGACAAAGAATAAAAAAAAAGAAAAAGAAAAGCAGTTCTGCAAAATAAACCAACATATCAACCAAGTCTAACAAAATATTGCAATATTGTAACCTCTTAGTCGCTGGCTCCTGTAAACCTTAGTCATTTTAATTACCTAGAAGTTTCTTTTCTTGTACACTCCTGTTTTCTTGTTTCTTCTTGTTTTGCATTAATCTGTATGTCCTTTCATATCATTTTAAGGTTTAGGGAGTGCTTTTTCCATACATTATCTTATATGATCCTTATAATAACACTTTTGTAGTCCCCTTCCTGCTCTGCTTCTGTTTCCCTAAACTGTTTTCTCACCTGCAACCTTCACTGATCAGAAGCTTTCTCATCTTGGAATATCCCTCCACAATGGTGGTCCCCTTCTCCCACTGACAAGTTCTTCCTGGAGCCTCCATTGTGGGTATGGACTCAGGTAAAAACATCTTTCAGTCCTCTGCCCTTCCCCCCACCCTAACGCTCTATTTTTCATGCCCCTTCTATGTGTTACCTAGAATGTAAGTCCTTCAAGAGATCCCTCCCAGCTCTAAGATTCTGGAAAACCGTGATGAATATTTCCCAAGAAGACCCTGTGCTGAGGAAGAGCATCAAAAAGAAGAAGCGTCTATCTTCTGGAGAGCTGTTTATTTCTAAATTAATAAAGGATGAAAAGATTTTTTCAGAAAATTATCATAAGGAACAGAACTTTAAATGGTGCCAATAGTACAAAGCCCAGTGTGGACTCTCATATTATTTTTTTATAAATAAATTTCTACAGCAACAAGTCCTATAATTGATACTTTCTTTGTAATAGTTATATTTTTTTCTGTAATAAGTCTTAATAGCCTAGCCCACAGATATTATTAATACTATTACTGTATCTTTAAAAGAGAATAGAACCTTACGAGAGAATAAGTTTAATTGACGTTCTGGTGACTGTCAACCATCACTCCTGAGAGAGAAGACATGAGAAGAGATAGATGACAGAGAGAAAAGACTCAAAGAAGTTCTTTGCTGAGAAACTGAATGAGTTATCTGTCAAAGAGGAAAAGCTGGAAGAGATATATCCTGAGACAATTGATTTTATTTCTTAGGTTGTGGAGAAGGTATCTTGAAGAGAATTCTTAAAAGATGTTGACTGCCATCCTGAGAACTGAATGATAGAGTCTTGTTCCCAGGGTTGAGAACAAGTCAGTAATTGCACTAAACTGTAAGAAGTGACTCTGACTGTGATCTTTCTTACTGTGATATATTTCTGAAATATTTAAATGTCATATTATCTGCTACATTGTGAATAAAGTGAATGGCCAATAAGTTTCTTCTTTGTTTAAGCCTATGAAACTGGGTAGGACACTGGGGAGGGAGAATGGAAGCTGTAGGATGGTAAAAAAGAAAGGAGAGAGAAAGCT
The DNA here is from genome assembly GCA_028627135.1 of Pseudochirops cupreus. Lineage (NCBI taxonomy): Eukaryota > Metazoa > Chordata > Mammalia > Diprotodontia > Pseudocheiridae > Pseudochirops > Pseudochirops cupreus. The sequence goes on along the minus strand of CM053580.1, from coordinate 142,134,983 downwards.
TATGGGAAAAGAGATTTCTCTCATTTAAAAAAAATTGCAGGTAGAGGTTCAAATTATATTCTTTATTATCAAAGAACCCAGGCTGAGAATGAATATGTTGATGCATCAAATAATAGGCTGAAAGGTATAGCTTAGGTATGGTATTCAACTAAATTAGCCCATCTATCTCCACCTAACTTAGGTGTAGAAAAAAACATAATTACCTAGATCTAGACTATAATCCTATTTTTTCTACTATCTGCTCCTGAGAATAACATATAACTCTTATCTATACAACTTAATCTAGGTACTACCTTCTCAAAGCTACCAAAATTGTAAACCCAGTACTGAGAAAAATATATTTGGTTTTTATAGGGCTCTTTTTTCGAGTTCAAACTTACTGATTGATAAAAAAAATGTTTTACTTCCCCATTATCCAGCAGACTTATTTCCAGGTATTGCAAATGGGAGACAAACTGATGGATTAATTTGTATTAAAGAGTCAATCAATTTATGTGTTGGGTGGAAAACTTTCTCATGTTAAAAGTCCATGTATACCATCAATGAAATAGTTAAGTTTAACATGAAAGGGTTTTTTGTTTTGTTTTTTAATCAGATAGACATCCTCAATACAGATTATAAATTAGAGACTGATATTTTTCCTGCTATTATAGATGACCACTGTAGTGTTAAACCCTAGTGAGTAGAATGTATTCATAGCCCTAATTTTCATTGTCTAATCAACGAGATTCTCAGGCCCAATGCACAGTGAATAGTTAGCAGGACACTGAAAGGGTCAGAAACACAAGACATTTCATTACAGTCCCTAATTAGAACAAGATGTCTTTCCTGGTGCCATTCGTTTTTGTCCAGCTTTAACTCTGTGAAAATGGAAATTAAGACTAATATTGTTTGTAAGAAAAATGCACCCCCTAAGTGGGTTTACTCTGACTTGGTGCCAGGATAGCTATTAATGGTGATTGAAGGTGAGAGGCAATAGAGATGAAATCCTCACAAGAACATAAAGAGAGACACCTATTCACCCTGGACTTATCAACTATAATGAATGATCCAGCATGGTGCCTGACATGACCTAAAGTAAAGGATTGCAACAGATTCAGCTCAGGAACATTTCTTCCAATTAATTCACTAAGCAGCATGCACCAAAGCCAAGTAGAATATTTTTCATCTTATTTCTTGGTGCAGGGCCAAAAACAAAACAAAACAAAGCAAAAATAAAACTATTTGTCCAGCTGACTACATCTCAGTCTGAAGCAAAACAATGTTAAGTGAATGAGATTTGCTGATACCATCAGTGCTTCCATGTCTTTGAGAGGATGTGGTACCAAAATGGACTTAGGATTGAAGAAGCTGAGGCCTGTAAAAAGGACCCCTCTTTAAAGAACTTTTTGAACTCATTCTAAATCATTTCTCTTACATTAAGATCAAAATAAGGAGAAAGTCAGAGCAAATAGTATCTGTCCCTTCTACCTATGGAGGACATTTTGACTCTGTTATTGACCTATACCATTTGGAGAAAGAGAGGAAGAAAATAACTTCATAGGATTATAGCTTTGAAGGTGGAAGAGACATTAGAAACTTTCACTTTACAGATGAAGCAATTGAGGCCAAAAGGGAATAAGTGACTTGCCCAAGTTCACACAGGTAGCAAGCATCAGAAATGATATTTTTAACCCAGATCCTCTTCACTACAGCGTCTTTATTCTTTCCCCTGTCTCACACTGAAGGATAAGACAAGCCCCAATTTACCAATGATCTGGATGGAACAGACATCTTCAAACAGTTCCTTTGGGATCTTAGATTTAGACACGTAAGTGACTTCAGAGGTCAGTTCATTCCACCTCATTATTTTACAGATGAGGTCCAGTGATGGTAAATCATTTGGTCAAGGTTACACAAGTAGCAAACATCAAAGACAGGATTTTTCTAAAGCCAGGTTCTTTGATTCAAGAGTCAGGGCACTTTCCACCATGCCACAATGGCTCAGGTGAGCTCAAAGGCAAACACAAGTTGAACCCAGGAGCCAAATAGGGATCAAACATGTTTATAGACAACATGAAATGAACTTATTCCCAAGAATTAAGTGTTTCTATCATGAGTCAAGCACAAATATTCTATCTCAGGCAGTAGAACGTGGAGACCTTTTGCAAGAAGCAGTGAACAATTGCCCTTCATGATTTCATCCTTAAAAGGTTGAGGGTATGCACTGAACATTCATAACTTCTTTCAGGAGCAAGTTATGAATCTGCCATCTAGCATTTTATGAGAACCCATGAAGCTGCTTATATTTTCAATCAGTGCTGGACTCAAGGGACTAGCCTGGTCCTGGAGCCAAAGGTTAAAGTGTCCTTAACTGAAAGGTATTTGAACCATTAGTACATACTATCATGTACAACCTGACTTGTAACCACCTCTTTCTAAGAGTAGTCTCTGACATCATGCAGGCTCAGAAAGAAGAAAAGCTAGGTTTGAAGTAACTATCTCTGCCTACTCAGAAACCAAAATAAAGAGAGGGTTGAAGGTTAAGTCAAGGACCTGTACTGATTAGAAGGATAAATTCAGAACCATGAAGTAATTTTTTCCATTCCCACTGGCATCATTCAGGGTCTCATACCTGAATAACTGATGAGTGTCACAACCTTTGTACTTCAATATACCAAATTAGTAGGTGGCACAGTCCAGAGAATTCAAATCTGGCACCAGATACATCCTAGCTGGGTGATGTTGGGCAAGTCACTTAACCTCTGTTTTTGTCAGTTTCCACAGATGTCAAATGGGAATAATAACAGCTCCTACTTCTCAGGGTTCTTATGAAAATCAAATGAGATAATGTTTAGCATAATGCCTGACAAAAGTGCTGGTGATTATTATCATCATTATATTTAAGTGGCACAGTAAATAAAAAAGGAGGGAGGGAAGGACGAAGAAGTGAAGGATTTATTAAGAACCTTATATGTAACTCCAGAGCAGATACTACATTTAGATCCTTAATTCATTAATCCTCTGGATTTGTTGTGGAGAGAATTTGTGTTTGAACTACGTAATTTGAACTGATTCTCTCATGTTTAGCCAGATGATAAATTTCAGAACCTAAATTAGTTGTGACAGAAAACTACATCCTCCATCAAATCTTTCCCAGATGGCTCATTATGTGTATATGTAATCTGAAATCTCAAAAAAATCTCTGACATCTCTGCCATGCTAGAAAGACTTTGAGAATGGTCTAAGCAAGTGACCATGTCTGCTTTCTGAGGACTAGCCATGTGTTTGTCCTTTGTTTTCAAAGAGGACCATGGCATGAGGCAAATGATGACATGACTTGAAGTTGTCCTTGATCTGAGTGAGGGAGGGCTGTGCAAGGTCACCAGCTTCACTTTCTCCTCCAGAGCCATCTGAGTCCAGTGACCAGATATTTATCAGGATGGCTGGAGATGACCCAGGATGCACTAGGAGATCCTGGACCTTTTAGCTAAATATAAAGAAGCTCATTGCTAGAATTAGAGATTTCTGGTGAATTCTTTCATCATAAAACAATGAAGAATACAAAATATTCTTATTCCTGTACAATTCTCTTACATTTCTGCAATGATGGTAAAAGGAAACCAAAATGGATGAGAAAAATCACACATTTCAGGGCATCTAAAATATTAAGGATTGGTGTCCTGACTATTGCCTAAAGGCTAAAGGGTGAAAATACTACTAGAGGGAAAAAATTGTATGAATCTTAATATTTCAATATAAGTAAATGTAGGAAGCAATGGGAAGATAAAGCTAAATGGAAGGCTGGCTCACAGGTTTTCCTTCAAAAGGCAGATAAAAGAGTTGGTTTTGTTGTATATCCAAAGGCAACAAGAAATGTTACATACACTTGAGTATATTTTACCTCAGTTTTTATTTTCCAAAAGACTTCCATGAAAATAATTTCAGCTTGTGTGACAACAGCTGTGGCATAAGATGAAGATGAGATTCTGTAAAAAGAAAGAAATGACTAAAAGATGCAGTTAAAGCTAATTACATAGAAGCAACAAAAACCTCTTCAATTTTAATTCGATTAATTTAATTCAAATTTTAAAGGGATTTGATAAAATTATCCAAATGAATTCAATAATACCTCAATTTTCAGTGACTTCAATGGAAAAATGGGAATAGGAGAGAGTGGGGAAAATATGTTGTAAAAATGTAACGTGGCAGTAAGAAATAAGAAAAGCTTATAGAAAAGCTCATTATGAGTAGCCTGGCCACAGAACCCTTACCACAATAATATATATCATAAAAATTTCCTTAAGATAGTTAGGAGACACTGGATATGGCAAGCACCAAATAATTTCACAAAGGATAAAGCTATTGTGTTTAAACAGTAGGAAATGTCTGTTTATTAATGTAGTTACTTCTAAAGCTATGTATAATCAGACCATTAATTTGTTATAGCAAAGATTTAAATTAGGAAAATAAATAAAGATTAGAAGCATAGAATATTCTGTAAAACTAAAAGTTACAGATGTATTACCAATCGATATCTGGAGAAGTAGTTTCCACATTGGAAGTTCCCCTACCCTTAGGATATCATAGTCTAAACCTCTGTACCCTTCACAACAGCAACAACAAAATTCTTTTAGAGGTGCTATATTGCTACCAAAATTTATTATATTACAGCCTCTAAAGAACTCAGACTGCAGATCAATGAAGGAGGAAAAGAAAGACACATGGTGTGTGCAAAGCTATACAATACAACAATACAAGCTATACCATATTGTAATGGCAATGGGAATTTTAAGATCTTCCCTGCCCCTTAATAAGCCTAAGGGAATTTGAAGACCTTCCCTGTTTTGAAAAATATACCTTACCCCCTAATAGGCTGAATGTAATCAAATGGAGCCTGTGGTGGAAGGAGTTTGCTGAAGGGTAAAGTAGAACCCACAGGAAGCTGGGAGTCACAGCAGCTAGACATGGCGGTGAGGACAAGATGCATCTGAGGAAGAGAGTTAGGCTTGTGAGCCTAACCTGCTGTGACAGCTAGGCTTGTGTTGGTTTGTGGGAAGGCTAAAGGATTCTGTGACTCTCTGTGCTGTTGTGGCTTATTTACTTCTTTACTGCTATGGTGGAATCAGCTTACTGGTTTGGGGATTTGGTTTTCTGGTATCTGAAGAAATGTTTTGCTTCTGTCTTCTATATGGAGAGTGTTATATTTTGTGATCAAGCACTCTGCAGGTATATTTATAGTGACCATTGACACTGTGAATATTGCATTGGCACTACACATATTTCCAACAATGAATTTTGCACAAAGAGTAGTGTAAAAGTACCATCAAAGAGATGTATGCCTGGGAATATAAAGCAGATTGGCTATATAGCAACAGTAGGGATAATTGGCTAGTTGCTTCATGGGTACCTGCATAAATGTTAAATATTCTAGTCTATAGGAAGACCTTCAAAACATTAGGTGGTCCCCTTCCACCCTTCCTTGATTTCAGAAACATCAAACAACCCTTCATTAATGACAGAGCGCATATGAATGAAGTCATTATCTGCAAAAAAAGAAAGAAGTGATAAATAGAAGTGTGTATAGAATGATTTCATATGCAGACACACACATTTTGTGTCTAATGCTAGCCATCTGGGAGGGGAAAAGGAGAAAAAAAGGAAAAAAAGAAATATTAAAATTTAAAAGGAATAGTAAATTGTACATATTAGATTTACAGTTTCATTCGCAATCATATTTTATACTATGTTATGGAAATACTTGTTTTATTCTACAAACTAAAAATAAAATAATTTTTAAAAAAATTTGAATACAGTACAAAGGTTACATAAGGCTTATACTAGCAAATCGGGGGAGCATTCACATTATGAAAGTCTTAATAGTTAATCCTAGCTCTGTGTGAAAACCTTTATCTTTATTCAGTCCTCTTAGGATTCTTACTTGCTGTAAGTCTGTGGTTCTAATCTAACCAAGAGTCAGACAAAGCTGACAATATGGGCTATTTACAAATCAAGGTTTTCAATTGAGTTGGGTTAAGTTTGAGTAGACTGATTTGTGTCTCAGTCCTTCAAGAATCTGCTGCCCTAGCTGTCAGTTGGGGCAGGAGGATGCAATTTTTGCATCAAATATTTCTATGTCTGGTTATCCAAGAAATATGGTAGGTGGTACAGGGGAGAGAGCAGTAAATCTGAAGTCAGAGAACCTAGGCTTAAATCCTGCTTCTGATGTGTCACCTTGTCCACATCATTCAGCTTTCATGAGTCTCAGTTTCCTAAGCTGTAAAGTGAGGACCATATACAATATGACTCCTGAGCTCCCTTCCAGATCTTGGTCTTTGATCCTATGATACTATGAAGTAATACAAATATATGAGAATATACCACCATGTCACAGTTGCCTTCTTATCTTGGAACTTTCCCCAGCACTTGTGGCCTTCTCAGCTAGAACATCCTACCCTGTGACCTTCTTTTCCCATCAGTGAGTGCATCAGAACCTAAACTTCCTATATTTTTAAAATTTCCCTTATGAGCTTCACTATTTGAGAAGATAAGGCTACAAAATTTACACATTATTGGTTATTCAAGAATAATTATAAATAAACTTCAACACCAAACTTTTCCTGAGAACATAAGTGCATTTGACTTTACCTATTTATTATGCTTCAATTTAGGTTTTAGAAAGCAAATCAAAAATTGTATTATGAATATGTGTTCATGGAATTGACAAAAAAAGTACTTTTGAGATAACTGAATACTTAGAAAAATATCATTATTTTTTGTTTTCTGACGAATGTATTATTCATGCTAAGGTTGTTTTAGTCTAAATCTACATCCACAGTAAAATCAAGAATATGACATCTAAACAATTGGCATAATGACATATTCATGGATGGAAGAGCAATTTCCTCCTTTGTACACTGTTTGAGTAATAGATGTAGCAATAAGAATTATAGACACTGGGAAATGGAACATCAATTCCTATAGCAATATAGAGTGCACTACTATCTACCACTGCATTAGCAATTCCCATAAGTCTTGTAATTCATAAGGGTCCAATTCATAGTCTTTCACAGTACTGGAAGAGAAAAAATTTTAATATAGTCAACTAGAATTAAAAGTCATTTTGTTCCCTGGAGAACACACTTTTTATTGAAAAATGGCTATCTGTATGACATAGATAGATGATAGATAGATAGACGGATGGATGGATGGATGGATAGATAGATAGATAGATGGATGATAGTATTAAATATACAATACATACATACATGTGTGTGTAAACTTTTTTTTTTGCTAGACATGTGATTTCATTGGCACAGAGAACTGCCATTTAGGAAACTCTCACAGATAGTACAGAGTGACAGCTGTTCTGTTCTTATAGATTTAAAGAGCTGCCTAGGGGCCTAAGAAGTTAAATGACTTTCATGAGTCACACAGTCACTATATGCCAAAAGACGGACATGAACTGAGGCCCTCCTTCCCTCCCTCTCTCTCTCTCTCTCGCTCTCCCCCTACTTCCTCTCTCTCTCTCTCTCTCTCTCTCTCTCTCTCTCTCTCTCTCTCTCTCTCTCTCTCTTTGTCTCCCTCGCTCCCACCCACACACACACACACACACACACACACACACACACACACACGCATACACAGGCAAACACAAGGCACACGTGTATATATCCTTTTGAAATGTATTCTATGTAGAGACATATACACGTGTATAACATATGTCTCCTAAAGTGTATAGGACACACGTCATGCTGTATGTGTGTATAGACTTATGCACGCATACACACCCGTACATCCACCGTATTTTAAGACCTCACCATGGCATCAAGGTGACCAGCCTTTCGAAGACTACACCAGAAAAGCACGAGTCCCACCTAGCTCAGCTGAAGACTCTGAATGTGGCTCCCGCGATGCGCTGCGCCGAGCCCCGAGAGTCCCCTGACTCGGAAGCTGGGCTCTGGGCGGGGGGTTCTTTTGGCCACAACATTAACAAGCACAAAGCGATTATTATCTGTGTCAGTAAGGAAATCAGATCTTTTCAATTACTGAAATTTCAAATATTGAAATGTACGAGTATCATTCATTTATAAACAATCAAAAAACTTTTATTTTCTTATTTTATTCACGCAGAGAATCTGATCAGGGAATGTTGGAAATACAGGAATGGTTTATCCTAATGGGTTTCTCTGAGGCTCTTCTCCATCTATTGTGTATGTTTCCTGAATGTCCTTTTTTATTTACATGTCATCTTTCCTGTTACTAAATAAACTCTTCAAGGCAGCTGGGTGGCCCAGTGGCCCTGGAGTCAGGAGGACCTGAGTTCAAATCCAGCCTTGACACACTTACTAGCTGTATTACCTTGAGCAAGTCACTTAACCTCAACTGCCTTGCCTTCCCCCCTGCAAAAAAATAAATAAATAAGCCTCTTCTAGGACAGGAATAATTTTTGCCTTTTTAGTCCCAGAATTTAGCATAATTCCTAATACACAGTAAGCACTTACTAAATGCTTGTTGACTTACTAAATGTTCATTTCCCTATTTTTAACCAAAATATTTCAATAAAGCAACTTTCTAGTCACGCTTTTTTGTATCAGATATTTTCCTAATACTTTCATATCAATACTGAATATGCATCATGGTCTTAATGGCCTTTTGCAAAGTACTTTTAAAAAACTCAATCTTCTTTAAACCATAAAAATAGTCCCATGAGATAAGGCATTATTATCTCCATTATATATATATATGTATATATATGTATGTATGTATGTATATGTATATATGCACACACATATGTTTTTGTGTACGTATATGTACAAATCTATATATATATAGATACATATACTTGTGTATATGCATATACACACATAGAGAGAGAATTAGAGATAAATTAGATAGAGTTGTTGATAGATACATACATACATAGATAGATAGAGAGATAGATAGAAAGAATTACAAAGTTGTTTTGGACTAGACTTGTGATTTTATTGATTAAAAAAACTCCCAGTGAAAAAATTTTTCCCACAAATGCTGCATTTGCTCTGAAATGTTGTGTTAAAAGAGTTCTCTAAGCCACAAAAAAGTTGTGATTTACTCAGAAACATAGAGTTAATATGGGTCAGAGAGTGGTCTTGACTTTATATCTTCCTGACTCCAAGACCAATTCTATAGACTACACTACTCTAACTCTCACTGTTTCTAGTACACTGAATAAATAAAATTAATCAGTAAGCCACTAATGCTTTAAGTCCTGAGATTGCATGTGACTCAGAATTCCAGTGTCCTTCCATACAACAACATGAAAAGCATTTGAAAAGCAATGGAGAAGAGAAGGCGGGCAAAAAAAATTTTTTT
>CM053580.1:142108978-142125150 GCA_028627135.1 Pseudochirops cupreus | reverse complement strand
TAGGGAAGGAATGACATAAACTCTAAACTGGGTATCTTGCCACGTAGAAGAGTAGGGGGGACGGGGATGAGAGGTGGCATGATGGAGGGGAGGGCAGGGTGGGGGGGAGTGATGATGAAAGTGCACACTTCTGTAGAGGGACAGGGACAGGGTAGAGAGTGGATGGGGGGGCAGGATAGGAAGAAGGGACATGTAATCAGACTCTCACAGTGCGTTCACTGTGGAGAGGTTCTGTGTAATTTCACATATTCAGCCTGTATTTGATTGCTTGTCCTTCCAGTGGGGGTGGGTAACGAGGGAGGAAGAGAAAGAATCTAGAATTTAAAGTTCTATAATCAAATGTTAAATATATACATATATATATATATATATACATATACAAGTATTATTATTATTATTATTAACTACATCCAACTGGAACTTGAGATACACAGCAACTGTGGTAGGGAGATCCATCCTGGCCTACTGGACAGTCAGAGGGGTGAGGGGGGGGACATAGGAGAGAATAGATTGGGGGAAGGGTTATGCAATGGGATGGCTGTTTTGGGGTGGTGGGTAGGGGAAAGATGGGGAGAAAATTTGTAACTCAAAATTTTGTGGAAATGAATGATGTAAACTAAAATAAATAAAGGCTTTAATTAAAAAAAATAAAATCCAAGTACCTGAACTTAAATTTCACTTTGGATGCTTACTACCTGTATGACCTTGGACAAGTCACTTAAACTCATAGGGCCTCATTTTCCTCATCTGTAGAATAAGGGTGTTGGTTTAGTAAGACCTCTGAGATCCCTTCCAGATCTGTGTCTATGATCCTATGATATTGATAATGGATCTTGTTACATTTCTACAAAACTAATTAAGGAATTTTGTGGTAGAACATAATTGCTTTCATCTGGTTAATTTCCTCCAATGTGCCTTGAGGAAATTATCTACCAAAACATTTCTAGATAGATAAATTCCCTGAGGCAAACTTATGGAAAGTCACGGATGGGGACTGTACTCAACTAACTGACATGGGTGGGTTGAAATCTGTATCATTGAAAAGAATACCCACATTGTTCAGATCATAGATTGATGTGAGCATTGATTTGACTTTTCCTACAATGGAAAAAACATTGAATTGGGAATCAGAGAAAATGGGTTTCAGACCTTTTTCTGTTTTCTACAATCTTGAGAAATCTTTTCTATATCCCTTTGCCTCAGTGGGTCTTTCTGTTTCCTTTCCTTGCCAAATGAGAGTATTGTATATCTTTGCATGCCTTAGATAAGGGCTTCTGCTGTCTGACACATACTGACTGGGAGACACTGTGCAAACCATTTACTATTTCAGCAACTCTTTAACACTATTTATGTTTCAGGCAAGCTGTCAATCTGCATTAGTAAAGGGAGTTTCTTCATCTAGGACTTCTGTGTGTCAATGAAATAACAGATCCAGTCCCTAGTCCTTATCCCCTTGAAGATTAGTGTATGGCTCCCTAGAAAAGCTCTATTCCTGGGCCAAACATATTTGCCTTCCATATAACTTCACTGAAAAGTTGCCTTTCTCTTTTATAAAGTTTAGTTTTCCTTAAAGGAGGCACTTTCCAGCCCTCAGTGAAAATTCTTTCCCATCGGTAGAGCAGTTTCTATCCATAGTCTTGTTTAAAAAAAAAATAGTAATTATCCCCTCTTTCTGTGATATACTTTCCTACATTTGTGAGCAAAGTTATTTTTAAAAAAGTCCCAATTGTCCCTTGTTACTTTTATTTTGGAAGCAGCTAGGTGGTTCAGTGATAGAGTGATGAAGCTGGAGTCAGGAAGATTTATATTCTGAATTAAAAATCTGACCTCAGACACTTACTAGCTGAGTGACCCTGGACAAGTCACTTAATTCTATTTTCCTCAGTTTGCTCCTCTATAAAGTGACCTGGAGAAAAAAAATGGCAAATTGCTTCAGTACGTTTGCCAACAATGTCCCAAATGGGGTTCATGAAGAATTGGACATGACTTAAAAATGACTCAACAACAGCAATATTTTTATTTTGACTCAAGGGAAGCCCTCCTAAGGCTTCTTGGTGGTCTTTAGCTATTAGAGGGAAAAAAACCTTGTCTTTGTCATTGAACTTATTTCCTAATTGACAGCAAGTCCTTTCTGTCCTTAAGGTTTATAAAACAGTTATATTAGATACTCCATTTTTCCTATATAAATGAATGCTAATAATTTCCTCCAGGGTTTATAGAGGCCAAGATTGCTCACTGCCCTTTATTTATGAAAAGAAAGACTAATATTTTACATGAGTAAGATTAAAAACCAGGCATATCTTTTCACTAAGACTTTTCTTGTGAAGAATCAAATGATTTACTATTTAAAAATGTCCCCTAAGCACTGGGAATGGAACTATGATCTCATTTTCAGAATATTTTCTCTGTATGCAAAACACTAAATAATTAACTGAATAATTAATATTTAAATGGCTGCATTGCCTAAACAAAAGCCAAAGCAATGGAATATTGGAAAAATGGCTCAGATGGATGGGCATGGAGTAAAGAATGAATAGAAAATTGAAAGTCTTTTAATCAGATCTGAGAGAAGTACAAGTTCATCTAATCTAGCTTCCTCATTTTGTTTTCTTTCATTTTATTTTCATAGAGTTTAGTTGCTAGACTGGGTCTCTATATTTTACCCTGAATGGAAGTGGGTTTTACCTATTGTTAATTGACATGGTAGCTTTAATGTGTTCAGTTTCTGATCTGAGTCAGCTCACTCTATCTCAGGCATCCTGGTGACTTTACCTTCCCTCCCCTCCCAGAGTTTATTATTATTGGTGTCTAATTAGTTTGAATACTCAATTCGTGTAGTGCATTGCCGCTCAGAACTCTTGAACTCAAGCAACCCACCAATCTCAGCCTCTTCCATAGCAGGAATTACTAAAAGTATGACACCACATCCAGAATCAAGTTCCTTATTTTAATTTAATTGGAAGCTAAGGCCTAGATAACCTGGATCTTATCTAAGCTAGGAGTTGTTAAGAGGAGTAGCTGAGGGAAGGGCTCAAATTTCCTGAATTTTAATCCATTGCTCTTTTCACCACACTATTCCCTATTCATCAGTAGACATTTATACATTGCTTAATAAGTTCTAAGCACTGTACTAAGCGTTGGGAATACAAGCAAAGGCAAAAATAATTTCTATCCTTAAGGAGCTTATATTCTAGTGGAGGAGATAATGCTTCTGTAAATCAGTAAATACAAAATATATACAGAGTAGATGGAAGGCAACTTTAAAAGGGAAGCATCTAGCACCTGGGATGAGGTGGAGAGAGACTAATAAAGACCTCTTGAAGAAAATAGCATTGGAATTGAGTCCTGAAGGAATCTAGGCATTCCACGAGGCAGAGGTCAGGATGGAGTAAATTCCAGGCATGGAGTCAGTGCAAAGGCATAGAGGTGAGAGATGAAATATTGTGTTCAAGGAGTAGCAAGTAGGCCAAGAACATCTTAAGACTCATGCCAAAATGCAGATTGAGTAACTATTTCAAATGTCTTTAAGGTTATGTGGCAATTCAAGAGGAGGACCTTGTTTTTATTGATCCTGGTGCTGAGATTGTTGTCCTATGCAAAGTGCCTATTGAGCACATATGCTCACCAATGAATTGAAAATTGATAAAGAATACAGCTGATCATTTCACCAAATTTGAAATAAAGTTTATGAGCGCTTGGTACAAATAACCTAGCAGAATATAGATCATGTAATAGATGAATTATACAGACTTTAATGAAAGGTTACCAAATACTGTGGTGGTACAAAGTATAAATGAGGTGGTCAGCATCATGGTTCAGCAAGAGGGCTGTACTTGGTCAAAGGACCAGGGTTTAAATTCTCACTCTGCTACTTATTCCCTCAGGTAAATCACTTTAGCTTACTGAGTTGAGTCTATAAAAAGAAAGAGTAGGACTAGCTGACCTCTAAGGTCCTTTCTAGCTCTAAATCTATGACATCAAATGTTTGTTAACAAAAATAGGTAAAGTTTTTGTAGCCCTTTAAGGTTTACAAAGTACTTTCCTCATATCAGCCCATCGAGGTGGGTACTAAAAGTAGTATCATCCCTATTTTTTTAGATAAAGAAATTAAGTTTCAGTAAAGTTGTTACATCCTTTGAATCAGAGCAAATATTCGAATCAAGATCCTTCCTGGCTCCATGTTCAGCACTCTTTCTTTCCTCTCCTGTGCTACTACTTATATGACAGGGGTTCTTAACCTTTGTTGCCTCACTGATTCCTTTGGCAGTGTTGTGAAGCCTATCAATGCTTTCCTGGAACAATATTTTTAAGTACATAAAATAAAATATTTAGGATGATAAAAAACACAGAACAACCTTGACCAAGTTCTTAGATCCCATGTTAAGATTTCCTGATCTCTGACAATTCATGTTTAACAAAATACATATGTGCCTTAAGAGAAGTCTTTCCATAACTTTTTCAACTGTAAGAAAAGTAAAATGGATGAATGGTCCTAAGTTGTTTTCTAATTTTATATGCAAAGTATCCCACCAGTTAAATCTTTTAGCAACAATGCACTTGTACTTGTGTCTGTTCTCTCTTTATTGCTCACTCACTAGGCTGGCTTGGTTGATCAGCACATCTGCCTCCTCTGAATTAGTTTTGCTACATGTAGTCATTTAGGATGGAATAACAGTTTGTACAACTTGAAGCAACATGACTAAATGTTTTCTTCTCTGACTTTTGCAGTATCTCTGGTGTGGGTAGGTAGATGAGGCAAAAAACTGCTAGGATATTAATATTAATATGAATAACCAATCTTACATTTCTAGTACTCAAAAACTTTACAGATTATATGGGCTTTAAGAATTTCTGGTCTCCAAGAAGGGGTCTCCTGGAGGACCATTGTAGAGGCAGTTTATCAGCACAATAATTAATACTGTTGCTGGGCAGTCAGGCTACAGTTGTTCCTTGCTGTGAATTTTGATGAAGTGCTAAAACTTCTAGAACTCATTTTCGCCTTAATGTAGATGTTACTGCCATATTGCCACCAAACCAAAGTAGGTCCTATGTGATTGAACGAAATTGTCTTAGGTTTATTTATTCTTGCCCATATGCCCTGCTGGTGGGATTCAGGTGTGAAAAAGTCTTATCTGACCTCTTTTAATGGAGAACACTCTTTCTCCATGGAAATTGTAGGATTAAATCATTATCTATTTTGCTTGGTGCTGTTTCTGTCTCTGGCGATCCTTATTACATTAATGGATAAGAGTCTCCTTCAATTTATAGTGTGATGTCACTGATCTTTAGGTAAAAATAAAAAAATAATCCATTATATCTTGTTCTTTTTAAAGCTGATTGCAAAACAAGGTCAAGGAAATGGACTATAAAAGATTGTATTTTATAAAACAGCACAGCCTTTACAAATTTAATTTTTATTTTTCCTATTTAGTTGCTGGTTCAAGTTAATGAGTTAAATTTAACAAAAATTACCAGTTCCACCTACTTGGAACGCATTATTTCAGGCACTGCATATCCAAACTCCCCCAAATATTTATAGAACAGGGATGGGGAATTGGGGCCTTGAGGCCACATAGTTCTTGGATCCCATGTTAAGATTCCCTGATCTCTGACAATTCATGGGACTATGGGACAAAAGAGAATGAGATATTTTCCAAAGGAAAGTATATTTAAAGTTGGTAGGGATTTGAGGAGGAAAAAGATAATGTCTTCCTGGGGACACAGACTTCAGAAAAGGCTTTTGGGAGGAGGTAGCACTTAAATTGGACTTTGGAGGAAGGAAGTAATATCAGTAGATGGCAATGATGGTTGGGGAAAGGAATGGAGTTCATTTCAGTTATGGTTTTAGTCAATGTATGGACATGAGAGTGGAAAGAATAAATACTAGAAACAAAATGGTTTCCATTTTGACTAAGATATAGTCCTTATGAAGGCAAGTACTCCAAAATAAGACCACACAGTTAGGTCAGAGTCAAATTGTTGAAGGCCTTGAATACCAAGATCAGAAATTTATATTTTATTTAAATAGGCCATGGTGAGTTTTGAAATGTCTCCTAATAGGTGCTCAATAAAGGCTAAATTGAATTGAATGATCAGTTCTATACATGAGAAAGGTTACTTTGGCAATGTTTTGAATGATAGATTAAAATGGCTAGATTGAAGACAGTAGGAGTAGTGAAGAGACTGCTATAATAGCCTCAGGCAAGAAAATGTGGGGGTGTGAATTAGAATGACTGCACTGGAAATGGACAGAAGCAACCAAAGATATTACTGAGGGAAAAATCAGTTGGTCTTGTTAGCTGATTGGATATGTGGGATGGAGGAGAAGAAAGAGCCAAAGATGTCCCTGAGGTTATGAGTCTGGAGGATTAGAAATAGAGAAGATGAAAGGAAGAGAAGAATTTTTTTTGGGAAATAATTCTGGGTTCATATTTGGACATGTTGAGTTTGAGGTGCTGGTAAGATAGAAAGGTGTATAGTTCTATGAGGCATTTAGAGATTGTCGGTTTGGAGGTCTACACAAAAGTTAGGCTACATACATACACGTATATACAAACATATATATACAGATAACATATATATATGTGTGTGTTTATACATATGCACACACTTATGTCATCTACAAAGAGGTAATAATGGAAGCCTTGGGTTTAGGTAAGAACATCGAGGGAGAAAAGTTAGAGAAAGAAAGAAAAGAATCATGTTCTGGCCTTAGGCAATAAACTATTTGGAACTGAAGAGGCTTTAAAAAAAATCAGTCAATAGTGACAGCATATGCTATTGAAAGGGTACCTTTGAATTTCATCTTTGGTAGGATAATGCATGTGAAACAATGACATGTAGTGCTACCAATAGATTGGCTGAATTGGAGGGGTGGGATGGGATGAGCAAAATTAACCAAGAGACATATATTTTATGCCTTCTTTGTACCCTTTGAAATGTAGAAATGAATATTAATGCTGATCGATGCTAATTGGTTATACCCTGGGTCTCTCCTATCAGAGACAAAACAACCTGATACACCAATTCATAGAGACAGCATGGAACAGATTAGAGAATCAACCTCAGAGTCAATAAGACTTGGGTTCAAGTTTGACATATACTGGCTGTGTGGGCATTTAATTGAATTGAAAATTATTTTTCTCATATATAAAAGTGATGAGATTGGATGAAATCTTACGTTCCTTCCAGTTCTAAATTTATTATTCTGTGAACTTCCTGTAACTGTAAACTGCAGATTAGTTGTTGGTATGCACTGTTAGAAGGAGTTTCCTCAATTAGCAATTCTCTGGAATAATACAGACATAGGTGAAAAACCCTCACTTCTGCAAACAACAACAAAGATTTCAATAATTCACACAAATATTTTAAGGATTCAACAAGTTATCATACAAGTAGTGTTTGGATTTTGAAAGAAAATGTCTAGAGAAAATTAATTTAATCCAAAGAAATGATTTTCTAATGGCAGAATGCCAGTTACCATAGTACATATTGAGGGGATATTTTTGGGTAGGGAGGCCTTCTTTGTACTCCTTGAAATGTAGAAATCGACATTAATGATGATCAATGCTAACTGGTTGTCCTCAAATCAAATTCTGCACATAGTTTGCAAAAATTATTATCTTGATAAATATGATTTTAGAGCTGTCAAATTTTCACTGGTCCTAACTATGTTGGTCATGCCAACCTTGCCTCCTTTCCATATACCTCATGTTATAGGAAATAAAGTACCTGCCACTTACAAACACATTTAGCATTCTTCCCTATCCCACCCCTACCAACTTACACATGTTACCATGAACAATAAATAAAAGAAAATTTAAAAGAGAAAGGAGAGGACAGTTACAACATATATGGGGAGAATTCAAAGGCAAGGCCCCACATGTAATGTTTGTTTCCTATATACGACAAGAATTTACTGTGTTGGGGTCATGGAGATGGGGAGTGTCCCAAATAGAAGAGTTCCAGAGATGAGCAAGCCAGGTACAATCCACTCTATTTGTTCATACTCATTCTGATAGTCTTGAGAATGGGCAAGGTACCTTACTTGCTTCTACTGTTTATGTTGAATTGAATAGAATTCTCTATTTGGACTAACAAATCATTCCATCTCAGGCACTGTTAGCTGCCACGAGCTGAAGGCTCCTATATTTGCTAGTGTTTTGATTTATACATATCTTGCATGTAATTTAATTTTACACCAGTACGTGATGATAATACTTTCCAGATGACATACCATCTCACAAACTCATTGAACAGGTTTAAGGTCTGTTGTTGCTCAAATGTACCCTGTGCCTTGGATTTTCCAGAGCCACCATCTGAATTAATTTATTTTTTGAAAAAGAACAGGAGGTAAGAAATGTGCCCAGCAGTCATGATAGATGATCTCTATTATGCTATTAATCTTCACCCATAAAGCAAGACAGAATGGTTCACTTGTAGCTATTCTGTTGTTGGCGACAATTAAGTGATGCATCATAGAGGATTAGACCAAGGCTCTTGGGGAGTAGTTAGGTCTCTGGGTTCCCACAAGAGTGGAAGATATATGGAGAAGTTAGGTCGACTCTTTTTGGCATGCCTAGGTCAAGATGAGGTGGAATCATTTCAGAGATAGGATTTTAGTAGTCTGAAATGGGATGACTGATTGTAGGAGGAGGATAGGATAGGGCTGGTGAAAAGAACAGAGTAGAGGAGAAGAAAGAAACTCTTTTTTTGGAGGGGAAAAGGCAAGGCTATTGGGGTTAAGTGACTTGCCCAAGATCACATAGCTAGTAAGTGTCAAGTGTGTGAGGCTGGATTTGAACTCAGGTCTTCCTGACTCCAGGGTCCAGTGCTCTATTCACTGTGTCACCTAGCTGTCCCAAGAAACTTTGTTAAATGGTGAAAATTTCTTTATCAGGAATTGTAATGCTATGCATGGGCAGCTTCCCAAAAGAATGCTACTGTGAACAGCTTTTAAGAGTCCTGATTACACAGTATAGTGAACATTCCATTTATTCTGTAACAAATCAAGGCAAACATTCACAACAAATCACAATATAATATTCACAACATCACATCTTATCACAGAAAATCACAATATAGTATTCACAACAGCTTAACACTAAAATGGCCACATAGTTTTCACCAAAGTGGTCACAGTATTCAGGACAAAGAACAAAAGAATAACCATCTGGTATCCCTGAGGGGGTTTGCCTTCTGTGGTAGACCAGACCTTCATGTTCCCCCTCTTCTATGAGGCAGATATGCAGGAAGAGTATAATCTTGTTGGGTGGATGCTTTCATTGGATCTATGAATGGCTAAAGAAAGTACAGGGTAGTTAATTTGCAAGTCTTGTTTGTGACTCCCTGTTTATTTATGCCTCTGGACATGGTCCTAGGATTAAGTCTTAATGTATAAATAGCCTTAGGCTAGGGTAGGGAGTGGTCAGGACTAAAGGAGGGTCCTCGCATTTCAATTATCTGAGAGACTCTGCTATAAGGTATATAAACCCTGTGATTTTCTTGTACCTTGGCTCTGTATGAAATGGTTCTGTAATAAAAAGACTATCCAATACATTCCCATCTCTCTCATTCAGCTGGTTGCTGGGCCAAATTACTGTGCTGGTCATAGCAGCCTTCTTACTTAATCATTCAATCATTTCACAATACAAGTCAGTCTTTCAGTCATGGAGCAATTATAGGTTAACTTATTCACTTATCTAGCAATCAGTCATTAAGTATGTTAATCACTAAATACAATCATTAGAAAATTACACAAACCCTCCACCCCTCAGTGTCTAGTAAACTGCAATTTCATCACACATTCAATATCCAAGGAGAGGCTTTTCTTCATCTTGACTCCAGTGATCTCTCAGATTTCCTGGATTCCCTTCCATGGTCTCAGCTCCTACCCAAATCCATCAATCACCTGGATTCAGAGGCAGACAGCTCCCAGGTCCTTGTCTAGTCCTCCGGGCAGTTCTTGCTACATGCTGAAGTTCACAGGGTCCAGCACACCTCAAAACTTTCACAACTTCTGTTGCTGAGAACTCAAGGATCAAACAAGCCACAAACAAACAAAGTCTTATCTGAGTCATGCTTCTTCAATCCTCCAGCAGTTCAGCTGGCCCTAGGACACAGAAGAAATCTTAGCCTTTCATGTGGCTATCTCAGCAGCAATTTCAGCCTTCACCAGATTCTCTCAAGAAAACTCCAATTCAGTTCTCAGTCCAGCAAGTAGCAGCCCACCTCCCAGATGCTGGGACAATTCTGCTTCCTCCACCAGGAGCAAAAATTCTCATTCTGACTATCTCTCTCTGGGCCTCTTCTTATATACACACAAAGCATTGGCTTCCTGTTTCATCCAAACCCTTCCTGTTATGTCAGCAATGGGAGACAGAGTTCACACCCTCTGCTTCTTAGCCACAAAGGTGTGCTTAGTTACTAAGGGCTAAGTACCTACTTACTTGACATAACAAAAAGGGGTCTTCAAATTTAAATTAATTACCATTACAGGAATCAGACTTACAATGATTTCTCCATATCCTAGCCTGGGACTACCAATCAATTTCTTCTGAGGAAATAGAGCTCTTCCTAAAAGTAGCAGCACCTCCAAATTCAGATTATAAGAACCTGTGAGGGTCAAACTGTCTGAAATGTGGAGGAGGAAATTCTTTTGGTCTCCCCAACTCATCCTTGGATCACTGCAACAGATACATACATATATACACACACACATACATATATATATACATATACATGTACATACATACATATACATATGTATACACACATATGTGTGTATAATATGTAAAGAGAGAAGAGGAATGACACATAATCCACAGATTTGGAGCCAGAAGGGGCCCTTTCATTTAACAAATGAGGAAAGTGAGGCATGGGTAGAGGATGTGATTTGCCTAATGTCAAACAGCTGAGAAGAAGACCTGAGATTTGGACTGAAGTCCTATTATTCCAGTCCTAATTTTAATTTTTGCCTCTATAATACAGTTCCTTTCCTCCCTTTGCTTTTCTCTTGTTCCCTTCAGATCATTGCACTCTAATTTGTCTCAGCATATTTATGTAAGTATGTCCGTAATGATTGCAGGAGGACTGAGCTTTCTTTATGCTGAGTTGGAACAGATAGATTTTAGTGGCATTCTTATTTTCAAGAATTAAGTCTTGAAACTGGATTTCATGTGCTACATTGGATTTTGGACCAGACCTGTGATTTCATTGGTAAATGGAAATTCAACAAGGATCATCACCTTTTCTTCACCTTATAGTCTTAGAGAGTTGCTTACAGCATTGAGAAGTGATGTGATTTGCCCAGGGTCACCCAACAATATGTGTCAGATTCAGGATTTGGACCTAGGTTACTCCTTCTCTGAGACTGGTGTGTATGTATAATATAATGTTGAGATGTGTTCTATCTTCATGACCTTATTGTTTTCCATTGATGCTGCTGCCTTTTTACCACTTCTTTTCTTGTGTGTTTTCTCACCATTGTAGTTACTGGCTTGCCAGTCATTGTAATTAATTAATATCACTGTAATTAATGCCCTAGTAGCTTTCCCTTTGGCTGATAACTGAAGATGATTTCAAGAAGCAAGTTTAGGATCACCTGGAAGACACCATGGTGGTGGTGTGGTGGTAGGATAGCTTAGTATTAGGAATATCAGACTCAAAGTCAAAACACCTGGCTTCAGATTCTGACTTTTTACAGGTTATGTGAAAATACACAAATCACTCAACCTCTTTTGGCCTCAGTTTCCTTATCTATAAAATATAAAACTTGAATACTTCTACTCTATCTGTCTTGCAAGGTTGTGAGAAAAGCATATTATCAACCCTAAAATACCACCTAAATATAGTTAATTACTTGCCTTTTAATTTTATTAGAATAGGAACTCACTAGTGAGGGAACTCCCTTGGGTCAGTACTTTCTCTGCAAATAAGTCTTGGAGAGTTTCCTGGGAGCATTGTAAAGTTAAGTGACTTGCTAAGGGTTACACAGCTGGTATGTATCAGAGATGAGTGTTGAGCTCAAATCTTCCTGGTGTTAAGGCAAGTTCCCTACCCCTTATGGAATCCTGACTTTATATAAATATTCACTCATCTTCACCAAAATTTGCATTATTAGGAGCTAAAACCTCTTTCAGTTTCAGAGAGAAGAGTGAACAATTTTTGTCTTACTTCTTTAGAATTTTTCAGTCGGGATGGCTAGGTGGCACAGTGAATAGAGCACCAGCCCTGGAGTTAGGAGGACCTGATTTCAAATCCGGCCTCAGACACTTAACCTCCCCCCCCCTCAAAAAAAAAACCCTAGCTGTGGGACCTTGGGCAAGTCACTTAACCCCAATTGCCCTACCTTCCCTCCTCCAAAAAAAAAAGAATTTATTTAGTCTTCAAAATCTTCCATTTTAAGTTTCACAGATGAATAGAGCTTAGAGGTGATGTAGTACAATGCCCCTCCTTTCACAAGTGAAAACACTGAGGTACAGAGATTAAAGTGACTTGCCTAAGGCTCTGGATTTGGTTAATGGCAAAGATGAGAAGAGCTTTTATATGTCTAGACCAAAACAAATGATCCAACTCCATGCAATTTATCTAGGGAGATCAAAGCAACTCAATGTTCATTCAATATAAATTCCTCCTAAATATATTATTAAGGATCTTTGCATATGTGTATGTAGGTATGTGCATTTAATGATAGAACCACACATGTAGAATTGGAAATGACCTTGGAAGTCATTTTGTCTAGTCCTAAACAGGATCAGGAGGTTCAGTGACATATCAAGGTGGCTTACACAGTAAAGGGCAAATGCATGATTCATTCCCATGTCCTTTGACTTTAAACTCAGGACTTTTCACCAGTGAATGATACTGTCTATCGATCCTAAGTATGATTCTGTCCCACACCCTGTGTGTATTAGGGCAGAACAGCCTTATTAAGCCTGGAATGGCGTCAGAATTATGTTTGGTAGTGCTGAATGGATAGCTCCTTCTTAGAGCTGGACCATTTGTACAGATTTGTGTGGTTCATTTGCTATCAGTGCTGTGGCATTTTCCTCCTCAGGCATGGGCATTTTCTTTTTCAGATGTGAGAAGGAAGATTGCCTCTGGTATATCACTTTTTCTCATCCAGGCCTCATAACTCTTTGATTAATGACAGAGGTGAATGATGAAGTCACAGTAGTGTTTTAACAGGGACTTTTTTACATAGGGCAAACTGATGATAGCATCTTTGAATATGAAAAGTAAACAAAACAAAACAAAAAACCACCTCCAAATGGATTCAGAAATTGGCTTTATCTGAACTAGAAAAAAATCTAGGCTAGTAAAATATGAGGCTGCTTTTTCTCACCTTTCTCCCTTCTTGCCTTCTCTCTTTCCCTCTCCAAACCTCCTCCATTTTCAGAGATTGCATATGAGGACTTTTATATAACTCAGTTATCTATTCCAGATCAATAGTTGAAATGGACATATCATCCTTAATAAAATCAAGGTAACAATGGAATTAAATTTTTCAGTATTGATTCTCAATATTTTATTTCTGTTTTCTATTTTTTATTTATGAGCCTTAGCTTCAAGAGAGTTAATGTGGATTTGCAAGCTAATTCTGAAATATGGCCTCATGTATGCATATAGATGATTGTTCTGGGTAAAAACAAAAGCAGATTATAGGAATCATTAATCTGCTCCTCTTGTTACAAGGGAATGTTGTCAATAAATTGATTCAACGTGTCATCATCTCTGAATCTGTTTGCAGGAAAAACAAAAACAAATCCAACCAACCTTGCATCTCCTCTTCTCTATTTTTATTGCTAGCATCATTATTTTTACATTTTTAAAGTAATCTCAGAATAATTTTTGACTCTTCTATTTCCTTACCTTCTACATCAAGTCCTCTAGTAAATCACTTAAGCTCCCTAAAACCTCAGTTTGCTCAGCTGTAAAACTAGCTGGTTGGCCTAAATAGATTCTGATGTCTCTTTGGTCTCTCAAAAATTCTCTGGTCTCATGATCCCAAATCCTCAGATCCAACTCTTTCTATTCTCATTGCTATTATTCTGGTTTAGGTTCTCAATTTCTCTCATCTAGGAAGCTTGCAAAAGAGTCTTTCTGTTTTCATTCTCTCTAGCTTTAATTCATCATTCAGAGAACTGTCAAAGTAGGCTTACTTCAAATAAGTCCGATCATGTCATTCTCCTCAAAAGCCACTCTCCATTGTCTAGTAAATAAAATATAAATTCCTTAGCCAGGTACTCAAGGAACTCCAAATTCATACTCCAACCTATGTTTCAGTCTCATTTTATATTTCTCTACTTCATGCACAATACAGGCTAGCCAGTAGATCTAATTTCAATCCTTGATCCCATCTCAGGGCAATAGGGCATTAGGGGTGGGGAACCTGTGACCTTGAGGCCATATGTAGCCTTCCAGATCCTTGGGTGTAGCCTTTTGACTGAGTCCAAGTTTTACAGAACAAATGCTTTTATTAAGGGAATTTCTTCTGTGAAATTTGGATTTAAAGAGCCACATGTGAGGACCTAGGTGGTCACATATGGCATCTAGGTCACAGCTTCTCCATCCATGTAGGTCACCCTCTATGCCTGAAATAGTCTATCCCCATCCTCCTGCACATTTCTGCGTGTCAAAAGGGTTCCTTTTTTTCAAAACGTGGTAAAGATAGGGCCCACTATGTTCCTTTTTTCCTTCCCTTTTCTTCCCTAGCATATAATTCCTTCTCTTCTTTTCTTCTTCAAAAAATCATCACAAAGGTATAATAACTTTCAAACCCTCTGTCTTATTTAACTCCTATGACCCCCAATGACATTAGGGTTCTGAAGAGACTTAAGTCCTCTCCCCATATTAGAATATAAAGACGTCATCATTGTATAGTCCCTTATGAATGATGACTTGTATTTACCCTTTTACATTTCTCTTAAGTTCTGCATTTATAGTTCAAGCTCTGGTCATTTTCATCCATAATTCCTGAAAGGCATCTATTTCATTTAAGGTGAATTTCCCCCATATTATTACTCTCAGTTTAGCTGAGTAAGTTATTCTTGGTTATAAGCCTGTATCTTTTGCTTTTTGGAATTATATATATATATATATATATATATATATATATAGTATTCAGTCCAATTTAATGCAATGCATCATTGTTTGTGTCTACCATAAGCAATGCACTATCAAGTAGGAGAAATATAAAGAATGAATAAGCTACAATCTGTAAAGGAGTTTACAATCACATGCAGGATGGATGGTATGATAAGGCATATACACAAAAAAAACTATATTATAAATTTAAATATGATCATGTACAAAGGAGAAATCAGGCAGATTAGAATGAGAGACTTGAGAAAGGAACACACTTCTAGCTTAAAAGATCAAGATAATATCACAAATATTTGGTCTATGTCCTTTTTAAATTTAATTTTTTTGTCAATTAACAAAAATTATTTTATTTCCCTCTAAACTTCTCCCTCATTTTAAAAAAGAATAAAAACAAATCCCTCATAGCAACTAAGCACAGTATACACACACACACACACACACACACACACACACACACACATATATATATATATACACACATATGTATATATATGTATGTGTGTATGTATATATGGCTAAACTCTACCATGGTCTATTTATTTCCTAACATTTTTCTGAAAGGAATTTTTTTTGGTTGCCTAACTGAATTATATGGGGATTTTCCCCAGAGTATAATCTATAGTAGAAGGGATTTTCTTTCAGGTTCTCAGATTATAGAATTTTTTTGGTAAGATCTTTGATTCTACCAATGTAATTCATAAAGTTGTGGTTCAAAAAACTTTCCTGGTTATGCAGATCCAAAATCCATTTCTAATATAATTTTCAAGGGAGAGCTGCTGGGGACAGAGGGCAGTACTGAGAGATTAAATGACACTTTCCTGATTATGAGTTAGAACTTGAACCCAAGTCTTCTTGGCTTGAAGGCTCACCCTCTGGCTATTGCACCACAGTGTTTCTTTTTTTTCCTTTTTTCTGTTAATTAAAATGTTTTATTTTATTTTAGTTTACATCATTCATTTCCACGAGATTTTGAGTTACAAATTTTCTCCCCATCTTTCCCCTACCCAACGCCCCAAAACAGCCATCCCAGTGTATCCCTCCTCCCCCAATCTATTCTCTCCTATGTC
>CM053580.1:142053281-142108478 GCA_028627135.1 Pseudochirops cupreus | reverse complement strand
TATATTGGAAATTATGTATAAAAACATTGATATGGTAAATTGGGAATGATATATATCATATATACTACAAATTGGGATATACACACACACACACACACACACAGTAACTTGGGAACTATATATGTATATGCAAACTGTAAATTAGAAACTACATATTATATATACACCCATATATACTGTAAATTGGGAATTATACATACATACCTGCTTATATGTGTGTATATGTATGTATAATATGTATGTATATATAGAGCAATGGAAAGAGTACCAGGATTGAACTTATGAAGAGTTGAGTTCAAATCCAACCTCGGACCCTTACTAGCTGTGTGATCCTGGGAAATTCAAGTAATTTCTATTTACTTCAGTTTCCTCATCTGTAAAATGGTGATAATAACAGCACCTATCTCCCAGGGTGGGTGTGAGGATTAAACGAGATAATAACTGTTAAACCCTTAGCACACTGCTTGGCACATAGCAAGCCCTATAGAAATGTTAGCTATCATATATACTGAATATATGTGTGTATGTGCTGAAAATTTAATTGTTAAATTTTTAGCATGAGAAATTCTCTCTACTTGTGTAGATCCACAGCTGTTCTACAATTTTTATTCTTAAAGAGTTTCTCTAGGAAATGAATTTAGTATTCACAGTCACACAGCCAGTGTGTATCAGAGGCAAGACTTGAACCCAGGTCATCTTCACTATGAGATAGGTCCTCTATCTACAACTTCATTCTTTCTACCTTTAAATATAGGGTTTGAGATTTTAAACCAAGACAACCCTTTAACTCCAAATCCAATGACACCACTATACTGTGGTGGAACCTTTAATGACAGCTAGGTGGTGCAGTGGAGAAAGAGCACTGGACCAGGAATCAAGAAGACATAAGATGAAAGTCCACTCTGAGACACTTACGAACCACATGACCCTGGGCAAGTCATTTAACCTCAGTTTCCTCAACTGTAAAATGGGTATAATAATAACGCCTTTGTCCCATGATTATTGGGAGGATCAAATGAGATAATATTTGTAAACTGCTTAACATAGTGCCTGCAACATTGTGAGCTATATAAATTATTATTGTGATATATAAATTATGATAGTGCCACCTTAATGCTGAAATGTATAGAGGCACTAAAGTTGTGATTTCATTGATCTAGGGAAGTCTGGATGAGAAAGGTCCCTCTACTAATGAGAGCATTATCTTTTCTTTATTTTATAGTCTTTGAGACTAGAGCGTGCATTGTCCCAGGTCACATAACCAGTATCTGTCAGAGGGAGAATATGAAATTAGGTTTTTCTGGTTCTGAGGCCAGCTCTCTCTTCACCATCCCATGCTGCTCTTTAATTTAAATATTGAGATAATTAAACAAAGAAATAAATAAAAACAAAGAAAAACCATTGAAATAAAAGAACTCTGTAAATGTTTAGTTTCCATGTTTAATGACATGAAATTATAAACATGAAAAAAACATTTTAATTTATTCAATTTCATTAATCTTCTGGTGGTATCAGAGAGAGGCTTTCAAGGCAGGTATGATGCCCCTTAGTTGGCTAAGATATTCTTATTAAATTATCCTAGTTCTCTCTCTCTTAATTTGTTCTTCATTTATTGCATCCCCAATATAACTGCTATTAAAGCTGACATATCTGGAGGCTCCTCCTTAGGAGAGCTTTCTGTTTCTGTCCTGACAATTATATCTGATCATTGCTAGAGTTCTCTTTCCTAAGGCATGGAAAATAGGAGCCTGATGAGTTTGTAGCCTGTGGCTATCTCAGGTGTCAATAGACCACTGGAATGTCTCACTGGAAAGGCATTAGGAAGACCAGAGCCATTTTCCTCATTTATGTGGCAATCATTCCTAGTCACATGATGAGTAATAAGGACACAAAGAGAAATGAAGGATTCCCCAAAAGATCCAGGTGTGGGAGTCTCCTTATACTGAGGAAATCATATGTTCAAGTCCCTCCCACATGCAGGGAAGAATAAATAGAGTAACTTTTTTCTTTAGTGACAGGCACATAGTAGTCTTTTAATAAATGTTGATTGATTAATTAAAAAGAATATCATTTTGCCAATCCAATTTATTGCTTCTCTTGGGAAAATCACTCCTGTGTGATTGGTTCAGGTCTAAAGACTCTAGTGAGTTCATTTTTTTCCATAGGTTAAATTGGCAATGACTATCTGAGTTAACACATTAATTGTGTTGGTTTGCTCTCAGTTAACTGAGTAAGGTTCAGTGGATCAAATGCTCTTCTGCTTTCCAGTTCCCTGTTTACATTATTGTTAGCTTAATGGTGATGAAAAGGCTGTAAAAAGCTGTATTGATTGCATCCTCTCTGAATTCAGATGCATTAGGAAGTAGCACAGATGGGAGCCTTCAGCTCTTTAGAGGCAGCCACTTGAATACTGACCCCATCAATTGCATCTATTTTTACTTTTCAGATACCACAAAAGCTTCAAGACACAGGGTTTATCTTTATGCTTTTGCTGGTATGTGTGCACTGAGGGTGACAAGAACTTCTCAAGCTAGTTAGGAAGAGACAGGGGAAATGGAAATGTTATAGTATAGAAGCCTAGGAAACCTCAGCGTGTGTGTGTGTGTGTGTGTGTGTGTGTGTGTGTGTGTGTGTGTGTGTGTATAAGAGAGACAGACAGAGAGAAAATGGATGTTTATACCAAAGCACAAGAAGAAACTAGAATGGATTTGTAACCTGTTTACAGTTACTTAAAACACATACATACAGAGTGCACATACAGATCGATATTCTTGAGACTGTATCCTGGTACGTGCTTACAAAAAAAAAAAAAGAGGCTGGATTGATGGAGAGACCATCTCTTCAAATTTAATCATCTCAAGGCAATTAAAGTAATTCTGTGTTTTCTACTTTAGTGCTCCCCAGAAACTACAACATCTGGACAGCTTTAATTACTGATTCGGCTCAGTAAAATGCAGAAGGATGGTGGGGTAACTGGAACAGTTCTCTTTCCTTCCCTGTTTCCAGCTTTGAAAAAAGCAAAAAAAAAAAAAAGCCCAACAAAAGCAAGCAATGACCTGTTCTAGCCTTTTATGCATAAAGTCAGAGATTCGGAGGTGGAAAGGAATATTGAGAGGTCATTTGTTCGAACCTACTTCTTTTATGGAGGAAGAACTGGAGACAGAGGCTAAATGACTTGCCTAAGTTTACGGTATTTCAGGCAGTATTGGAATCAGACCTTCCTGAGTCCAGGTCCATTGTTTTTATCAACTAATTAATGCTCTTTCTCCATAGGATTTCCTGGGAAGCACCTAGATGGCCAAGTCAGCTGAGGCTCAAGGTAGAGTTCAGGATGGGACAAAAAACCCCCAACAAAGATGGTAACAGAAAGAAGCTTAAATTTTAGGATGTTTGTGTTATTCATTCAGGCAAGAGCTTTCTGTTAGCTGAGTGTGGACAGCCTGGAATTTTGGAAGGCAGATATAGAAATAGGCATAGGGCAGCTAGATAGTGCAATGGATAGAGTACCAGGCCAGGAGTCAGGAAGATTAATTTTCCTGAGTTCAAATATGGCCACTGAAATTTACTAGCTTGACCTTGGCCAAGTCACTTATCCCTGTTTGCCTCAGTTTCCTCATTTGTAAAATGAGCTAGAGAAGAAAAGGGTTAACCCCTCTAACATCTTTACCAAGTAAATCCCAAATAGGGGGTGATGGAGAGTTGGTCATGACTGAAAACCAACCAAACAACAACATAGAAATAGTCAGTGTGTGTGGAAATGAAGTAGGACTAAGTTTATATGAAGTGATCTTTTATGGGCAAGTGGCACTGATGCCTAGTATGACAGTCCTATGCCCAGCTTACTTCATTACCAGTTGGTAACAGCTAACTGAGGACAACACAGTAATGTGTTGTAAAGCCTTCAAGAAACCTTACTATTATCTTTCTGGAAGGAAATAAACGAAGATCTTTGTCCAGTGGAATTTAACTCTTCCTGGTATTCACTAATAGAACAGTCTTCTCTGAGGCTCAGATGCAGTGGCCTAGGCCCACAGAAGAAATGTGAAACATACACAGAGGAACAGACAAGAAGAGACTTTCCAGATGGCTCTGGTTAGTAAAGATTCCCTGATGCTGCCTAAGCCTAGACTAATTTGCTTGATCATGACAAAGGGATCAGCTTCAATTGGTTGACAGATCACTAGCAAAAGAGTTATTTCTTCTATGGGCCTTTACTCTCTGACCAGTAACTGGGTATCCCAGAGAGAATTAGTAAATTAAAAAGCACAGACCTATTATGGAGACCTGTAATTTTATTCTAGTTTAACCTGCTTTCTGTGATTACATAGATATCAGGAAGACTCCATTGGTGCTCTCCTTACTATCTGCTCCTTAGATAAGCTAGTCAGTCCAATTTTTAGACTAGCTCTATTTGGTCCAAGTCATTCTAATCCAGCAACATCCCTTACCCATCCTTTACCCTTCCCACCATCATGACTGATTTTTAAATGTGAGGACCACAGCACCACTAAGTAACAATATATATAGTATAACATTCGTAACTCTTTTCAAAGGAGTCAGAACCTCCCACTTCTATGTAGCAATATCGAGAACAGATTTCTATCATTTGAGGCTCCCATCCATAGGTTCAAAAATTGAACTGAATATCTACAAGTTATAGCTTTTTATTCAAACATTTATTTATTTTTCTTTTTTTTTTCTGTGAATTCAATAGTCAACAACAATAAAAAAAATCTTAAGAAGGATAGGGAAAGGGTATGAAAGAAATGAGGAACTTTTACATATACAATGATACACACACATACGTATTTATATATAAAGTATATATAAACACATGCATTTATATACATGAAGTATATATAGCATAGTATATATGTGTTTATATGTATACATGCATATATTTATTCATATATATTCTTAATCAGGTAGAAAGAAATTGTTCTATTTTGAACCCTTTAGCATCTCTCATCCTGTCCTCTGCAGCTTTTAAAATAATTTATTAATACTTACAAATATTTAGCATTTCCCATCAATTCACCTCCCTTTCTTTCTGGTTAGGGTCATCCCTTATAACAAATATATATAGTCAAGCAAACTAAATTGACATTGACCACGTATCTCTTGTATCCATGTATGTATCTCTTGCTCTGTACCTCTAGTCCATCACTTCAATCTCTAGCAAGAGGTGGAAGATATATTTTATCATATATATTTTGGAGTCATGATGGATGCTTTATTTGAAGTTCTGAAATCCTTAAGACTTGTTTCCCTCATCATTTTTGGTGGTAACCATGTAAACTGTTTTGGTTCTGCTCACTTCATTCTGAATGAATTCATATAAATCTTCACATATTTCTGTTCAATAAATATGTTCTATGCTTTTCAACCTCATTATCTTTGCTTATGCCCTTTCCCCTGCTTAAAATTCTCTCCGCTGTCATTCTCCACATATAAAGATCCTATCCCTATTTCAAGAATCAGATCAAATCAGATGATCCTAGAATATTCACACTGGAAGTCAACAGCTCAAGTCAGCAAGCAATTATTAAGTCCTACTATATTTCAGGCATTATACTAAGCCTTGAGGATGACAAAGAAAGGCCAAAACCAGTCCCTGCTCTCAATGAACCCACAGTCTAATGGAAGGGGATCTTAGGTGTCATCTAGTCTAACCACTTAATTTTTTGAATAAGGAGAATGAGACTCAGAGAGGCTGAGACTTATTCTAATTATATGTCCAACTAGGGAGCAGAGCTAGGGTTATATCCAAATTATCTTAATTTTTAAAAATCTGAATAAGGAATAGCTGTGTGGCTCACTCAAAGACGGCTTGCAGCAGTCCACAATGTTTAATTACACTCTCTCCTCTATTTCTCCCCTCCCCCCAAACAAAAATGAGCCATTGTCTATAACCATACTTTCCTGATGCTGGCGAATGGTGAAATAGATGTGGCAGTGCTTAAAGTTGGAGCTTGGAGTAGTGCTGAGTAAGCATGGGATAGGATTTTTGTAGAGAGAGAAAATAATAGCTTGAGTCAATGATGAGAGAAAGATGGAAATGTGACTTCATGGAAACTGAAAATGAACCTGTGAAAGTATTTTGTTGATAGTTCTAAGCAGATTTCCCCAGTTGGTGGATGATTCCAGATGTAGATCTCTGGAGAGTTGGGTTTGCTCCTAGGAGGAAACTTAGTTTAGAGTTCACAGGGAGAGGTCAATTAGGAATGGGGCATAATATACTATGTAGCTGACCAACAGTACCAAATGAACAGTGGATCATGGTGTTCTTCTTGGGGCAACAATGAAATAACACTTTTTGACTTGGTGCAACTAAATGGCACAGTTCTGAGCTCCTAGTAATGGAAAAAGAGAGCATTGTGGTGTTTGTGTATCTGTGTACTAATTGGAGGAGAGGCAGAGGGAGTGAATTAAGAGCTCAGAGTGGGAGTAGGTATGGACTTGTAATTCGTTAATATTTCTATTATATCATTCTGCTCTTGATTCCCAATCAGCTGGCCCACTATGTTTCATGTCCTGTGTTAAGCATTGGATACAAAGAAAGGCAGAAAACAGTCTCTTTCCTCAAGAAGCTTACAGTCTAATGGGACAACAATTTGTAATCAACATGTCCAAACAAGATGTATACAGGATAAATTGTAGATAATCAACAAAGTGAAGGTGGAACCTTTAAGGGGGATTGGAATAGGTTGCTTGTAGAAGGCATGATTTCAGTCAAGACTTAAAGGAAGCCAGGGAAGCCAGGAGATGGTGGAGAGCATTCCAGGCATGGGAGATAACAAATGAAAATGTAGTAAAAGGAAAGTTAGGAAGAGGGGAGGGTTTGGGGGCTAGTTCTTTGGGAAATTGTATAATACATCCCAAAAGGGTGGGAAGTATCAGCCCACAGATCTAAACAAAACTTGAAATTCAATGTTAGTATTAGATTCACTTTGGTCAGTTGTAGTCACTTCAATTGGGAGGGACTAGGGATAGAATTAGCTCAGGGAAAAATTCTGAAGTAGGAAAAATCCACTTTCCCTTTCCTTTTTGTGGGTCCTTTTCAAAGTCCCCACCCTCCCCCCTTTTTTGGACATGTTTTCCCATGCTCCCAATTTACCCATTATTACCTCTCCCTAGTTTCCCAGAAATCATACTCCTCACCCCAACTTGTGTCTCCTATTTTTTTCTGGGCAGAGTTCCATGCTCAAATTCTTTTCCAATCCCTCACTTTGAATCAGAACTTGTGTCTTGTCTTCCTATCCCATTGGACCATATTCTGTGCTACTCAGGGCCTGAAGGGTATTGGGGTGATTACACAAACTCCCTGAATTATAATATGTTAGCTATCCAGTATGTTAGACCTTTCAGATGACAGATGCTCTAATAGCATCTACCATAGTTCCCTGTTAAAGATGAGTGCCCATTAAATAATAATTGACTTTGACTGAATGTTGAATGTTAATGTAATTAATGTATGGTGGAAAGACACATATACCTGAGTTTGAGTTCCATCTCTATCACTTATTGATCTTGTGACTTTAGGTAACTCATTAACCTTTCTGAGCCTCAGCTGAATAGTAATAACAACAGCAATAATAGTAAGTACCCTTATTCCCTGATTACTTCACCAGGTTATTTTAAGAATAAAATTAAGAAATTTGTTTGAACATATTTTGTAGACTTTCAAGTGCTACATAAATTTAATATATTTTGATTTTGAAATATCTTGAAGGATTGATATAATGGGTAGGTGATTGGGCAGAAGAATACAACTGGGATTATATGCCTAAAATAAATTTCAGTCTGTATTTTGGTTAAAACAGAAACTATTTAGGCAGGATCTGAACTGGCCAGTGCCAAATTTTGAAGCTATCTGTATTTAGTATAGTTTGAAGTATGTAGGAGAGTTTAGGAACTAAAGACAGGTGTCAGAGTAACACTGCAGCAGAGCAGCCTGCCAGTGAGGCAGCTAGGTAATGCAGTAGATAGAGTGATGGGCCTGGAGTCAAGAAGACTGAGTTCAAATCTGGCCTCAGAGACTTATTAGCTATGTGACCTTAGGTAAACAATTTAACTTCTGTTTGCCTCAGTTTCATTGAATGTTAAATTAGGATAATAATAGCACCTACCTCCCAGGGTTGTTGTGAGGATCAAATTAGATATTTGTAAAGTGCTTAGCACAGTGCCTGGCATATAAGCAGGTGATTTATAAATATGAGATATTATCATTATCTTGGTGATTGGTAATTAATTAATACAACAGAAATCTTAAGTGCCTATGAGTTACAGAACATTGTGTTTAGTACTGAATTTCTGCCTAGTGATATGGGACTTCTGGGTATTCTTGCTTCTATACCTCATTATGTATGTCTGGCCTTGGATCCTCTGGTAAGAACATATTGTGCTCTGTGATGTCTTTGTTGTTCTACAGTTGCGTTCTTAGCCACTGATCCGGAGACTGGATGGATAGCATACCAAAAAGTCAGCTGAACAATGACGATGAATCACAGATTCAAGAAAGCTTTGTATCTAAAATTCACCTTATGAGCTCACTCCTTGTCCTTAGAGAGTGCTAAATGGGAAGTATTATGTAAAAGTAAATGGATTGTAAATGGCATGGCAAAATCCTAGTGGCTAAAGAAAAATGATATGGACAGTTGGTCTATTGATGCTCCCTGAATTGCTTGCTAAATAGCTAATACACCAGTTTTCCTATTAGCAAATTCAGGTTTGACTTGATCGGTAGGGCTGAAATTCAGTAGGGCTGAAATCCCTTGCAGCCTGTAATATTGCAACCCTTTACTTCACAAGGGCCAACCTAGTACCATCATTTAGTTTGGTAGTTTTAATCTCAGTCATTTGTTTGGAGAATTAGACAAAGCTCAGTGGATCCAAGAACAGCAGTTGAGACAAAGAGGGCACTTAATATGATTCAAGGGGAGAAAAATTAAATGCCTCAGTTTTGCGTGAACATGTGAAGTCCGGGTCTGGAGAGACAGGGTGGTAGAGAGGATAGAGCACCCAAACTTGGATCCTAGAGAATTGAGTTTAAATTCCTCCTCAGGTAATTATGGAATGTGTCCTAGTGAGCAAGTCATTTGTTCTCTCAACTTCAGTTTTCCTCATCTATAAAGTGGGGATAACAATACATGTGATTTAAATCTGGCTTGTTATTTTCCCTCTTGGAAAGTCAAAGTTAAACAAAGCTTTTTACTTTACCTGACAAAAACGTGTGAAGTGTCTGGGTAAGACCTTTCCAGGAAGTATTGTCAGAAACATTGTAGATCAGAAGATTTGTAGACCTCTTTCACCATAAACATCTGGCTGTAATGTCACCCCTGAGGGTGTAAAAGACAGTGTTCAACATGCTCTTCTTAAAACATGAACTCATTCATCTAAGTCTACACTAGCATAACTGGGAGAGATGGTAAGCAGTGGTAAACTTATTTTCTTGATGAGAATACATCACAGGGGTTGCTTTGTCCCAAAGTTATGCAATAATCATCTGGGGAAACTGGGATAAAAACCTTAGCACCCATACAAGTTGGAAAAAGACTCATATGTACAAAAATATTTATAGCAGCTCTTTTTTTGGTGGCAAAGAATTGGAAATCAAGGGGATGCCCATCAACTGGGGAATGGCTAAACGAGTTGTGGTATATGAATGTAATGGAATACTATTGTGCTATAAGAAATGAGGAGCAGATGGACTGCATGATAACCTGGAGAGATTTATATAAACTGATGCTGAGAGAGGGGAGCAGAACCAGGCTGCTTGTATGGGTGCTAAGGTTCTAAGATGCTAACAATTACGCCTCTTGCAGAGAAAAAGTGAGACTAAAGATTAACAAAATGATTCTGGCAGTATTTCAAAACACCTTGGAAAATATTTTTAAAGGGTAGGAGGAATCAAAGTAAACAGAATGATAAGGCAGTGTAGTTTAGCAGAATGGACATTGGAATTTGAAATTAAAACATCCAGAATTCAGTACTTGCTTTTTCTCTTGCTAGTTGTTTCGTATTGAATGACTCATTTAATCTTTCTGACTCTCAGCTTTCTCATCTATAGAATGGCCACTACTTACCGTACAAGATTGTTTTGAGGGAAAAAAAAACACTTTGTAAATTGCAAATTAAATTATTATCTAAATTGCAATTGTAAATTGCTATATAAATATGAGCTATTATTATTACCCCCAAATCTCATAAATTAGTCAAGGAAATACGAAATTATTTTTTTAGCTGTTGTGTAGAGAAAGTATGATATGATTTAGGGACAGAAGACTTGGGCTTGAATTTTGGTTCTACCATGTGATACCCATACAATTTGACCAAATTATTTAACCACTCTGAGTCTCAGTTTCTTTGGCAATAAAATGAAAGATTTGGGCCTGGATAATTTTAGTGTCTTGGGACAATGAAATGGATAATTAATTGCCTAGCCTTATGCAGCTAGCTTCCCCTTCACCAATACATTTTCATGCTGTTCAATGGTCTCCATTTGCCCCTAATTTTCTCATATAGCTTTTCTATTCTTCCTTTATTACTGGATTTGCTGACTCAACAGTTTTTGTTCTTTCCCACTCATCTTTAATGGGCAAAAAATATTCTCCTTCCAAATTCTTTTTGGCTGATTTCCCTCTAACATCAATCCGATGCAATTTAATTCAATCCAATCAGCTTCTGACTGCTCAATTAGTCACGAACTTAAGAACACTATTGGCATGGGTTCACTTGAACATTTTTTTTCTGTCTCTTTGTTGAAATGTATATAATAGATTAAGCCTGAATGGTCCTCTTTATAAGTAGATATTAAAAAAAACAACAACTTGACTCTGTTTCCCAGTGCTCTGACAGTCTTTTAACATTAAATGACCTTGAATTTGAAATATTGCAATGCCATTTTCATTATTTTTACTTTCTTCTGAAACTGTGCGCATTTTCTTTAAAGTACTGTTAGATACATTCTGTTTTTTTCTTTTAACCCCTTTCTAGTTAATGCAGATATTATGCAAATTGATCTCTCAGGAAAGACTTTAATGTCTTCCTTGAAAAACAAAGTCTTTGGCTGCATGTATTATTTAAAAACATGCTGGGAGGGAATGTGCTGTCTTTTCAAGAAAAACAAATTGGTCCATCTAAGTGACACTTACTGCTATTTGTTATTATTTGTGGATGTGTTTGAAGTTAATATTATTTGCTCTGCATGGATAAAAATGTGGTATTTAGAACCCACAGCTCTAGACCTTTGGTGTGTCAACTAACTGAGACAGGGTTTAAGAGATACCAAAGCACCAAGTCATTTCAGCCAAGAATTCAGGCACATTGGTGGTTTATCATCTCTTACAGAACACTTAGGGATGAACTACTGATTTTGTGCTAGAATGACTGAAATGTCTGGATATGGGATCTCAGAGGTCATCTGGTTTAACCTTCTCGTTTTACAGACAAAATAACCCCAACTGAAGTCCCTTAAGGTAAAATGACTAACCCCAAATCACACAGATAATAAGTGACAGACTTGGGGTTTGAGCCCAAATTCTCTGACTAAATCCAGGACCTTTCAATATCATTCTCCTTTTGACTCTGGAATCTACCTCCTTCTCTTTGCATGCGGCATTTGCCCACTTCTTCTGCCTTCTCCTTACACAAATAATGTAATCTTTCTTCATTAAAATGTAAACTCCTTGAGGGTAAAGTGTTTCTTATTTGCTTCAATTTGTATTTAATTCTTTTAGCGTAGTTCCCAGAACATAATAAATGCTCTCTCCTTTCTCTTTCTCTCTCCCCCTCTCCCCTCCCTCACTCCTTCCTTCTGTCTCTGTCTTTCTCTTTCTCTCTCCCTCCCTCTCTTTCCTCCCCCACCCCAGTGGATGACTTTGGTGTCTTTGATGACTGATCAAGATCTAAGTGCTCCATAGTGCTTGCTTCAGTCTCCTTCATGGTCATTAGAATAACACGTTCTCATCTGCCTACTCCTCCAGGGGAAGTTTTCACATGCTTGGGGTAGACACCCCACCCTCCCAACTGACCAACAGGTTTGAGACCTGTTGGTTACCCTCAACCTTGAGACTGTTTACTAGGGTTGCACATATCACAACTTCTTAGAACCAAAGACAAGGGTTGAGTGCTGGGTAGAGAACAAAGTTGGAAAGCAACCCTTAAAAGACTCACTTTAGATGTGCTAATCCTGCTTAAACACTTCATCCACATTTACAGCCAGTCAGTTTTTATTCACTGAATATTTCTTATTTAAAGGGAGTACTTAAAACTAGATCTGACATTCTTTTCCCCTTGTGGTAGTGTCTATACATCCATGATCACATGAGACCAGAACAAAATGTTCAGTTTTGTTTTTCAAGGCTCATTTTTTGTGATCAAGTTGTGTGACAGGTACCCAGAAGAGTTGATTTTGTTTCTTGCCTTGTGTCATATTTGCACAGTCTCTAGTAAATCAGGCCAAATGAAAGCTTAATCCTTCATTTGGTATACCCATGACATGCATACCATATGAAATTCCTGCTCATAGAAAATTCTTTTGGGGATTCTAATGCCTTTATAAGACATGAGGAGCTTAGGAGACACAAGAAAAATAATATCATCTTCGTCCAATAGATATCGATGACTAAAAATTTTGGAGAGGAAAAATTTGGGTTGACGTTTTTACTAGACAAAAAGATTCAGAGGAAATTGTAAGAGCAATTAACCTAACATTAATAGTAATTCACAGTTTGAGAGTGCTTTTCCTCCTTAAAGAAAAAATTTCACCATATACTATTTAACTGAACCATGTAATAATTCTGTGAAATGGGGCAAAGCCCAAAAAGAATGTTTTTATTAAATCAGACAGGGACAGTTCATCATCACATCCATTTGTGGCCATACTTCTCAGCTGGAAAGTACTGATAGTGCATGTGAATGTCTTATTTTGTTGACCTGTCTTGGCTGATGGAAGGCATGAAGATGATATTGTGGATTTCTAGCACTGTAAGAGTCAGGCTAGGGAATAAGTTGAATCCACAGCACTACCAAAACATTGAAACTTCTTTATTATAATATTGTTGTTACTGTGTATAATTATCTTCTGGTTCTGCTTACTTTACCCTGCATCAATTTATATAGGTTTTCCCAGGTTTTTCTGAAACTATTTCCATCATTTCTTATAGCACAATAGCATTCCATCAAAACCATATACTACAATCCATTCAGCCTTTCCCCAGTTGATGGTCATCCCATCAATTTCCATTTCTTTGGCACCACAAAAAGAACTGTATACATACATACATACATACATACATACAAATATATATATAGATACACATATACATATATATGTATATGTATGTATGTGTGTATATGAATACATATAGATATATAATATTTATATCTATCTATCTATCTGTCTATCTGTCTATGACTTTCCCTCTTTTCTTTTACCTCTTTGGGATATAGACTTAGTAGTGGTATTTTTGGGCAAAAAAGTATACAGTTTCATAGCCCTTTGGACATTGTTCCAAATTGCTCTCCAGAATGGTTGGATCAATTCACAATTCCATCAACAGTGCAATAGTGTCTCCACTTTTCCACAGCCCCTCCAGCATCTGTCATTTTCATTTTCTGCCATGTTAGTCAATCTGATAACTATAAAGTTGTACCTCAAAGTTGTTTTTATTTGCATTTTCCTAATCAATAATGATTTAGAACATTTTATCCTTTGGACATTTAGCAACAGAGTAAATGACTCTTATTTTTATAAATTTAACTCAGTCCCTTATCTACTTGAGAAACAAGGCCTTTATCAGAGAAACTTGTAAAATTTCTTTCCCAGTATCTTCATCTCCTAATTTTGGTTAAGTTTTGTTTGTGAAAAACCTTTTAAATTTCATGTAATTAAAATTACTCATCATTCTTCCAATATTCCTCTGTATTTCTGTATAATTTCCACATACCTAATAAAGTCTCCCTTTGTCCATAAATATAACAGGTAAAATTTTCCATGCTGCCCTTATTTGCTAATGATTTTATCTTCTATATCTAAATCAGGTACCTGTTTGACCTTATCTTGGTACAATGTGTGAAATGTTGGTCTATGCCTAATTTCTGCCAAACTTCTTTCCATTTTCCTAACAGTTTTTGCTCATTGGTGAATTCTTGCCTCAAAGGTTTAAAATTTTGAGTTTATCAAAACCTAGATCATTATGGTCATTTACTACTGTATATGTGTACCTAATCAAATATACAGAAATGCTGATGATTTATGTGGTTTTATTTTATATTTTATAACTTTGTTAAAATTGTTCATTATTTTAACTAGTTTTCAGTTGATCTCTAGGGTGCTATAACTATACTGTCATATCATCTCCAAAGCTCGGTAGTTTTGTTTCTTTATTGACTATTATTTTTCCTTCAATTTCTTTTTCTTGTCTTTTGCTATAGCTAATAATTCTAAAAAAATGTTTCATGAGGGGTGATAATGAACAACCTTGGTTCACCCCTGATCTTATGGGAAGGCTTGTTGTTCATCCCTATTACAGATGATGCTTGTTCTTGGTTTTACATAGATACTACTTAACATTTTAAGAAAGACTACATTGATTCCTATGCTTTCCAGTGTTTTAATAGGAATGGGTGGGATATTTTTCAAAAACTTTTTTTCTGCATCTTTTATATAATTATATGATATTGTTGGGTTTTTATTGAGATGGCCAATTATACTAATAGGTCTTCTAATATTGAATCAGACCAGCATTCCTGGCATAAATCCTACCTGACACAATATATGTTCTTTGTGATATATTGCTAAAATTTCCTCAGTTATATTTCATTTAAACATTTTGCATCAATATTCATTAGAGAAATTTGTTTATAGTTTTTTTCTCTTTCTATTTTTGGTCTCCCTTGTCAAGGTTTCATAACCATATTTGTGTGGTAAAAGGAAGTTGGTAGGACTCCCTCTGTTGCTATTTTTTCAAACAGTTTATATAGTATTAAAATGAATTGTTCTTTAAATATTTGGTAGAATTCATTTTTAAATCTGTCTGGTCCTGCTACTCTTTTCTTAGGGAGCTCCTTAGTGGTTTGTTTAATTTATTTTTCTAATATAGGAATATTTAAGCATTCTATTTCCTCTTCTATTAATCTGGTCAATTTATGTTTTTGTAAACATGCATCCATTTCATTTATTTTATTTATTTTCTTGGCATATAATTGGACAACATAAGTCCTAGTGATTGCCTTAATTTCATCTTCATTGGTAGTGCATTTACCCTTTTCATTTTTGATACTGGTAATTTGGCTTTCTTCTTTTTAAAAATCAGATTAAACAATGATTTATTTTTTCCCCATAAAACCAGTTCCTAGCTTTATTTATAATTCAATTTTTTTTTTTACTTTCAATTTTATTAACTCTCCTTTGATTTTCATGATTTTTATTTCGGTGTTTAATTGGAGATTTGAAATTTGTTCTTTTTCTAGAGTTTTTTTCAAATTGCACACCCAATTCAGTGTCCTCCCTTTTATCCTTTTTATTGATATAAACATTTAGAGATATAAATTTCCCTCTAAGCACCACTTTGGCTCCATCCCACAATTAAAAAAAAATCTTCTTATTCCATTTAATGAAATTATCAATTGTTTCCACGATTTGTTCTTTGACCATTAATTCTTTAGGATTAGATTATTTAGTTTCCAATTAATTTTTAATCTATCTTTTCATGACCCTCTATTTTTTTATCGCATTATCATCTGAAAAAGGTTCATTTAATAGCTCTACTTTTTTAGGCCTTAACACATGGTTGTTTTTTGTGAAGGAGCTATATACAGCTGAGAAAAAGGTATACTTATATTCCCAATCAGTTTTTTCCAGATGTTATCATGTCTAACTTTTCTAAGATTCTTTTAATCTCATTAACTCCTTTCTCATTTATTTTGAAGTGGGCCACTACTGTCCAAATCTGTGCTCTGGTTTTCACCCAGGAGAAGCCTGTGCTCTATTGTGCCAAGATATATTAGTGCTCCTCTTTACCCTAGAAT
This sequence comes from Pseudochirops cupreus, assembly GCA_028627135.1. NCBI lineage: Eukaryota > Metazoa > Chordata > Mammalia > Diprotodontia > Pseudocheiridae > Pseudochirops > Pseudochirops cupreus. The sequence goes on along the minus strand of CM053580.1, from coordinate 142,092,446 downwards.
TGTAACCAGGGCTCCTGCTCCCTTTTGATGCTCCACAAGCTCTCCTTTCTGTCCTGGAACCATGACCCAGAGCTGTGAATGGGGAATGGAGTTGCTAAACAGTGCCTACTCCTCTATTCAGGGTCCCCTATAATCTCTTTCTCATTAGTTGTCTAATCTTTCTAATATCTCTAGACTTAGGGCTTCTAAACTACTTCTAACACTGCTGTTGAAGTCACTGCCACCTCCAACGCTCACCTGCTGGCTCTGCATGTGCTCTGGGCTGGTCACCACCTCTGGGCTTACACCCATCTCCAGTGTCAGAAACTTCTCCTACTGACCTCATAAGTTGTCTTGAAAAACATCTCACCCAGAGCTTTTCTTGGTTATGCTGTTCCAGAATTTTATTTGACTTATGATTTGGAAGTTTTTTTTTTGGGAGGGGGGGGGCTGATGCCTCTACTCTGCCATCTTGGTTCCATTCCACAAATTATTCAAAAATGTTTTGATAACTTTATTTTGATATAATCAATTGTATTTCTAATCCTGTGTATTTCAGTTTATGAAATGTAAAACATGCTGAGAAAGTCTCCACAAGTTTCTTCAGACTGACAACAGGGTCCAGGACACAAAAAGGTTATGAATCTTTGATCTAATTCAACCTTCTTCCCATCTGTTTTTTACATTTGAGTAAACTGAAGCTTGGAAGTGATTTACCCAAAGTCATATAGCTAATTGCATATAATTAAAATGGATAATTCCTTTCCTCAAGCTCTTAGTGATAATTGAGAAACTGTTCTAAACACTAACAGATTAGTTGTTTTTTCTAACATATATGAATGTGTCATCTAGAAAGGGCATTTGATTGATGTCATCTAGGTCTTGTTTTTTCTTTCTTTTTTTTTTTGGAGGTGAGAGGGCAGGGCAATTGGGGTTAAATGACTTGCCCAAGGTCACACAGCAAGTAAGTGTGTCTGAGGCCGGATTTGAACTCAGGTCCTCCTGACTCCAGGGCCAGTGCTCTATCCATTGTGCCACCTAGCTGCCCCTTGTTTTTCTTTTTTTTTTAACAGAAGATTTGAAACTACTGTAAGAAAGATGGTTACTTGCATTAATTTGGGTTTAAAATGAACTTCTTAGGAATACTTGAGTATACATTACTCTGATACTAGGGATTTTTACTCATCTTAATGATTCTTTCAAAATCATTTATTTTTTCTCCCAAAGTTTTATGTCCATCTTTAAATAAGCAGCAGGATTTAATCAGTGGGGTTGGACAGGAAATCTCTCTCTTGAGTGATTACCCTATATTGGAACTTAAATTCATGAAGTTTCAATAGTCAGTTACAAAATAAAATCTGTTCCAATATTCCTCAAGTGAACAAACAACCCTCTAGATAATTGTTGATATTCATACAACTTCTCATAATTCAGTCTATTAAACTCACCTATGAAATATGGCACTGTCACTTTAAAAAAATAAAAGAAATTCTTAATCTCAAGTTATAGCACATCACAGGCTCCTTTCACTTTAGTAGTACTTCATGCCCTCCATCTGTGCTTTCCATAAAGGGGGACAGTGGCATAATATTACACTAGGAGAACTAAAACTAATTCCAATTTCCCTTTTACAAAAGATTGCTCAAAATAGGTATTTAACCTCATGGGTTAAAAACCTCCATTTTCTAAGGAGGTCAAGGCACTTTCATATCTGCTATCCATACTAATGCTAGTTTGTATTAAAGGACATTTAGTCAGATAAATAGACAAGTAGATAAATAAATTAAACTCTTTTTAAATGTTTACTATGTGTCAGACATTGTGATAAATCCTGGGAATACAAATTAAGCAAAGATAAAGTCAGTTTCTACCCTCAAGAAGCTTACAATTTAATGAAAGAAGACAATACATAAAAAAGATCTGAAAAGCAAGAGGTTCGAAGAATAAAATGGAGAGTTCCGGAGAATCAAGAACAGAGTGGGGAGAGAAGTAAGCATTTGCTGAAAGGGAGGTTCTGGGCAGGATTATAGATCTGGAGGTCAACTAGTTCAATCCCCTCGTTTTAGTCTTGAGTAAATTGAGGTTCAGAGGAATTAAGTTGACTACAATCACAAGAGATAGTAAATGTCAGAAGTAGGATTTAAGTCTAGGACTATAGAATCCAAACTTAGCACTCTTTCTACTACATTAGTGTTAAATAGTCCATAGTTATTGATTGAAAGAGTAGACACAAAGGAATTGGAATTTCTTATTATTTGTTTCCATTGGAAAGTCAGAGAGATGAAATAAGATAGATCACACACGTGAAGAATCTTGCACAAATATAAATCACTCTAGAGATTATCACTACCATCACCATTGCCACAACTATCATCATCATCATTCTTGTTGTTCTATCATTCAGTCGTGTCCAACTCTTCATGATTCCATGGACCACACTGTCCATTGGATTTTCTTGGCAAAGATATTGGAGTGGTGTGCCATTTTCTTCTCCAGTGGGTTAAGTCAAATAAAGATTAAGTGACTTGCCCAGGGTCACACTGCAAGTGTTTGAGGCCAGATTTGAACTAAGGTCTTCCTGACACCAGGATCAGTGCTCCATTCATTGAGTCATCTACCTGCCTCTTATCAATGTTACCATCATCATTTTTGTCATTATTATTAATCATTTCATTCTTTTTATCTTTTTTGCTTATTTTGATGAGGATTATTCCTAATTTCTAAAACCACATCATATCAGGTCCAAATAATATCTTCTTTAACTTCCAATGTGTTAGAGAGAACACTGACTTTGAAGTCAGAGGCCCTGGGTTTATGTCCCATCTTTGCATTTAGTACCTGTTGGACCTTGGATAATCAATTCATCTGCCCAGGTCTCAGTTGCATCAACTATATAAAGAGGAGGTTGGACTATCAATTAATTTATCAATAAGCATTTATTAGATATCTTCTATGTACCATGCATTGTGCTTTGATCTGGACCAGATGACTTCTTTCCCTCCCCCCCCAACATTTATTTATTTACTTTTAGATTTCAACATTCATTTCCACAAGATTTTGAGTTCCAAATTTTCTCCCTATCTCTCCCCTACCTTCTTTCCCCAACATGGCTTGCATACTGATGACCCCTTTCCCCAGTCTTCCCTCCCTTCTATTCCTCTTGATCCTCCCCTTACTCTCCCCTTGCTTTATTATAGGGCAAGATGGATTTCTGTACCCCATTGTCTGTATATCTTATTTCCTGTTTGAATGGAAAAACAATTTTTTAACATTTGTTTTTAAAACTTTGAGTTCCAGATTCTTTCCCTTCTTCCCTTCTTCCCTCTTCACCCAGCCCCATTGAGAATACAAGCAATTCAATACAGGTTATACATGTGTAGTTATACAGAACATTTCCATAGTAGTCATATTGTGAAAGACTAACTATGTCTCCCTGCATCCTACCCTGCCCCCTGTCGAGAGCCAGCTCTGACAGAGTCCCTTTAAGAAAGTCCAGGCCAGAGTTTTGCTCATGGTCTCTTCTTTCTCTCCCACCTCAAAGAGCTCAGGATTGTTGGCTTACCATTTCATTCCTTGTGTATTCCTTGATTAAGATATGGATCTTACTACTGTTTGTGTTTACCCATGGAATTCAGATCACCCCTCTCCTTGAACCTTGACCGACATGCTAGGAGTCACATACTCACTTACAGTATTGGGAAATGTCCCATGGGAGTGGCTGTAAAACAATCTATACTTTGCCTGTGTAACTCCTGACCGTCAGATGAATAAATGAATTTGCTTGCAACTTGCTTGCAATTCCACCTGGCCCATGTTTATGCATGCCTTCCTGTGAAGTGGCCCAAGTGGAGTGGGCTATATCCCCCATTTATTTACTTTCTCCTTTGACCCTGTTCCTTTTCAAAAGTGTTTACTTCTGACTATCCCCTCCCCCAATCTGCCCTCTCTTCTATCACCCCTCCCCCGCTTAAAACCTTCTCCCTACTTTCCTGTAGGGTAAGATACCCAATTGAGCGTGTATGTTATTCCCTCCTTAAGCCAAATACAATGAGAGTAAAGTTGACTCACTCCCTTTCACCTACCTACTCTTACTTTCCATTGTAACAGCTTTCTCTTGCCTCTTTTATGCGAGATACTTTATCCTATTCTATCTCTCCCTTTCTCATTCTCCCAATATATTCCTCTCTCAACCTTTAATTTTATTTTTTTAAATATCATCCCTTCATATTCAACTTACCCTGTGCCCTCTGTCTACACACACACACACACACACACACACACACACACACACACACACGTATTCTCTTCAACTATTCTAATACTGAGAAAAGTTTTATGAGTTACAAATATCATCTTTCCATGTAGGAATGCCAACAGTTCAACTTTAATAAGTCCCTTATGGTTTCTCTTTCCTGTTTACCTTTTCATACATTCATTGATTCTTGTATTTGAAAGTCAAATTTTCTATTCAGCTCTGGTCTTTTCATTAAGAATGTTTGAACATCCTCTTTTTCATTGAATGTCCATTTCATCTCCTGAAATATTATACTCAGGTGATTCTTGCTTTTAATCCTAGCTCCTTTGACCTCTGGAATATCATATTCCAAGTGCTTCAATTCCTTAATGTAGAAGTTGCTAGATCTTGTGTTATCCTGATTGTGTTTCCACAATATTTGGACTGTTTCTTTCTGATTTCTTGTAATATTTTCTCCTTGACCTGGGGACACTGGAATTTGTCTACAATATTCTTAAGAGTTTCCTTTTTGGAATATTTTTCAAAAGCTAGATTCTTTCAATTTCTGTTTTACCTGCTGGTTCTAGAATATCAGGGCAGTTTTCCTTGATAATTTCTTGAAAGATGACATCTAGGCTCTTTTTTTGATCACGGTTTTCAGGTATTCCAATAATTTTAAAATGATCACTCCTGGATCTTTTTTCTAGGTCAATGGTTTTTCCAATGAGATATTTCACATTGCCTTCTGTTTTATTCATTGTTTTGTATCTGTTTTATAATATTTTGATTTCTCATAAAGTCATTAGCTTCCATTTGCTCCATTCTAATTTTAAAGGAATTACTTTCTTCAGTGAGCTTTTGGATCTCCTTTTCCATTTGGCCAGTTTAGCTTTTTAAGACATTCTTCTCCTCATTGGTTTTTTGGACTTCTTTTGCCATTTGAATTAGTCTTTTTTTTAAAGGTATTTTCTTCAATATTTTTTTTAGGTCTCCTCTAGCAAGCTGTTGACTTATTTTTCATGATTTTCTTGCATCACTCTCATTTCTCTTCCCAGTTTTTCCTCTACTTCTCTTATTTAATTTTCAAAATCCTTTTTGAGCTCCTCCATGGCTTGCAATCATTTCATATTTTTCTTGGATGCTTTTCATGCTGGGGTTTTGGCTTTGTTGTCTTCTTCTGGCTGCATGTTTTCTTCTTCTTTGTCACCAAAGAAAGATTGTATAGTCTGATTTTTCCCCTCTGTTTGCTCATTTTCCTAGTCTATTACTTGACTTTTGAGCTCTTTGCCAAGGTAAGACTCTGCTTCCAGAGTGGAGAGCACTCTGTCCTCAATTTCTGGGGTTTTTCACAGCTGTTGTCAGAGCTACTTCTAGGCACCTGTAAATTTTCAGTTCTTCTAAGGTGCTATGATCAAAGGAGAGGTGTTTACACCTCTCCTAATCTATGGTCTGGTCTACGAGTGTCCATAAGCACTCTTTTCTGCCTCGGAATTGCCACCACAAACTCTGCCATGCCAGTGCTCCTCCTCACCCCAGGACTGACACCCAAGGCTGTGACCCAGATCCAAGCAGGGCAATGCAAGAAAAATCCTGCCTCACTGCCAGCCAAGAGATCCCTGCAAGTGCTCTGTGATCAACCACTTGATACCCCCGCCATCTGTGATCCTGGATGTCTGGAAGCAGCTGCTGCTGTTGCTGCTGCTACCACAGCCACTTCTGCCACCCCAAGGCTGGGCCCAGACCATGCTTTCTCTCACCCAGGTCCAACAGAGTTTCCCCACTGATCTTTTATTTGGTCTTTGGCATTTGTGGTTGAGAAGTCTGGAAACCACCACAGCTGCCAGTGAATCAGTCCACTGAGGCCTGCTCTGGTTTTGTTTGTGCTGGTGAGGCCCACATGGGACTATGCTGTGCTCCCAACCCAGTGTGACAGAGCTTTCCTGTCAGCCTGCCCTGCTGTCTTCAGTTGGAGATATGTTTCTCTCTGTCATTTTGTGGGTTCTGTAGCTCTAAAATTTGTTTAGAGGGTTTCATTCAGAACTGAAAATAAAACAGGTATTTGTAGGTGATTGGGGGAAGAGCTCAAGCAAGTTTCTACTTTTCCTCCACCACCTTGGCTCCACCTGATCCAATGACTTCTAATATTTATGTTTTAGCTCTAAATTTACAAAATCAAAAGTTTTCTCTCTAACACTAGTTCTTAATCTTTTTTGTGTGTCATGGACTCCTTTTGCAGGCTGTTGGTACTCATGGATCCTGTTTCAGAATAAAATGAAATACATAGGATTAAAAAGGAAACCAATTATATTGAAATAGTTTTCAAAATACTAAAAAAAAGTAAAAAAAAATTCCCAAGTTCATAGATTCCAGGTTAAGAGCAACCAAGATAATATCTAGCATTTATATAATGCTTTAAAATTTGCAAATCACTCATCAGATGAGATGATCTTTATAACAACTTTGGGAGGTAGGTAGTACTATTATCTTCATTTTACAGATAAGAAAACTGAGGCAAAAAGAAGTTAAGTGACTTACTTATGGTCAGTTAGCTAGTAAGTGTCTGAGGCAGGATCTGATCTGAGGTCTTTGTGACTCCAAGGCCAGCACTCTAATCACTTTGCCATATAGCTACCTCCTCTGTTTAGTGAAGCAAATAGAATCATACTTTTTTAATAATTCAGAAGAATTTGTGAGTTAGTTGGTGGGTACTCTCCTCACCAATGAAGACTGTGGTTCCATCATGTCTTAGTCTTTATGAGTTTCTTTGATTCTTCTCCCCAGCCTAAACCCAAAGGAAAAAAGGACATCTAGTGGTTGAACCTCTAGTGATAAACCTCTCCTGATTTAACTTGTTTTCTCCTTAAATGAGAGACAAATCAACTCTACTGCCTCACCCATGTATGAAGCTTGTCCATCATGACAGGACATACCAAACCTTGGTATCCAATAGCATAGCATTCATTTAAAAAAATTAATAGTATCATATAGAATATTAAGGTCACATCCATTTGGTATTTATTGTGGAATGTGGTGGTGCAAGATGAAGGAGGAGGGAGGGCTTGATTCAGAACTGAAAATGAAACAAAACTGCTTTAACAACAGAATAAAAATCAAGGTCATGCCTTTCCCACCTGTCACTGGGTCACCTGATACCAGATGTTGAGGCAAGAAATGACAGTAAATCCTCACCATATCATTGTGTCATCAGAATTGACTAGCATAGCCTTTAAAGATTCAGGATGGGATTCTATTTCTGGGAGCCAACATGGCAGAGTATAGCACCAATGCAATATTCACAGTACCAACGGTGACTGTGAATATGCCAGCATAGTGCTCAATTGCAAGCCATATAGAAGATCAAAGCAAAACATTTATTCAGACACCAGAAAACCAAATCTCAACACCAGGAAACTGAATACATCATATCAAAATAGAAGTTACTACACCACAACACAGCAGAAAGCCATACCATCCCTCAGTCTTCCCACAAACAAACACTCACAAGCCTAGCTGTCTCACTGGGTGTGTCCTCTTCTCCCTTCATCTCTAAATGCTCTGACTCCCAGCTTCCTGTGGGCGCTGCTCTACCCTTCAACAAACTCCTCCCATCACAAGCTCTATGTGATCACATTCAGTCTATTAGGGGGGCAAGGAAGATCTTCAAATCAGGGAAGGTCTTCAAATTCCCTTAGTCTTATTAAGGGGCAGGGAAGACCTTCAAATTCCTATTACCATTACACAGAGTAAACAGTGAATCACCACAACTCTCCCATACTCACCACCAAACAATCATAACATAGAGCCCCCAAACCAATTACATAATGGCAGAAACAGCAAAAAGATGGAGGAAAGCAATCTTTGAAGCCAAAAAATTTGGAAGATTCACAAGAAAGATCTTTATCACTTGGATAAAAGGGGAGCACAGTCCAAGAGAGGAATTGTGCTAGGAAGCCAGCAAAAAGGCCCACCTCAGAAAACCAGCAGAAGATCCTGAGTCTCAGTGTGGTGGAGCAGGTAAATGCCAACACCAGAACACCCCACATGCTTCAGCATAGCTGGGGTAGCCAGCAGACTTCCGCTCTGAGAACCTTCGTGTTCTTAAGCAGAACTTCTGGTGAAGAGGCAACTTTCAGCAATCAGATATCCCCATGCTTCAATGTGGCCCTGGCAAACAGATAAATACAACCCTAAGGGCACCTAAGCAAATAAGCAGCCACCAGCACTAGACCCTTGCAACATATTTAAGTACAGCCCTAAGAAAAAAGGCATCTACCAGCAGCCAGACTACCATGTGCCTCAGTGTATCATCTGGGAAACACAGAAACACCCTACTAGGCCTCACCACACACCAGACACCACCAGGTAAGGCTGCCTGACCCCTTTGGCTGCCAGCAGCACAAGTCATCCCCAACCTCACTCCCTCAGCACAGCACCAGACATGAGGGTTCTGCATGGGCCCCAGGGAAACATCAGAGTAGCACCAGGAAAACAGCTACAACTCTGGGCACAAGAAGAATGAGACAGAGCCTGGGGAGTAGAGTTCAACATTAAAAGAAAAGAAAAAGCTCAATAAAGATGAGCAAAAGTAACCCCCAAACAATCCAGCAAAAAAAAAAAGAATCTGACCATAGCAAGTTATTATGGTGACAGGGAAGATCAAAACACAAACTCAGAAGAAGACAATAATGTCAAAACACTTATGAACACAACTCCAAAGAACAATAGGGTCTCATGACCAGGTCTCATAACCAGGAAGAACTCATGGAAGAGATAAAAAAAAAAAAGAGCCTAAAAATCATATGAGAGAGATAGGAGAAAAATTGGGGAAAGAAATGTGAAAGAATTATGAAAAAGAGCCAAGAGCTTGCAAAAAGAAAACAATTGTTTAAAAAGTAGAATTGGCCAAATGGAAGAGATAAAAAGATCCATTGAAGAAAATAACTGCCATAAGAGTAAAATTGGTCAAATGGAAAAGAAAGTATAAAAGCTATTTGAGGCAAACAATACCTTAAAAGTTAGAATTGGACAAGTGGTTAATGTTTCTACAAGACATCAAGAATCAAACAAATTCAAAAGAATGAAAAAATGGAAGAAAATGTAAAATGCCTCATGGGAAAATCAGCTGACCTGGAAAACAGATCCAGGAGAGACAATGTCAGAATCATTGGACTACCTGAAATTCATAATTAAAAGGAGGACATGGACAACGTCTTTCAAGAAATTATAAAAAACAAACAAACTGCCCTGATATCCTAGAAGCAAAGGTCAAAATAGGCATTGAAAGAATCCACCAATCACTGTGGGAAAGAGATTCCAAAAATAGAACCTCCAAGTAACATTACAGCCAAATTTCAGAACTATTATGCCAAGGAAAAAATATTACAAGTGACCAGAAAGAAATAGTTCAAATATTGGGGAGCCACAATTAGGATTATATAGGAATTAGCAGGTGAAACATTAAAGAACTGGGGGTCACAAAACAAGAAATTCTGGAAGCTATGACTACAACCAAGAATCACTTACCTGACAAACTTAAGCATAACACATCAAGGGAAAAATGGTCATTCAACTAAATAGAAGGATTTCAAGCTTTCATAAGGAGAAGACAATGAAAAATTAAAACAATATCAAGACCCCAGGGAAGCATAAACAGGTAAAAAGTGAAAAGAAAACATAAGGGATTTAGTACAGCTAAACTGTTTGCATCCCTTCATGGGAAGATAATACTTGTAAGTTTTAAAAATAATGTATCACTAATAGTACAGCTAGAAGGAACATAAAAAGACAGAGGGTTTTGCTGTCTTTGAAGTCGATTAAAGTACCTGTGCTGTTGTCATGGGCCTTACACCTCCACAGCAATTGCAAGTATTATTAATGCTACAAATGGGTGCAAAAGGAAAGGAGAGGTAGAATGGGGGTAGGTTATTTCAGATGAAGAGGCATGAAAGCCCTATTACAGTGTGGGGGGGAGGCAGAGATGAGAGGGTGGACTATAGGCATTGCTTGAACCTAACTCATCACTACTGGCTCAAAGAGGGAATCATATACATCATTAGTTGAATATCGAAATTTATCTTACACCAATGGGGATGTAGGAGGGGAAGAGATTAAGTAAAATGGGGTGAGGACTGACAGAAGGGAGGGCAGATCAGGGTAGGTTGTAGACAGAAGCAAAACACTGGTGAAGAGGGAAAGGGTGAAAAAAGAGAGAAGACAATCAGGAGGAAGAATAGGATGGAGGGAAATACATAGTAGGTAATCATAACTGTGAATGTGAATGGAATAAATTCTCTCATGAAACAGAAGTGGATAGCAGAGTGAATCAAAAAGCAGAATCCTACAATATGCTGTTTACAGAAAACACACATCAAGCAGAGAGACACACAGAGTAAAGGTAAGGGGCTGGAGCAGAATCTATTATGCTTCAGCAGAATTTTTTTTTAAGAAAAAGAAAGAAAACAGACATACTAATTCTGGTCTCAGACAAAATAAAAGCAATAATAGACCTAACTAAAAGAGAGAAGGAAAAAAAAAAGACTACATCTTGCTAAAAGGTACCATACAGAATGAAGCAATATTAATACTAAACACATATGCGCCAAGTGGCAAAGCATCCAGATTCTTGAAGGAGAAGTTTGATGAGTTACAGGAAGAAATAGATGGCAAAACTGTACTTGAGGGGAACTCAACTGTCCCCTCTCAGAGCCTGATAAATTCAACCAAAAAAATAAACAAAAAAGAAACTAAGAAGGTAAATAGAATATTAGAAAAATTATGATAGACATTTGGAGAAAATTGAATGGAACCAGAAAGGAATATTTCTTTTCCCAGCAGTACATGGCACTTGCACAAAAATTGACCATGTTATAGGGCATAAAATCCTCAAAATGAAATGTAGAAAGGATGAAATATTAAATGTATTCTTTGTGAACCATAATACAATAAAAATTACATTTAACAAAGTGTAGTGAAAAGATGGATTAAAAATTAACTGGAAACTAAATAATTTAATTCTAAAGAATAAGTGTCAAAGAATAAATCATAAAAACAATCAATAATTTCATTAAATAGAATGACAAAAATTAAACAATATACCAAAAATCTATGGGATGCAGCCAAAATAGTACTTAGAGGAATATTTATTTCTCTAAATTCTTACATCAGCAAAACGGAAAAAAGAACAGATCAATGAATTGGGCATGCAGCTAAAAAAAATACCTAGAAAAAATTAAAAATTCCCAACTGACCACCAAATTGAAATCTTGAAAATCAAAGGTGAGATTAATAAGACTGAAAGTAAAACAACAACAACAACATCAACAACTCTTGAGCTAATAAATAAAACTTGGAGCTTGTTTTTTGGGACAAAAACCTCAATAAGATATAAAGTCATTGGTTAACTTAATTTAAAAAAAGAAGAAAACAAAATATCATGTATCAAAACTGAAAAGATGGAAATTACCAGCAATGAAGAAGAAATTAAAGCAATCATTAGGAAATATTTTGCCCAATTATATGCCAATAAATCTGACAATCCTGGCAACATTGATGAATATTTACTAAAATATAAATTACGTAGATTAACAGATCAGGAAATATAATATCTAAATAACCCCATCTTAGAAAAAGAAATTGAACAAGCTATTAATGAACTCCCGCGGGAGAAATTCCCAGGACAAGATGTGTTCATGTGTTCAGAGCAAATTCTATTAAATTTTTAAAGAAAAATTAAGTCCAATACTATATAAACTGTTTGGAAAAATGGGCAAAGAAGAAGTCCTACCAACCTCTTTTTATGACACAAATATGATCCTGATACCTAAATCAGAAAGAGCTAAAACAGAGAAAGAACATTACAGGACAATTCCCTAATGAGTATGTATACCAACCACACTGGCATATCCAGGATGGCTGCTAGAACAGGTTTTTACATATGCTTTACTGGGAAAGGTAGCTATTCAAGGGGTCAATAATCTTTTAAAATTGCATTCACTAGTTCAGGGGAAAAGTTGGCACCTTGAATTTCAGAGAAAATACAAGCAGAGAAATAAAGACCAACAAAACAGGGCTTCTAACTGTCTGAGAAATTAGCACAGATCAACAGACAGATCCAACTGTCTGACCAAAGCAATACATACATAGTTACCAGAGAGAGAGAAGCACCAACATCTGGATTTTCAAAGCTGGGAGGCTCTTTAATGGCTACTGAGTCTCATCTTGTCAAATCACAAGAACACTCTTCCAATGAGAAAGCCCCAAAGCAGAATGCTAATCTGAGACTACATATACCATTTTTTACAGCCAGAGAGCATCACAACTCTTGTGACTCATTGCCTAATTAGAAATTAACAAAAGGTGTGAAAGCCTTCCTACAAGCAAGCCTCCCCTAAGCAAGCTTCCCTTAGTGGGCTCCACTTCAGGTCTGTTAAGGGGTGGGGAAGATCTTATATTCCATAAACATAACAGTATGGATGCAAAAATTTTGAACAAAATTCTAACAAAGCAAATAAAGCAATATATCACAAAGATTATATACTATCACCAGGTAGGATTTATACTAGGAATGCAAGGTTGATTCAGTGGAAAACCATCAATATAGGTGAAAACATTAACAAAACCAACATAAATCATATGATTATCTCAATAGATTCTGAAAAAGCTTTTGAAAAAATATTGTGCCCATTCCTACTAAAAACACTAAATAGCATAGGAATAAAGGGAACATTCCTTAAAATGATAAGCAGCATCTATCTAAAACCATCAGAAAGCATTATCTGTAATATGGATAAGCTAGAAGCCTTCCCAATAGAATCAGAGGGGAAGCAAGGATGCCCATTATCACCACTACTATTTAATACAGTACTAGAAATGTTAGTGATGACAATAAGAGAAGAAAAAGAAATCAAATAAATTAGAATAGGCAACAAGAAAACAAAATTGTTACTCTTTAGAGATGATGTGATGGTATACTCAGAAAACCCTAGAAAATCAACTCAAAAATTAATTGAAATAATTAACAAGTTTAGCAAAGTTGCAGGGCATAAATAAATCATAAATCACATAAATCAGCAGCATTTCTTTATGTGACCACCATAGCCCAGTAGCAAGAGATACAAAGAGAAATTCCATTTAAAATAGCTGTAAACAGCATAAAATACTTGGGAGTCTACCTGCGAAGATAAACCTAGGAACTATATGAACACAATCACAAAACACCTTTCACACAAATAAAGTCATATTTAAACAACTGGAAAAAATATCAATTGCTCATGGGTAGGCTAATAAAAATGACTATTCTGCCTAAACTAATTTACTTATTCAGTTCCATACCAAAAATTTTAAGCAATAGGGTACAGACTAGGTATAGACCAGCACCTCACACCATATACCAAGTTAAGGTCAACATGGGTGCATGATTTGGGCATAAAGGGTGATACCATAAGCAAATTAGAAGAGCAATAAATAGTCTACCTGTCAGATCTGTGAGAAGGGGAAGAATTCATGACCAAACAAGAGATAGAGAGCATTACACAATATAAAATAGATAATTTTGATTACATAGAATTAAAAAGCTTTTGTACAGACAACACCAATGCTGCCGAGATAAGAAGGAAAACAGAAAGCTACCAAACAATCTCTATAGCAAGTGTCTCTGTAAGGCCCCATTCCTCAAATATATAGAGAATTGAGTCAAATTTGTAAGAAAACAAGCTATTCCCCAACTGAAAAATGGGCAAAAGATACGAACAGGCAGTTTTCAGATGAAGAAATCAAAGTTATCTATAGGCATGTGAAGAAGTGCTTTAAATCACTCTTATTTAGAGAATTACAAATTAAAACAACTCTGAGATACCACCTCACACCTATCAGATTGACTATTATGGTAGGAAAATGGAAAAATGGAAATACGATAGGAAAAAGGAAAATGATAAATGTTAGAGAGGATGTGGGAAAATTGTGACAGTAACATACTGTTGGTGGAGGTGTGAACTGATCCAACCACTCTGGAGAGCAATTTGGAAACATGCCCAAAGGGTATCTCAACTGTGCAGACCCTTTGATCCAACAATACCACTACTAGATCTGCATCCCAAAAAGGTTGTAAAAAAGAGAAAAGGATATACCTGTGCAAAAATATTCACAGCAGCCCTTTTTATGGTAGCAAAATATTGGAAATAGAGGATGTCCATCAATTGGGGAATGGTTAAACAAGCTATAGTATACAAATGTAATGGAATACTATTGTACAATAAGAAATGATGAACAGACATATTTCAGAAAAACTTGGAAAGATGTGTACAAACTAATTCAAAGTGAAATGGACAGAACCAAGAAAACACGGTACACCGTATCAGCAACATTGTGGGATGATCAACCACGAATGACTTAGCTCTTCTCAGCAACATCTAAGACAAGTACAAAGGATTCACTAAGGAAAAGGCTATCCACATCCAGATAAACAACTGATGGACTCCGAATGGAGATCAAAGCATGTTTTTTCCACTTAGTTTCTCCTTTTCCATAATTTTGATCCTTTTGATCTGTTTCTTCTTTCACAACTGTGACTAATACGAAAATATCTTTTGCATGATAGCACATGTATAACCTATATCAAATTACCTACCATTTTCAGAAGAGGAGAGGGGAGGGAGGGAGAGAGAAAAATTTGAAATTCAAAACATTATAAAAATGAATGTTTAAAACTTATTTTTATATGTAATTAGGAAGAAAAATAAAGTACTATTAAAAAAATTCCTCCTATTTGTTGTTTCTCTCTTTTCACCCTTTCCCCTCTTCACCAGTGTTTTGTTTCGATCTGCCAGCTCCCCTGGTCTGCCTTCCCTTTTGTGAGTCCCCACCCATTTACTCTTCCCCTCCTATTTCCCTATTGGGTAAGATAGATTTCTATATTCAACTAATTGTGTATATGATTCCCTGTTTGAACCAATAGTGATGAGAGTAAGGTTCAAACAATGCTCATAGCCCACCTTCCCATCTTCCCCTCCATTGTAATAGGTTCTTCATGCCTCTTCATGTGAAGTAATTTACCCCATTCTACATCTCCTTTCCTTTTATACCCATTGTATTCCTCTTTCTCAACCTTTAATAACCTCTATGCCATGCTGTTACACCAGAATGAGATTTTTTTTTTTGGAGGGGGAAGGCAAGGCAGTTAGGGTAAGTGACTTGCCTAAGGTTACACAGCTAGTAAATGTGTCAAGTGTCTGAACCTGGATTTGAATTCAGGTCCTCCTGACTCCAGGGCTGGTGCTCTATTCATTGCACCACATAGTTACCCCTAGAATAAGGTTTTTAATTTAGGGAGCACCATCAAATATTGAGTACACTTGTGCATCTTGGACCAAATCAAAGAAATATTCATAATTCATACTCCACTGAAACATGCAATTCTTGTGTGCATGGACAAAAAGTTTCATTGGTGCTTGGTGTGGTAAAAAGAGTACTGGACTTAAAGTCACAAGGCCTGGGTTCAAGTCTCTTTTGCTTATTGATGACAGGACATTGGCTAAGTCCCACGGTCCTGAGCTTCATTTTCTTTATCTGTAAAATGGAAATAAATAACAGCCGTCTTTGCTTTCTTTACACATCTGTTGTGGGGATCAAGTGTAATTTACATACACCAGGCACTATTGAAGAGTTGTGATTGTTATTTGGGGGCAGTATGGTGTATGCTATGAACATTCAATATGCTTTTTCAATATCTCCCATTTCCACGGCACTTTAGAGTTGTTGAAAACATTTTCCTAATATCAACATTATGAAATATGTTGTTCAAGTATTATACTTATTGTAGAGAGGAGGAAGCTGAGGGCCAGAGGGTTTAAATGACTTACTCATAGCCACCCAGCTAGAAAATATCACAGATCTTTAATTCAGACTTTGTTTCCATTGTAATGCGCTATCTCTCTTTCCAGGCCCCATAAAAGCCCCCCAAGAGACTAGCTGTAAGGAGGAAACCCAAATACAAAGGAGAAAGAGTAATGATCTTGTCATCCTTTATTCCATTTAATCCTTTCCCCTTAAAAACCAGACAACAGGCTAGGCCCATAAGCTTGCTGCGTAGTCAGAGCAATCATGCAAAGAAAAAAGCTTCAAGATGCCAGGACCTATTGAAGTGTTCCATCGATGGCTCATTTAAGCCTGTCACAGTGCCTGCCCAGCTGGCTGGCCTTGTTTCGTCAATCACCAAGCACCTTTACGCAGGGATGACAAAAGCAGAGGGGAAGGCTTATGTATAAGCTCTGGCGCTGGGGATTTTTCTGTGGAAAATTGCTTTATCCTTTACAAGTCTATAAATTCAATTTGCTTCTCTGACTTCCTGTATTGATATAAATGTAGTAAATCCAGGGAAGGCTTAAACAGACATGCCTAGGTAAACATTTTTCATTCTTGGTTCTCAATTAGATGAGCTGCAATTGCATTACAGACTGCTCTTCTCCAAAAACCCATAAATATCCCAAATGTCTGCTGTCTAACAAAATGTAAAACCGATGTGGGCAGTTGTCTGCCTGACCTGTTCTCCCTCCCCCTCCTTGACCTCCTTGCCTGTGCTCCAGTGTGGTCAAAGATATTCTCAGAGATTTTGTCAGTGTGAATGTCTGTGTATGTCTTTCTTTCCCTCTCATGTTAAGGAGAATGGTCTGATTTTCATTTCCATTTGTTTTAGCCCTCCACGTTGCACAGAGGGAGATAAGGTGATAGAGAGTAAAGAGCCCTAACTAGAGGAATTAGCCTCAAACCCCACCTGAGGCCTGGGTCACTTTGTACTTGCAACTTACTTCCCTAAACCTCAGTTTCCTAAATTGCAAACATGAGGATTGTGGATGACAGCTTCCTTGGCTACATATCTTTGAAGCAACAGGAATGTGGACCAGAAAACTGACTACAGAGTTATGTAGGCATTTATCCATTAGATTATGGACCCTAATGGAGTTGCAAGAGAAGAGGAGGAAAGGTATATCAGCAATGTAGATCTGAATAATTACATGTAAATAAACATTTTTAGCATTTGTTTTTAAATTTTTGAGTTCCACATTTCCCACTCCTCCCTCATTGAGAAGGCAAACAATTTGATATAGATTATACATGTGCAGTCATGCAAAACATTTCCAGATCAGCCATTTTGTAAAAGAAAATACAGACCAAAAAAACCCAAACCAAACCAAAAACAAAACAAGTTTAAAAAAAAAAAGGTATGCTTCAATCTCCACCCAGTCTCCATCAGTTCTTTCTGTGGAGGTAGATAGCATTTTTTTTTTATCATAAGTCCTTCAGAATTGTTTTGGATGATTGTATTACTGAGAATAGGTAAGTTATTCATAGTTGATCTCATAGACTTATTTTGTAGAATGATCTGGAAAAGATTTAATCTAGCCCAATACTCTCATTTTGCTTATGAAAGTACTTGGAAAACTGTAAATAACATTTTGCCAATAGAACATAATAGTCTCCTTGGTTTGGGCCTCTTTGGTTTGGCCCTTGTATTCCTAGTACTTAATGCAGCTCCTGGCATATAGTAGGCATTCAGCTCACTCAGCTGAGTTGAATGATTAGTTTGAGTCCTACTACATGTAACATCATGTGACTAAGGTCACTCAAACAGTATGTGATAGAACTAGCATCTGAACTCAAAATCCTATTATAATTATTGATTGATAGGCTAAAACTTCTAAACCTTTTTCTTTTCTTTCTTTCTTTCTTTTTTTTTTTAGCAGTCTTGGGTACTTACCCAAGAAGAACAAACTAGTAAATGAAGATTTGAGTTCAAGTCTTTGACAACATTACTCCCTCTCTCCTGCACAGAAATATTCAATGACTCCCTACTGTCTCTAGAACTAAAATATAGACTCTTCAAGAAGTCATTTAAAGCCCTCCACAATCTGGCTCCAATTGATCTTTCTACCTTCATTTCATATTACTCTTTTTTGAGCACTCTACAATCTAGTCAATTGACTGGCTAACTAGCTGTTTCCTGAACTGGGAAGACTTCATACAAGTGAGTTACTCGAGGTCAGTGATTGTGGAGGTTTTGTTTTTGTATCTGAGGTAGCTGGTACAGTTTTTTTGCACCCAACAAGTATTTAATAAATATTTTGTAGAGTGAAACAAGATCATCTCAATCAACTGAAATGCCAACTATACTTGGCGCTTGCTCTATAAAGTTGCAAAACCATTTCAGCAGAAGCATGACTTCTAAGACTGTCAGCTTCACTTTGGTCCAACACTCAGGTCCTCTGTTTGCAACAAAACTTTCTTTTCTGAATCACCAATCACCCAAGGCTGAAGAGATCAGTATGAAAGAAAGGGATTCCTAACACTTTAGCTGTAGAAATGAATTTTAATACAGAGGTGACATGGATGTCTCTTAGCATGACATATTGCCCTCTGTCTCAAGACTCACAGTTCTTCTCATTGTCACTGTCAGGAGGAATAATTTTAGGACAGAAGCTGTCAGTTTCTGGTTGTTATCTTCCTTGAAATGTCCTGCTGCTTGCATAGAAATTCTTAAGGGGCAAGGAAAACTCATCTTTAAGTTTCTGAATTATAAAATACCATCTTTTAAAATAAAAATGACCTAATTGGACAGAAGGAGCTTCATTTTCCTGGTTTGCAATCTGAGAATAATAATAATGGGCATTAATACAGCACTTTGAAATTGACAGAACCCATTTCATACTCAATGGTATACCTCACAAAAAGCCCTCACGGGGGGGGGGGGGGGCGTAGTATTGTTGTTGTCATCCTCACCTCACAGATACAGACACTAAGGCACAGAAAGGTCGTGGCTTGATAATGAACATATAGCTCTTTAAGGTCAAGGAATGATTTGAACTCAGGCCTTCCTGAATCCAAGACCAGTACTCTTTACCTACAATTTTTTTGGGGGTGCTGTGGTAGAATGTCTATCCTTCTGCATAATGACTCTAGAATACAGAGAGATTCTTAACTTGGGATCCAGACTCCAAAAGAATTTATGGATAAATTTCAGGGGGTCCATGAACTTGGATGGGGAAAAATTACATCTTTATTTTCACTGGTCTCTAAGTGAAATTTAGATCTGTTAGTGAAATTCTTTTCAGTTGTTTAAAAACATTATTCTGGGAGTCCAGACTGCCAAAGGGGTATATATTTCAAAAAGGTTAGAGAACCCCTTTCCTAGGACACCTTTCATTTTGATAGAGCTTTATATTTTCCCAAGTGCTTTCACATATATTATCTTATTTGATCTTCACAATAGCTCTCTGAGGTAGGCAAGGGCCAGTCAGACATGGTTAACTTAATTTGACAGATAAGGAAACTGCAGCATAAAGAGATTATGTCTTAGAATCATAGATTAGAAGCCTTGGAAAGAATATCTGAAATTATTCACTACATTCCAATTTTGTAAATGGAAGAAACTGAGGTCCAGATATTTGATGTTCATATAGCTACTGATCTGGAGAATCAGGGCTGTGGTCAGTGCTCATCCCACTTGCTTAATGTCATAAAGCCAGTTAATGTCAGACTTAAGGCTAAAAACCAGGTTTCCTGACTCTTACCCTACTGTTTACTTGTGAATCTCAGCATTGCCCAAGAACGCAGAAATAATCACTTGGCCTCTGGGGGCAAAACCAGCAGGAAGCTTGACTGCTCACTGTGCTGTTTTCCCAGCACAGTCAATCCTTGGCAATGTGGTGAAGTGGGTGCAGTTTATTTTGATGTGCTTCCACCCATTTCCTGCCACCCCCATCCATTCCAGCCCTCCTCTCATGAATCCAGAGTCATGATGCTTCTCATATATCATTGGACTCTTTATCATAGTGCTCCATCCAAGTCCTCTTCTGTCAACATCTTCCCAAGCTTTTGGTTTCCTCTGCAAATTGATTTTATGAATTAATCCAACCTAGTGTATGGCTTGAGCACTGCCTAGGAGTGAGAAAACTTGAGCTCTGGTCTTGGCTTTGCAGAGAGTTAAAGACATTTAACTTCTCTTTGATTCTTGTAAAATGAAGGGATTGTACTTCTTAGGCTCTGTGTAGCTCTATCATATCAATAAATTAATAAGCATTTACTAAATGTCTTTCAGGTCCTAGGTACCATGCTGAGTGTTGGGGATACAAAAGCAGAAATGAAATGGTTCCTTCCTTCCATATGCTTTCATTTCTCTCTGGGCAGACTACATGTACATAAGTATGCAAGGCTACTTATGTAAGTATACAGGGTGCCTCAAAAGTCATAGTAAAGTTTTAAGCTTTAAAATTACATTAAGACTTTGGGACACCCTGTTTAAAATATGTATGCAGAGTAAACCAAAATAATTTGAGAGAAAAAAGCTCTAGCAGTTAGAGTGATCAGAAAAAAAAGAAATATAAAGGGGACAGCTAGGTGGCACAATGAATAGAACACTGACCTGAATTCAAATCCAGCCTGTCATGCCTGACACACTTACTAGCTGTGTGACCTTGGGCAAATCACTTAACATCAATTGCCTTGCTTTCCCCCCTCAAAAAAAAAAGAATATATAGGGTGATGAGAATAAAAATCTTCATGTAGGACATGCCATTTAAAATTAATTTTGAAGGAAACTATGTATTTTAAGAGCTAAAGGTGAGGAAAGAGTCATGGAGGATAGGGAAGACAGCCTGTGCAAAGGGACAAAAAAAACGGAGATAGAATGTTGTGTGAGAGGAACAGTAAAAAAAAAGCAGTCTGCTTGAACCATAGACTTTATGTGGAAGAAGAATAATGTATAATAAAGTTCTTAAGGTGAGCTATAATAAAATTGTAAAGGGCTTTAAATGCCAAACAGAGGACTTTGCATTTGATCCTATAGGCAAAAGATAGCCATAGTTGTATGATTCCATGAATACCTGTTAATATCAATCTCCTGCCAATATGTTATTGGTCCTATAGTCTAATCCAAGCAGCCATATAGTTTAACCCAAGCATGGAAGCAATTCCAACTGGAACATATCTTAACAGATGGCTAGTTCTGCCTCTTCTATCTTTTAAAGAGAGCACGTCCAATCCCCCTTTCGGTAGCCTGTTCTGTCTTTGCACAGCAATAATTATTAGGAAGTTTTTCCTTATATGGAAACTTAATTGGTATTATAGCAGTTTTTCAACCATTGCTCCTTGTTATACCCTCTGGGGCCAAACAGAAAAAATTTTCTGGGACATTTTTGGGCACGCAATCTATTCCAAAGTGTCATTTCTCTGGGCTCAGTAAGAACTCATATCTCCCTATCTATATAGGACTCTTGCATTTCTATAATTCCTCATCCATGATCTGTCCCATTTCCTATACTTAATCTCATGAATGATGAAATACAGTTTTCCATTTTAATTTCTAAATGAATTAATTTAATTTCCATTTTAATTCTAAAATAAGAATCTGCATGGCTGACAGTTTATAACTTGTGGGTTATTCACTATAATAGGGATATCATCCAATCAATATTGTGACTAGGTGACATAGTTAATAGAACTCTGGGCTTCAGGTAGAAGGCCTAAATTCAAACTGACCTTAGACACTTAGTAGCGGTGTGATCCTGATCAAGTCACTTAAGCTCTGTCAGCTTCAGTTTTCTCATAACCCTTTCCTTCCAGAGTTATTTTTAGGATAAAAAGGAGATAATCTTTGTAAATCACTTAGCATAGTGTCTGGCACAAAGTAAGTACTCTATAAATATTAGCTTTCATACTATTATTTTTATGTTTTTCTATCATTATAATGGATCAACTTGGTAACAAATATATGTGTGTATATATGTATTTATATAAAACATATATGTATATACACATATACATACATATATATACATATACATATATATATATATATATATATACATACATATATAAAAATAAGGTCAATTCACTTTTCTACCTTTCAAATCTCTTCAGATCCCAAGGCTGTATACTAAGCATTTGTTTTTGCAATGCATTACATTGCATTTCAGTTTGGGTTTCAAGGCTAGGTCTTTGGAAAGAACACAGCTCTCAGAGTGTGCTTCTCCCACTCTTTCTCATTCTTTTAAGTCCCCTTCTGATTGTAGTGATGTTGCTTGGCTCCTTTTTGATGATGAAAGAAATAAATATGCTCTCATCAGTATATGTACTAGCTTTTCTTTATCATCATCAATTATCAAGTAATTGTCTCTCTTGAAAAACTGACTGATGTATGTCATTTCCCTACTTTTAGGACCCTTTAATTTCCTTTTGGCTGCTTAAATTGTAATTAGAGTCATCCCCAGTGGGGATGGGGGACAGGGAAGGAAGGGAAGACCAAGGAGAGGGAGAGAGGTTGAGGTGGAAGAGATGATAGAAGAGGAAGAATGAAAACAAAGAGAAGGGGAAAGGGGAAGAAATTTAAGGGAGAGTTGTTGTTGTTTTTTGTCCTTCATTCTTGAAGAGGACCATGACATCAGGAAAGCAATGCCATGACATGCAAGTGAATTGGATTTAAGTGAGGGAGGGCTGTGCAAAGTCACCAGCCTCACTTTCTCCTCTGGAGCCATCTGGGTCCAGTGGCAAGATATAGATCAGGATGACTGGAGATGACCCGGGTACAGTTGGAGACCTTGGTCTTTTTAAGCTAAGGTCTTTCTGATTTCTTTCTTTGACTTAGGAACCACCCTTTCAGTAACTAAGGTTAGGTAAGAAATGAGCCAAAGAATGGCCTCTTTTACCCAATTAAAAAAGATCAATCTGGCAGGGGAATCAATCTGGCCAAAATGGAAACAATTACAATTTGTATTCACTCTGAGCCATCGCGGCCCAAACAATGATCACCAGGTGGGGCTTGGGCTGGGATCTATTGGTTGACCAATCAATGAAAGTCAGAGTGAATTAGGTTTAAGGCATGGTCTTTAAGAAAGAAATCTATCCCAAGATATCTTGCTAGGATTCAGTCATCAAAATTTATATTCCTTTGGGCAGAGCACCTACAAGTAAGGATATAATACCCTATTTGGACAATGGGAGAGGATAAAGGAAAGGAAAGGGGAAGGAAGGGAAGGGAGGAAGGAAGGAAGGAAGGAAAGAAAGGAAGAAGGAAGGAAGGAAGGAGCTGTGTTGTCCAACTGGAACTGGCTATTTGGGTCCCCAGTGGGGCAACTTGTACTACTCACAGTTTGCTGTTTGTCCTTTCTTCTAGAAGAGGACCATGACATCAGGAAGGTGATGCCATGACATGCAAGTGAATTGGATTTAAATGAGGGAGGGCTGTGCAAAGTCACCAGCCTCACTTTCTCCTCTGGAGCCATCTGGGTCATGTGGCAAGATATAATCAGTACAAGCGGAGATGACTCCCTTAAGGGAGAGTAGGGTGAGAGAGAGAGACATAGAAAAGTAGGGGTAGGGAAAGAAGAAAATATTTGCCTTTTCTTTCCTGCAGGCACTAAGCCTAATTGATTTGTTTCCTTTCTCTGTGCACTATGTTGACCACCATGCTTGAGGCAGTATTCTCTTCTGATTTATAAATTTGCTAGCAAAAGGGAATTCTTAGAATGGCCTTGGTTCTATGTGACTTTTCTCTTCCTTTTGCAATGCTCAAGGGCCTCTGGAATTTCAAATTGAGAGGTACAAATAGGAAAACATTTTTATCGTGACTCTCAAATAATAGGTTTAAGACACAGCTGTATAACAGGAAGCACATGTATACCCATGTGCAAACACACACACACACATACACACACACACAGAGGCACTTCTCTAGCCTTTCAGGACTGAAGGATCACCTTTCCAGATGATGCTTGTTCTGTTTCTGATGGTTACAGAACCTTGTGGTCCTAGGCTTGATCACATTTTTACCTTTTGTTGTTGTTTAAGTCATATTTGGCTCTTTGTGACCCCATTTGGAGTTTTTTTGGCAAAGATACTTGAGTGGCTTGCCATTTCCTTCTCCAGCTTATTTTACAGATGAGGAAACTGAGTCAAATAAGATTAAGTGACTTGCCTAGGGTCACACAGCTAAGTAAGTGTCTGAGGTCAGATTTGAACTCAGAAAGATGAGTCTTCCTGCTTCCCTTTTAACCAGGTTTTGTAAAAGGATTATCCTTTCTCTAGGTAGCGCATAATTTTCTGTAAATATACTCAGGATGGCTTCAAATTTAGCCTAAGTTTTCTCCAGAGCTATAACTAGCAATTCTGGTCACCATATGTGTCCAGGGCAAACAGTGGAGATGGGATGGAGAGACCTCAAGGGGAGACGTTTGACCTAGAAATGCAAGATATCATGGGAGAGGGAGACCCTAGACACCAGCCATGAGTTTAGGACACAGAAATGATAGCATGGGAAGACTGCTCTTGTAAGTAGGGCACGGACTGTTTCTGGAGAGGCTAATAACACCTGTAGAGGGAACAGGGTGGAGACATGCCATGGGGGAGCTCACCTAAGGTATAAGCACTGGGTGCAAGATTAGGGAGAGCAAAAAGTAACATTTATTAGTACCTTCTATTTGAATGAATTATCTTTGCTAACCAGCTATTAAGCTCACCTGTTTGTACCACTGAAAGGAATACATTATTATTATGCATGCTAGTATATTAGCATTATACATGTTACCTAAATTTTGGTACCTTATTTTCCTGCCCTAGTTACTGTCTCTGCTAATAACTCATATTTAGATAGCACTTTAAGGTTTATAAATTTGTTTTCCTTGCAACATACCTTTGAGGTAGGTTGTCAGAGTATTATTATTCTATAATCACCCCATTCCATAGCTGGGGAAGCTAAAGCTTTAAGTGGTTAAGTGACTTGCTGATAACCACAGAGTAACTTATGAAGTAGGATTTGAATCTTGGTATCCTGGACTTCAGATCGACTTCTCATGGATGGTAAGGTGGCCACCCTAGGCTCACCCCCTCTCATTCCACCAGTGTTGTGGGTCCAACAAGACATGCCCTTCTTCTCCCTCTCCTCCCATTTAATATAGCACAGTGAGTTTCAGGCCTTGCACATTGGCAATGGGTATCATATCACTTGTTACAATAGGCATCTTTGGCTATGGAGGAAGCTTATGCAGCCTGAATTTAGCACATATGCTTTTACTGAGCCTGTCTTAAAATTTCCCACATCTATTTTTTTTATAGCTTCTCTGCCAGAAAAAAAAAAAAGATGTAGCTTTCTTCCTTTGATGAGACAAATGGCTTAAGACTCAATTGTGCGCTGAGTTATACCTGCTGTGGCAAGAAGCAATAAAACAGCAGGAGCTTTTGATAGCCCTCCCCTTGGGCCAGTCAGGAGCAAAGCTGACTCCTTGAAACAGCTGGAGTAAAATAAACTTTTCTTTTATGAATTGCTATAATTTCTATTATCTCTCCCAGACACTGGAGAAAGGATGCTGACAGTTCTCTTCAGGGGGCACTGTGCATACTTGGCCATGCCAGTCTTTCATGAGCACAACTTGAAACTTGTTTGTTTTTTTTTAATTTCTTATTTCACTTTATTCTTTATCTCCAAATCAGTATCCAAAAAAGAACCACAAAGTCAATTATTTTCTGGCAATAATGCATCCAGGAAATACGTTGGAACTTTCTTGCAAATCTAGGCGAACTTTACTGATTCCTCCAACAAAAAGTGTCTCCTTTCACCAAATTGTTTTATTTATTGTGCATGTGATTATTTACTTACAAGTACTTGCAATAAATATTTATATTACATGTTATTTATATATTATCTAAGAATTTGTTTTATATATGCTTATAATTGCTTTATATTGTTATGAGAATCTGAAGATCTTCCCTGCCCCTAGGCCTTTTGCTAAAGTGGCAACGTGACTTTGAAAACCTTCCATCATTTGAAAGTATACTCTGCCCCCTGATAGGCTGAATATGGTCATGTGGAGCCTGTGGCAGGACGCTTGTTTTTCGGGAATGCCCGCACCTTGTAGCTTTGTGATTGGGCAGTGGGTCTAGAGGGCTGTGACATTCTCCGAGCCAGGAGAAGGCTATATATACGCCCTGATGTGAGGTTTTGGTTTGGGGCTCACTTTGAGAAGAGTTGTGTGATTTGGCCAGACGAGATTCTGGGAAGCCGTTGAGCCCCGCCGCTCCCCCCCCACTTTGAAAAACCCAGATGTTGGTGTTTCCCTCTCTGGTAACTGAATAGGTAAGTGATGTAATGGTCAGACGCTGGAATCTGCTGATCTGTTTCTCTGTCTGTTTGTAACTTGTGTTTGCATTCTCTGAAGTTCAGGGTGCTGACTTTTTCCCCTGAATGAGGTAAATGATGTATGTTTGATTGATTAAAGTGAAACTGTTAACCCATTTTGAGTTGCTTTCCTTTAGAAAAGCAGATCTAAGAACTTGTGCTAGCAGCCACCCTGAGTGTACTAGGGTACTTGCTGATACATATATATAACTAATATATGTATATATTGTCTTCCTTGAGAAGTAAGCTTCTTGAGAGCAAGGACTGTTCCAGGTTTTGGTCTTTGTTTTCCTATTTGGATGCCCAGAGTCTAACATAGTGCTTGGCATACATAGTGTTAGTAAATTTTACTGATTAATTGATTGATAAAATAACTTCTTATAATATAGGTTCAGCCATAGTGCATATCAGATGACAAAAACCATAGCATTCAAAATGGAGGATTATCAAAGTTTTTTGAGACATGGTCCCATTTGGAAGTCTGGTGAAACTTATGGATGTAGTCTTAGGATACTGTTTTTAAAATGAATGAAGTATTAAAATTTAGTTAGAAGTTAGCAAAAATATTATTAGTTAGTGAAAATATTTTTACCCATCAAGGTCAAAGATCCCCTGTAATCTATTTGTGTTGGGGTCTATGGCCCCTGGGGTTAAGAACTCCTGATTTAAAGGGACCTTAGAGATCATTTCGATCATTAATTTTCTTGATGTGAAACTGAAATTTGGAGAGGAGCAAATGAATTATCTAAGATCACGTAAGTGCAGAACCAGAATTTGAAATCGACCATCTAATAATCTGGTGCTCATTGTGTCCCCTGAAATATAACTTGTACAGCAAAATCTTGATTAAACAATTTACCTGTGACACTGATTTTAGTCCTTTCCCACAATCCTTGGATTATGATATATCCTGGTGGTATAAAATGCCTTCAATGAGGACTTGGGGATGAGCATGTCTGCTGTCTAGGAACCTCTTTAAGGTGAGTTTGGAGAGGCCTACCAGCAGAGTGATCCCCCAATGTAGTTGATTTCTTTTGTCCCAGGATTCCAGAAGCCCAGAATCATGACCTCAGAAGTCATATTATTGAGGCTGTATTGAAACAAGAATCCTCTCCTGCCCAACACACCCAATATGTAACCTTTCAGTCTTTGCTTAGAGATCCCTAGTGAAGGTGAAAGGCAAGTCGCTTAACTGCTGCTTAAAACGGGAATTATAGTAGTACCTGCTTCTCAGGGTTGATTTGAGGGATCAAGCGAGATAATATTTGTAAATATTTAAATCAAAACAACTTACTACTTTCCTGGGTGACCCATTCTACTTTGGAAGAGTTTTAACTGTTAGGTAATTTTTCCAGGCATCAAGCCCAATTTGGCCTCTTCGCAACTTCTATTGCTTGCTTCTGGTTGTGTGCTTTTGGACAGAACAAGTCCAATCTCCTTCGTTTGTGACAATCCTTCAAATACTAGAAGTCAGTCATGGCAACTCTGGAAGACCCTCTACTAACTTAGTAGAGGGGTGATGATCCATATCGACAAAACCATAGTTCCTTGAAGCAATGAAACAAATAAAATGCTATCAAACACTCTGGGACTACCTGAATCCGTAGCATGCTGCAGGCTTCCAGTTTAGACAGTCTGTTCAGGGGACACAAAGGGAGAAGCCTAGCCTTGTCATATTTTTTGGTGCCCGGACAAACAGAACTCTCTCCTTTCCAGATCATCCCCTCAGGTGCCCTGAGCAGCTGCTGCACAGCAGAGGTCTTCTCTGAAGTACCACCTCCCCCATCCTCCATCCTAGCCACCTTGTAGCAGTCACACCATGGGAGCCTGGGAGGCAGGAAGTAGTGAAAGTTCAAAGAGATATATAGCCCAGTTCCCTTCCCACCTCCCTCCCCCCAATACAAACCCTCTGCCTGATCCTCAAATGCCTGCTGTAAATTTTTCTCTGGTTAGCAGTCTTATGACAGTGAAGAAGAGATATTAGAAGCTACTTTTTTAATTCAGTAAATAATTTTCTTTCTCACTTTACAGTAGAGGAGTTTTTCCATAATGATGCTGCTGGAGGTCAATTCTTTTTTAAAAAACAATTTATTAATTTTTAGTTTTCCATATTCACTTCCATAAGATTTTGAGTTTTAAATTTTCTCCCTCTCCTCCTCTCCCCTCCCCAAGACAACATGCAGTTCAATCTAGGCTTTACTTATACATTCATATTAAACATATATTCATATTAGTCAGGACATAAAGAAGAATTAGAACTAATGGGAGGAGCCATAAGAAAGAAGAAACAAAGCAACAGAAGAAAAGGAGAGAAAATAATATGTTTCCATCTTCATTCAGACTCCAAAGTTCTTTCTCTGGGTGTGGATAGCATTTTCCATCATGAGTCTTTTGGAGTTATCTAAGATCCTTGCATTGCTGAGAAGTCTATCAAAGTCTATCAAAGTCAGTCATTGCACAATGTGGCTGTTAACGTGTGCAATGTTCTAGTGGTTCTGATCATTTCATGCAGTATCAGTTCATATAAGTCTTTCCAGCTTTTTAAGCAATATATTGTAGGATAATGGTTCTGAATCAATTCTGTTTTATGGGAGAGTTCATCTCATTCACATTCAGGAGGTGATCAATGGATTCTTTTGATGACTATTTTATCCTCTGGTTCTAGTATCTCAGGACAATTTTTCTTGATGATTTCCTGAAAGATGTTGTCCAGGCTATTTTTTCATCATGGTTTTCTGGTAGACCAATAATTTTTAAATGATCTATTTTCCAGGTCAGTTGTTTTTTCAATGAGGTATTTTATGTTTTTTCATTCTTTTCATTTTGTTTGACCAATTCTGTATATCTCATAGAGTCATAAGCTTCCACTTGCCCAATTCAATTGTTGTAAAGTATCTTAAGAGTATCTCCCAGTAAAACTCGTGTTTGGAGTAAGAATCCTCTCTCCAGCATATTGGATGAGTGGTATTTGACCTCATCTTGAATATCTTTCTTTAGTGATAGTGAACTTGATGAACGTTGCCAACCCCCATATCATAGATCTATAAGGGACCTCAGAGGCCATACTCTCCTTTTACAGATGAAGAAACTATCTTTGGCCCAAGAATCATGACGATTTGTCCAAGTTTACCCAGGTGGTTTCAGAGATGAGATTTGAACCAATGTCCTCTGACTCTAGAGATGGCACTCTTCAATATACCATGCTGCCTATCTGTTACTATCCTTAAATGAAGGAAACCGGAGGGAGTCATTAGCTTCCTGGTGACTCTATTTCCATAAATTATATATCTACTATAGTAGTAGATTAGAAGCTTGGTTGCTATAGCCATAATGGCTTAAGTTATATCATGTGGTCCATTAAAATATGTGGATCCCTTTTCTCTTAGCTAGATATCCACTTTTGGCAAGAGTGACATCTTGACTCTTTCCCTCCCATCTTATCATGCAGATTAGACTAGTCTTTCCTTAAAAGCAACCAAGGTGAGAGGATTCTGGGAAGATGGTGGAGTAGGTCAGAAAATTCCAAGTTCTCCAGATTTCCCCCACAAATGAGATAAAATAGCACTTCAGGGAAAACATAGAGGGGTTAAAATTAAGCAAGAGCTGGGGTAGAACAGTGATCCTCCTGGGACAATCAGAGAAGATATGAAGAAAAATCCCAGGAGGAGATTTGGTCCCTGTGAAGAGTAAACACCTCCAGGCTAGTTCCTCTGAAAGTGCAAACAGCAAACTCTAGAGCTAGCTGGGTTAGCAGGTGACCTCTGCCCCAGTCACAGGAAATTTTACCTCCTGGACAGTGAACGGAGTTGGGTATGTGAGTCAGGGAAGACTAAGGGAACCTTGGCTGATAAGGAACACTGACCCCAGCTGTGCTGCTGAGACATGACCCTGGGTGAGAAGGAACCAGCACACACCTGGTGAATGCAGAAACAGTGGTGTGGGGACTCTGCTGGTTGTGGGCATTTACAGGAAGGTACAATTCTTGGTTTTGGTTTCAGTCAAAGGGGAGAACTGAAGGAGAATCTAAGACCAGAGGCACCATCTCCCATGCCCCAGGACTAGAAGTGATTACAAAAAATAAGCTGCTACAAATTTTAAAAAAATGGTTAGGCAAAGGAGAAAGAATCCAATATAGAAATGAAATGACAAGTATTAACAGAGTGACTACAGAGTCCAAATAAAAAGTTTTTAGAAGCTTTAATTTACCAGCTGGGGCTATCTCCACATCAGTTTGAAAGGAGAGCAACCCCCAGCTCAGGAGTGCAGAATCTTATATACAATACAACTTCATTGTTTTGCTAACTAACATAATTTGTCACTAAGCTTAATTATTATGCAGGTGTGAGCAATCTATCACTAAGGCATGGGGGGAGTTTGTGATTTCATATGTAGGTAGAGGTTTATGGATAAGGAAAGGGGTATGGGGGCATAATGATCTGAGCAGAAGGAGAAAAATGAAGAGAAAGACAAATTACCCAGTTTGGTTCCCAGGCCGATTCACTGACTCCTGTCTTGAGTTCATCAAGTTTCTACTTAACTAGTTTCTGGCCACTTAATAAAGTTACTATGAGAATAAAGAAGATAGGAATTCATCTTCAGAGGAGGGTACTGAAGCAAAGAAAACTTCTCCTATCCAAAAAAAGTAACATTTGATGGTCACCTGCCCAAAAAGAATTCCTAGAACTCAAAAAAGACTCTAAAAATCAGATGAGAGATTGAGGAAAATTTTAAAAAATAAGAAAGATTCAAGAAAAATGAGGTGATGAAAAGAAAGTCAACCAATTAGTAAAGGAGACCAAGAATCTTAAGGAATAAAATGACTCCTTGAAAATTAGAATTGAGCAAGGGGAGGCCAGCAAAGTTATAAGAGACCAAGAAATAATGAAACAAAATATAAAGAATGAAAAAAAAAATAGAAGAGAATTTGAAACATCTCACAAGAAAAACAACTGATTTGGAGAATAGATAAAGAAGAGGAAACATAAGAATAAGTTGACTACCTGAAAGCTATTAACAAAAAAGAATCTTGAAACAATAATACAAATAATTAAAGAAAATTGTCCTGAAGCATTAGAAGAAGAGGGGAAAGTAGAAATAGAAAAGATCCACTGAACACCACCTGAAAGAGATCCTATGAGCAAAACCTACTGGAAGTCAAGTTAAAAAACCTAAGCTCAAGGATAAACTATTACAAGTAACAAGAATAAGAAAAAAAATTCACTATTGTGGCACCACAATTAGAATCACACAAGACCTAACAGTGATGACATTAAAAGACCATAGATCTTGGACAATTCAGTATTGAAGAGTGACATAACTGGAGTTGTGGCAGAAAATATCATACCCAGCAAAGTGAAGCATAATCCTGAATGGAAAAAAAATGGATATTTAATGAATTGTCAGACTTTCAGAATTTTGTTTAAAAAGAAAAACAAGCCCCGAAGTTAGAAGATTTGACATACAAGAGTCAAGAAAAATATAAGGTATATACCAAATACTAATCACAAGGGACTCAATAAGGACAGACTATTTACCTTTTACGTGAGGAAAAGTAAAACATGTCTTTTTTATTATTATTATTGTTATTATTAATTAGGTAGTCTGTAATTAAAAGTAAAACCATTTAGGAGCAGGTAAAAAGAGTAATTTTCTTATACGAATGAGAAATTAGAGGAGTTGACACAGAGGAATAAGACGGCTGGTAGTTCTGGAACCTTTCTTTCATTAGCAATGGGTTTAAAAAGGAACTATATATACATCTAGAAGGGTATAAAAGATTTCTAAATTCAGAAAGAAATAAAAGGTTATATATACATCTAGAAGGGTATAAAAGACTTCTAAATTCAGAAAGAAATAAAAGGTTAAGGGAACAGGGAGGACAGAAATGATAAGAGAGAGATCTCTAGATGGGATTGTGAGGGAATAGGATAAAGGGGGTTATAGAAAGGTGTTTAGATTAATGGGAATGGGAGGACAAGGGAGGGATCCTTGGTAGGGGAGTAGGTTGAGTAATAGGAAGGTAAGGTAGCAGGTAGAATTAAAGTAGAGGAGTCAGAAGGGATAGGAAATAAGAAATAGGCACAAACATAAAGTAAAGATCATGAATAGAATTTGTTAGGGAAAAAGGAGCAGAGGTGATAATCATGATCTTAGATAAAGTTAAGGCCAAAACAGATTTAATCAAAAGAGAAAAAGAGAAACTACTTTATGTTACAGTCATATTCACCAATGTTTTTTTGGACTATTTAAAATAATTAGATAGGCTAATATTGCTGTGGTATAGGAAATGACTTGGAAAAATATGGAAAGACTCTGAATTACAAAGGAAGAGGTTATCCAGTCTCAGAGAAAGAGGACAAATAAGTATAGTGCAGTCTTACATAGACGCATATGAATGTATGTGTCTATATAAGAGTATGATTATAGATAATGTATGTAAGTATATGTATGTAATAAATTATGCATGTATGTGTGCATATCTTTCTACGTATATGTGTGTATATGTACGTACATACGTACATAAATATATGTATGTATATATAAATATAAACACACTTAATTGTAGACTTCTTTGGGGGTGGAGGGAGAAAAGGGAAAAAACAAAGTAAAAAGTGCACGACAGAGAACAAAAGAAAACTTACAAGGGGGCAAAGATGGACGGCTTTAAACACAATGCATACTATTTACTTCATAGGCTTCCTTGAAATGGAAATTTATTGCTGAATATTTTGAATCCTCTCATATTCTTCTGTGCACATGACAATGTTTTAATTTTTTTCTTATTTTTATTTAAGTTTCCAATATGTTTCTTTTTCTTTTGTTATTGTATATTTAAATTTTTGTATTTGTTTAAAATTAAAAAAGAAAAGATATAAAAAAGATACCGAGACATTCCTCAAGACTAGCTTGGCTCAGAGGACTAATGGCTCAGATTGGTGACATCACTTCCTCATCATCTGAGTACAAAATTAGCCACTAGGATATGGGAAGGAGGTAGAGATCTCAGAGGTTTAATTGGTGGGTCACAAGAAGTAATACAAGGATGGGAATTTCACTCATTTGAAACAAATTGAGAGGTCTTTGAAGTCCATCTTTGTTTAATTTCCTTCTGCTATTGGTAAGACATATTTTGTTAACTTTTGAATGGACTACTAATGTCTCATTTTATAACAGACTTAAATTACTGGGGGATTGGTCTGAGTCAGGCCTAGCAGTGAACATCACCTGAAGATTTTTTGTGCCATGGTTGTCAATGGCCAATCAGGTAGGAAAACAGGGTGATCGACAAGTACAGAATTCTGTTTGCAAACAGTGGCACATTCTTATTCTGTTCATCATAAATTCCCAAACATTTAGAAATTGAAAAGGAAGTAATCATCTCACACATTCCTTTTCTGTCTAGAGTTAAAAGTGAAGACTATCTTTTTCTGATGCTGAAGACCTACCCATTTCTCTTGGCCTTGGTTTTATCCTCTGTAAATTGAGAGGGTTGGACCAGATGATCTCAAAGGTTCCTTTCAGCTCTAAATGTTAAAATTTCTGCTGAAAATTTTTGGAAAATGTCTGAGACAGGAAAATTAGATGGGCATTTAATGAGATTGAATGGGAAGGAAACTTGGTCATTGATTCTATTGTATTTTGCCTCAAAATTTCAAGTAGTTTTTGACTATAAGGACATTGCAGACTATGTATATATATAGTTTTTGCTATGAAGAATGCTTCTCCTGTTATAATAGAATTGGCTTTTAAATCACTATAGTCTAGAATATAGAGGAGTAGCTCTAGTCCAGTGTTAAATTTGACCTAATTTGACTATAAGAGATGAATGGTTCTTCAAGTACTAGGTGGTGCAGTGGATAGGCTGCTGGACCTGGAGTCAGAAGATGTGAGTTCAAATCTGACCTTAGAGATTTACTATCTTGGTGACCGTGGGCAAGTTACAACCTCTGTTTGCCTCAGTTTCCTCAACTGTAAAATGGGTATAATAACAGCACCAACTTTCTAGGGTTCTGAGGATCAAATGAGATGTTTGTAAAGTACTTAGGGTGGTACGTGACACATAATAGACACTTAATATAGGCTTGTTTCCTTCCTTCTTTGAAGAAATAGTGTTCAGGAAAATGAGAGCTTAATTCAAATATCTACCTTTACCATGGGAACCAAGTAGTGCAAGTATTGGACCTAGAGTCTGGAAGAAGTGAGTTTAAATCCTACCTCAGATTTTTGTTAGTTGTAAGACCCTAGGCAAGTCACTTGACCCCTCTCAGTCTCCTTTTTTAATCCACAAAATAGGGATAGTTATAGATAGTTAACTTATCTCACAGGAATATTATAAGAATCAAATAAGATAATATGTGAAAAGTGATTTGTGAACCTTAAAGTGTTACATCAATGTTAGCTATTATGATTATTATTCTTTTTGAGTTTGGGTCAGTGCTCCTCTTTTAAAAAGTCTGTATTGATAATTTTCTTTATGTATTACCTTCAGTTCTGAATATAACTCCTCCTATATACAGAGAGCCATCCTCTGAAGCAAAATTTTAAAAGGAGAAGGAAGCAACTCAGCAAAACTATCTGATATCTTATTTGAACCTGTTCGTATATGCAGGGATAGTGAATATATACCGAAATTCTCCTACCTCTGCAAAGAAGGGAGAGAGGTGACTTTTTCATTTCTTCTTTGGGGGCAAGGTTGGCCACTATAATTGTGTAGCCTTAGTTTTTCCCCGCATTTATTTTGTGTATATTGTTTTCCTGGATCTGCTTCTGCTTATTTCACCTTGTATCATTTCACTTATGTCTTTCCATGATTCTCTGTATTCTTCATGCTCATAGCATGTAACATCACATAATATTCCATTACATTCATATAACACAATTTGTTTAGCCATTTTCCAATTAAATGGGCATCTTTGTCTCTATTTCTCTATTGCCTCATAAAGTGCGGTTATGAGTGTTTTGATATAGATGGGACCTTTCTATTTTGGACCTCCTTGGTATATACTTCTAGCAAAGGGATCATAGATCGAAAGTGATGGACATTTTAGACACTTTATTTTTTAGCACCATTTCAAATTGCTTTTTGGAATGGCTGGACCAATTCAGAGCTTCACCAATAGTGTATTAGTTTGTCTCTCTTTCTAAAACCCACCTGACATTGACTATTCCTATTTTTGTCATCTTTGCCGAAATGCTGGATATGAGATAAAAGCTCAGAGATGTTTGGGTTCACATTTGTCTTAGTAGTTTTGGAATAGATTTTATGTTTCTTAATAATTTGTAATTGTTTTGTGAGAACTGTTCATGTCTTTTGGTCATAGTCACTGGTTCTTGGTCTGACACATGGACATGTTATGTGTGTGTGTGTGTGTGTGTGTGTGTGTGTGTGTGTGTAGACAGATATTTAGATAGATAGATATAGATAGACAAATGATAGATATTTCCCCATTTAGCCTAGACATTGTTGTTATTGCTGTTCAGTCATTTTCAGTGGTATCCGTCTTTATGACCCCATTAGGGGTTTTCTTGGCGAAGATACTGGAGCAATTTACCATTTCCCTCTCCAGCTCATTTTACTGATGAGAAAACTGAGGCAAACTGGGTTAAGTGACTTGTCCAGGGTCATACAGCTATTAAGTATCTGAGGATGTCAGTCCCTTATCAGAGATTGTTGATGTAAAGGTTTTCCTCCCCCATTAATTAAAGTTTTCTTTCTTAGGGCTGATTAAAAAAACAAAAACTAACCAACAACCCTAATCTACATAGTCATCTTATAATTTAAGATAATTTCAAAGAAAAACAAAGGAAAATGACTTCTCCTTGATCCAAAGGGCTTTGACATGAGTGGGGACTTTTGACTTATTTCTTGCCAACAAAGTAAACTTCCCTTGGAGATATACAACCGGTGGTTTTGGCGTATATTCACTGCCTCTGGGCTCATAACTTCATAGCGAAGGAGCTGGAATTGTTACTGAACTAGCTTTTGCCATCATCTATCCCTTTGTGTCACATGCAGACACTGGTGAGAGAACTCCTGAAATTGAATGAACATTTTCTGAAACCCAAGGGCATTCTCACAGCTGAAATGTCTTAATTTCTCCTGAAGTTTTCACAGTTGATGGAGTCCTCTGCAAAATGATATCCTTCTCCAACCTTAACTGGAAGCTTTCAGTCTTAGTGGTACTATCCTGGGTGAAGGTATATTGATCTTGAATGGGGTCCTTCTCTAGATTCACCAATGTCCAGCAGAACTTAGACAGAAAAACCCAACTGTGTAAGAAATCCTTACTCCTCATCTATGATGTCACTCAGATATGGCTTTTCTTATTCATTTTGAATTTCCAGTTGTGACAAAAAAACATCTTGTTACATAGACTTCTTTTTCTCAGATTCCCAAGGAATACTGTCCTTTCTTTATACCAACAGAAACTACCAGGAGCCTGTGCAGAGAGGGTTGCTCAGTGTAAGAACTGGGGAAAAGAGGAAAGTTTTGGTAGATTTTAGTAATGCATTCTCCCCAGGTTTCCTTTCACCAAACTCCCATGAAACTCCCATGAAACTCCCATGAAAATGAGACCAGAAGAAAAAGCATTCAGAGACTGGTCAACAATTCCTTCCAATTGTTTAATACATTATTTTGGAACAAACCCTGACCCAAGTCAAGCAACATTGATTTAATTCCTAACTGCCATCTGCTCAAGTGAATTCCTCTCTGGGTCTCAGTTTCCTTCTCTGTAAAAAGGAGTTGAACTAAACAACCCATAAATTCTCTTCCAATTCTGCTTGGAAGAATTATGGGAGTAGATTCTTCTTAAAATCAATTTTGAGTTCACCGCACTTTGCAAACAATTCAAAGAAAAAAACCCCAACAACCAAAGAATCAAATAAAAAAAAAGCATTTTTCAACTTCTTGAATCTTCACTTAGTTAATATTCAAATGGTCTAGAAAATTTGTCTTTGCCTGCTTCATCTCCCCCAATTATCATCAGACATTTAGCAGCGGTCATATTTTGGCCGCTAGTGCTCCCTGCTTAGGTCAGGCACTGGGTAATTTGCTGTTCTCTACAAATGATGATTAAATTGATCCCTGGGTGCAGGAATAAGTATTCAAATTATGAGTCCTTCTAGGTGGGAGGGGGAAGGGATAATCAACTTCCTTTTCCAATTTTTAATATGAGAATAGTGATTTCCTGTCATGCTTACTCTCCAATTCTTTATCTTATCATATTTATCATACAGCTGAAAACTGATAGGGATTAATCATTTAGTTTGATATAGTCATTGCACAGATGAGGATATTGAACTCTAGAGAGGAGAAATGATGTTACCACTTGATAGGGAAAGCATATTGGTGAAAAATCCATGTCTGTTAGGAATGACAGGCGATTACGGCCTGGAAGGAGAGATGTTCAAATTCCAGTTCTAGAGATATGACCTGGACACCCTTAATCTTCTGCCACATTGCACTGTACACAATTGGCAGATGCCATTGTGCCACGTCACATCATGCTCTTCCCAGGGAAAGAATTCAGGTGTTATTGAACTGATGTTTTGCTGCCATTGATAGCCACTTTCCAAAAAGGTGGGCCAGCCTGTCACTTTGGGATTTCTATAACCTGCCCATACCTTGCTGAGTGATATCGTGTGAATCTTTTCATTTCTCTGGGCCTTGATTTTGTAAAATGAAGGGTTAGATTGGCTGATTTTTAATTACTAAACTCCCTTCTCACTTTAACATTCCATGCTCCTTGTTAGCTGAAGTAAATTTTCATGAATGTAGAATGTCAGGCAAACAAATCAGTCACCAAATATTTATTGATCTCCTACTATGGTGCAATGCCTGGTGTCAAACCACAGAAATACAAGGAAATATGAAGAGCTCCCTTTCCTGCAGAAATTTATTCTTTAGTGGGTGGAAGTAAGGGAATACATACTTTAAAAAATGAGCAACTATAGTAGAAGGCAACAGATAGGAAATGCTATGGGGCATCAAAGGAAGGAGATGAAATTTTGTTAAAGTTTCACAAGAGATGGATTTGAGCTAAGACTTGAAGGATGAATGAATGGTACTGTGGTCAACAAAGAGGGAGAGAGGAGGGTATTTGAACCAAAAAAAATGGGAGGAATGGGAATCAGGATCTATTAAGGACCTACTGTGTTTCAGTCATTGTTATGAGTACTTTTCATATATGATCTTATTTGATCCTCATAACAATCCTGTGATGTAGGAGCTATCATTCCAATTTTACAGCTAAGGAAACTGAATCATACAGAGGTTAAACAAATTGCCCAGTGTAACAAAGGTAGGAAATATCTCAGGTGGGATTTGAGCTCATGTTTTCCTGACTCCAGGCCCAGCAGTCTATCCACTGTGCTATCTAGCTGCCTAAATGACATAAACACTGAGCTAGCATT
This sequence comes from Pseudochirops cupreus, assembly GCA_028627135.1. Lineage (NCBI taxonomy): Eukaryota > Metazoa > Chordata > Mammalia > Diprotodontia > Pseudocheiridae > Pseudochirops > Pseudochirops cupreus. The sequence goes on along the minus strand of CM053580.1, from coordinate 142,053,663 downwards.
ATGAATTTGGGTAAAGAAGTAGTGGGAAATGAGATCAGAAAGGTAAATGGAGATCAGTCTTTTTAAGGCCTGGAATGTCAGGCTAGGATTTATATGTTATCTCATAGGAAAGGTGGAAGATATTGAAGGTTTTTCATTATAGGAATGACATGATTTGGGCCATGTTTTGGGAGGACTGATTTGGTAATGGAGTGACGAATAGACTTATGAAAAGGGGAAGAGAACTTGGCATATACAATTCTTTTTTTTTTTCTTTATTAAATTTTTATTAAATTTTTTTGAGTTACATCTTTTCTCCCCGTCTTTCCCCCGCCCACCACCCCAAAACAGCCATCCCAGTATTTCCCCCCTCCCCCAGTCTATTCTCTTCTATGTCACTTTT
>CM053580.1:142026639-142052781 GCA_028627135.1 Pseudochirops cupreus | reverse complement strand
GCTGACTTTAGTGGGAAGTATCTTTGTGTGCGTTTTGGAGTTCCAGGATTGGTTTAGAGTCCTATTTTATGGGTATTTTGGGGTGGCTGTGTGAGAGCTGCAATATGTTGCTGCTTCTACGCCGCCATCTTGGCTCCGCCCCCGGCATATACAATTGTATTCTGTAGTACAGAGGGGGAGAAACTTTGCAGACTTCTCCCCAACCCCTAACACAAATAAAGCTAATGTCTCCTAAAAAGAGCAATTTCATAGGACATTTTTTTTCTATTAGAGAGTAATACAAATATTTAACTTTAAAGATTTTTTAATTATTTATTAAACTACTATGCTATTAGAAAGGATGAGTTCAATGATCTTAGAAAAACATGGAAAGACTTGCATGAAATGAAGAGTGAAATGAACAGAACTATGAGAACACTGTATACAGTAGGAGCAATATTGTTTTAAGAATGATTTTGAGTGAATTCGTCAATCTATTATAAATACCCACATTAGCTACAAAAGACTTATGAAGAAAGATATAATAGGCTCCAGAGAAAGAACTGATCGATAGAAGTATGTGTAGAATAATTTTACCTATACACACACATACACATGCATACACATACCTATTTGTGTTTAAGGGTAGTTATTGGTAGTTATTTGTGTCTAATGGGGAGGTGGAAGGAAAAAAAGGAAAAAATACATGATAACTTAATTATATATTTGAAAGGAATAGCAAGTTGTACATAATAAATTTGCAGGTTTGTGTGCAATCATCTTTTATTAATATTATTATACTGTGTTATGGAAATGCTTCTTTTATTCCATAAATAAAAATCCATTAAATTTTTAAAAAAGAAACATAAAACTAATTTCTTTTAAAAATGCTTTAATTTTCTATTATGGTAAAAAAAAGTCCTAGGAGGAAGATAATGAGTGGGTGAGTGATAGGAGAAGTTAGAAAGGGTGAAGGAAAGAGGGTCATACATTTACATTTAGGCAACCATGCATGGACTACACAATTAGGTTGGGAAATTTTCTCAAAACAGGTTAACTGAATTCCCATGATAAAGACAGCCAATGGGCAGAATTTTCAGGAATGGCTGACCTCTATTGATACTCAGTGTAGAGATATATCCAACAAGTAAAATTGCTACTGGGAATTAACTGGTAGATTTCTGGGTTAGGCTAGCACTGTATTGGACCTGAACTCCTTCGAAGCAAAATAAAAAAAAAAAAAGTCTAGCCATTACTGCTCCCAATCCTGGTGTTCCTGGTCATTCTTTTCCTTTTTCTCTCTCACTTCCTTTCCTCCCTCTGTCTGCTGTATCTTTTTTATTTTGTTGTCTCTTTTATCATTATTTGCACGTGCTTGTACCGCTTTCTCATCCTCTTTCTTACTTACCCCCTATATAATTCTCACTGAGCCCTAGATATTGAATGGACATTGCCTTTGTAGATGAACTGAGACTTGGGAAAGACCATAATTTAGAAAGGCCAGGGTCACCCACTGCTTCCTGGGTCATCAATAGTCTTCTGAACTCTTGTCTTTCCACTGGACTCTGATAACTCTGGAGGAGAGAATGAGGCTGATGACTTTGCATAGCTTTGCCTCACTTAAATCCAATTCACTTGCAAGTCAAGAAGTTGCTCTGGTGATGTAATTGGTCCTCTTTGAGAATGAAAGACAAACAACAAATTGGTTTACTTTGTTCCCTCTAAGCATTTGCTTTTTCCTTAACTCAGTACTCATCCCCAAAACTCTAACTATCCTTATGTGTGATGTGAGAGACAATATGAGGTTATGGATAGATGGCCAGCCTGGTCAGGAAGTCTTGGGAATATTGCATTATGTGACTTTGGGCAAATCACTTAACCTCTCAGTACCTTGGGCAAGTGTTTTGTTGTTGTTTAGATGTTTCAGTCATGTTTGACTCTTCGTGACCCCATTTATAATTTTCTTGGTAAAGATAATGCGATGGATTGCCTCTTTCTTCTTTATCTCATTTTACAGATGAGGAAACTGAGGCAAACAGGGTTAAGTGACTTGCCTGGGGTCACACAGCTAGTAAGTGTCTGAAAGCAGATTTGAACTTAGGTCTTCCTGACTGAAGTCCTGGTGCTTTATCCATTGCACCACCTAACCTGACACAATATAAAGATGGAATTGAGTGGGGGCCAATCTTAATCAATAGTGGGAGTTTCCTCACAGAACGATCCCTTCACTGATGAAATCATAAATCTAGTACAAAAAAAAATGAGTGTTATGAGGATACTGGACTTGGTGTCCAAAGATCTGGGTTTAAGTTCCAGTTCTGCCACTCACTATTTCATGAAATGGGAAGAATTTTTGAATCTCTCTTTCTTCATCTAGGTTGGAAATGGAATTATATGTACTCTATCTAATGCATAAAGTTGTTATGTGGTTCAAAGGAAATTACATGGTAACCTGGGACTTAAACCTATTTGCCTATGACTCTGCTTATTGGTAAAGAATGTTTCCAGATGTTCTGTGGTTCTAGATTCTCTTTAGGGAAATATTCCCTGTCTCTAAAGGCAGGGAAAGACTCTGGGAAGAATATGATATGTAGAGAAGCTGGTTCCCTTTCATGTTTGTATCCCCAGCTAACTATACTACAGACTTTGGAGAATCTCCCTCCCTCCCTCTCTCTCTCTCTCTCTCTCTCAGTCTCTCTAGCTGAGATGTTTCATTCCCAATAAGAGGTACCTCATTTACCCTGCATTGTCTTGTATATTTTAATCTATATAGTTTCTCTGATTTTTGTTTGCTATTGTGTTGATAAATGGGTTCATTTGCTATTTGCTATGTGTTATGGTCTTTGTTGAACTGGTAGTTAGTTGGAAGGGAGTTAAGCCTTTGAATATATAATTTGATCAGGAGAGTGGATTGAAGCTAAAAACGTTTCCCCTAGAATAACACTCCTCAATTTAGTGGTGTGGTAGATACATATAACTCTAACCCTGTGTCCCTTCTCTGAGGGTCAACTTCTTGGAGCCAATCTCCTTCTCCTCTCCTGGCAAGTAAGGATCTAATGAGTTAATATTTGCAAAGTGCTCAGCGTAGTGGCTAGCACATAGGAGGTAGTTTACAAATGTGTATTCAAAATCTTTTTTTTTTAAATTAAAAAAGTATATTCCTGTATCAGCAAGCACCCCAGCATACTGAGGATGGCTGCTAGCACAGGTTCTTAGATCTGCTTTTCTAAAGGAAAGCAACTCAAAATGGGTTAACAATCTTACTTTAATCAATCAAACACATATCACTTACCTAGTTCAGGGGGAAAAGTCAGCACCCTGAACTTCAGAGAATACAAACACAACAAACAGAAGTTACAAGCAGACAGAGAAACAGATCAGCAGATGAGCTTCTAGTCGTCTGACCATTACAACCATAGCTATTCAGTTACCAGAGAGGGAAGCCCCAACATCTGGGTTTTTCACAGCCGGGGCACTCAATGGCTTCCCAGAGTCTCTTCTGGCCAAATCACACAACTCTTCTCAAAGTGAGCCCCAAAGCAAAACCTCACATCAGGGTATATATAGCCCTCTCCTGGATAGAAGACTGTCACAGCCCTCTTGACCCACTGCCCAATCACAAAGTAATAAGGCACGGGCATTCCTGAAGAACAAGCCTCCCGCCACATTCAGCCAATTAGGGGACAGAGTATGCTTTCAAATCTGGGAAGGTTCTCAGAGCCACTTACGCCTATCGAAGGGCCCAGGGGCCGGGAAGATCTTCAGATTCCCATAACAATTCCTTTCCCCTTTCCCCTACTTGTTGAAGAGTATTATCACTCCTTGTTTTCAATTTAGAAACTAGATATTTTACTGCTTTGTATTTTTTTCTGTGTTATTGACTATAGTTTCCTGAGATTCGCCTTCTATATCTGTGATTTCCTAAATAGCACCAGGGTTCCCTGGGAAGCCATGACATGAGCCTAAGGGGTATATGATCAACCACTCAGAAAGAAAGAAGATGGGGTTCATTCCACCTTCCCATCAGTATCCTATTAGGGTGCTCTTCTTCAGAAAAACAACATCTAATTTTACGCAATTCCTCCCCAATTTCCCTCACTCCACCTTCTCCGGCATCTATACAAGATCCGAAACTTCTCCCTTCTAAGCTGAACATTGGCCCTTCAGGGCAGCTATAGTCTAACCTCAGCTGCATAGGATCCATAGGGAATCCTCACCTCATCCCTATCCCTCTTCCCCTGTCCCCATACTCCCTACCCCAGCCTAAAACCACCAGGAAAAAAGCCCGTATTGATAGGAGTGCATGATCAGATTTGGAAAACACTGTTTTTTATGGGCCACTAGCAGAGCAAACCTCCTGCTGAGAGAATGGTTGTTTTGTGAATGTATTTTCAGCACAAGGAGAAGGGTATTACAGATCCTCAAAAAGTAGGCAAAATTTACCCCAACAGTGGTTCTCTCACTTCCCTCTCGGCCTGGATGAGCTTATGCTCTCAGGCTGAATGATTAAGCATAGGCCTGACCTTCAGAGAAGGAAGGAATCATTTGTTTAGGTTTACGTCATGGGCCCCAGTTGTCTTGATTCATACCCCTGTCTTTGCTGACTTATTTGCAAGTTGTATTCGTACAAGAAGCAGTCAGGGATGCTGGCAATAGCTGTTTTTTTCTTACCATGGAGCTGTAGAACTTTGGGCTGTACTATTAATAAAGAAGAGTGCCTCAAAGGGTGACAGATATTCATCTCGATGTATTAATTGGGTGTATCGAATGCTACAGAATTGAACACTAGCGTTATTAACACTCCTGTGTGGAAATGGCTTCTGCTGCCAGGCCATAAAATGGAGGCACTAGGGGGAAATATTAGATCTAGAGATCACATCCAACTAAGGGGCTGTAATATACACTTTCTGTTGCTTTCAGTTTTAGTCATCTTTGCTGAAGCTTTCATTTCAGACAGAGGTTTGCTGCCAAGCCTGACATTTTTAGTCAAGTCAAATCAATGATCATTCATTAAGAGTCTATTATATTGCTGGGCAATGTGCTAAGCACCAGGAATAAAAAAAAGGCAAAATAAAATGTCCTTTGCTCTCAAACAGTTCAAAGACTAATGAGGGAGACAACAAAGCTAATATTATGTACAAACAAGACATAGAATAACACTGGTGGGCAGAGCTGGGGAGTGTGCTGAGGAAAATCCTGCGGTGTTTTCTTGGTTTTAGATTTCAAACAAACATCCATCAGTCAATTTTATGCTGTTGACTTACTCAAGCTGGAGCTTTAGGAACTGGGCCTATTTATCTTTCCCTTAGAGAGTGAATAGGCTTCTATGAAAATAGTGACTCTTTTCCTCTGAAATTCCCTTAGGTTTCCCAGACAAATGATCAAGTACAGTGACTTTCCTTTAGACAAGAAGAGAAATGCCTTTACTAGAAGAGAACATAGACCATGGAACAAAGACTATTATTTCCGCTGAAAGGGGTCTTAGAGCATATCAAATCAAACCTTGTCATTTTAAAGGTTAGTAAATTAAGACTTAGGGAGAAGAAGTAAGTTGCTAATGAACAAGTAACCAATTAGTTTGTTAAAGTGGAACAAGAACTTCCTAGGTATTTACAGAGGTGATCTTACTCAAGTTGTACTGCTTGGGATGGCAAAATATGTATGTGGACTGTTTCTTTTTTTTTTTTTATTGGTCTTTTTTTTGGAGGGGGGAAGGCAGGGCAATTGGGGTTAAGTGACTTGCCCAAAGTCACACAGCCAGTAAGTGTTAAGTGTCTAAGGCTGGATTTGAACTCAGGTCTTTCTGACTCTAGGGCTGGTGCTCTGTTCACTGAGCCACCTAGTTGCCCCCCTGGGCTGTTTCTTTAAAGCCCTTCAAGCTGTCTAGGAAGAGATAGGCAGGAAACTTGCTCCTGTTTTAATTTTTTCTCCCTCCTTACATCATTCTGTGTGTCCTCATGACAGGCAGCTGCATTGTGCAGTTGATAGAACACTGGTCTTGGAATCCTGAATTCAGCTCCAGTATTAAGAACTTTTTAGCTATACGACCTGGGGGAAGTAACTTAGCCTCAGTCTCCTCAACTGTCAAATGAGGATAATAATAGCTTTTATCTCATATGGTTGTTATGAGGATCAAGTGAGATATTTGTTAGAAAATTAACACAGTGCCTTGCACATATCAGGCACTTTTTAAATACTTGATCTCTTGACCCCTCTTTCACTCTCTTGATTTGCACCCTGAGCTGGGTGGCTCAAAACAATGCCATACAAAAAAATTGGTCAAAGAGCCAAGAAATGTTTAGCCACGAGAAGACTTTGAGGGGACATGATAGATTCATAATCTCCTTATCATTGCCCATTTTTGGCAATTCATATAGGGACAAATAAATCCTAACAAGAATTTCTAATGATGATGAAGTCCTGGAAGCAAAAATGTCTAACATTCCCTTGAATAAAAAAATCCATTACTCAGTAAACAAGCATTTTTAAAGTCTCTACTATGAGCCAGTCACTTTGTTAAGTATCAGGAACACAAATACAAAGAAGGAAACAATGCTTACTTACAAAAACTTTATATTCTAATGGGAAAGACAACAATCACGTATTTTAGTGTATACATGGAATAAATTTTAAAAAATACATTCAAATGTATTTTGCTTTCTTTGTGGTAGCAAAGAACTGGAAATTGAATGGATGCCTATCAATTGGAGAATGGCCATCCAAGTTGTGGTATATGATTGTGATGGAATATTACTGTAGTACAAGAAATGATAAGCTCAATGATCTTAGAAAAACATGGATAGACTCATGAAATAACAAAGAGTGAAATGAGCAAAACTTAAAGAACATTGTATATAGTAACAGCAATATTGGTTTTTTTTTTCAGGTCCTACTTTATAGCAATATTGTTTTAAGAACAACTTTGAGTGAATGTCATTTCATCTATTATTTATACCCAACTTAACTACAAAGGACATATGAAGGAAGATACTACCAATACTCAGAGAAAGAACTGATAAAAGGAAGTGTGTGTAGAATGATTTTACATATTCATATATACTTGTATCTAATGGTAGTCATCTCTAGGGTGGGATGGAGTGGAGAAAGGAAGAAAAAGAAAAAAAGAACTTTGCATGATATTTTTACTATATGTTTAAAAAGCTCAGCAAGTTGTGCATAATAGATTTGCAGTTTCATGAGCAATCATCTTTATGATACTATGCTATGGAAATGTTTTATTCCATAAATTAAAAATAAAATAAATAATCAAAAATTCATTCAAATAAATGAAATGTAATTAATTACAGGGTGACAGGAGGGAGTCTGGCAGTTGGTAGGATCAGGAAAGGCTTCATGTAAAAGGCAGTGCTTTAGCATTTTTGAAGGAATAGAAGGATTGTGAAGTAAAGGTGAAGAAGGAGTTCATTTTAGAAATGAGAGACGGCCAAGGCATGGGGATGGGAAATGTAATGTTGTCTGAGGGAAAGGGGGCCCAGTTTGGACCCCAGAATTCAGGAAAGGGAATAAGATCCAATGAGTCTGGAAAGATAGACTGGAGCCAGGTAATGAAGGACTTTAAAAACTAGGCAAAATAATTTACATTTTATACTAGAAGCAATAAATAGCCACTAGAATTTATTGCATAGTGAAATGATATTGTCAGATCCATCCTAATGGAAAATCACTTTGATAGCTGAATAGTAGAGGCATAGAGATTTATTTGAGGAAAGGAGACCAATTTGGATGCTAATGTAATAATAGAAGTGAGAGTTGATGAAGTCCTGAACTAAGATGGTAGCTTTGTGAATAGAGGGAAGGGTTCAGATGGAAGAAAGGCTATGGAAACAGAAAGGTAAGAATTGTCTGCTGATTGAATGTGTAGAATGCAAGAGACTTAGGAGTTGAGGATAATGTTTAAGTTATAAACCTGGGAGATTCATAAGATGGTAGTACCTTCTATAGCAATAGGAAAGTTAAGAAGAGGAAAGAGTTGGCAGGGGTCAGTAATGAGTTTAGTTAGACATATTGAGTTTGAAATGTCTCTAGGTACATCTAGGTTGAAATATGCCTGAGGCAATTGATGAAGAGAGGATTGAGGATGAATGATGAAGAGAGGATAATAGATACATAGATCTATGAGTTAGTTATCTGCCTAGAGATGATATAGCCACAGGAGATGATGAAATTACCAAGAAAAAAGGGGTCCAAGCACAGAAGAAAGACCTACACTTGGGAGGGGTAAAGGATGTAGATGATGAGCCAACAAAAGAAAGGGAGAGGGACCTATCATACACCTAAAAGGAGAACTTGGAGAGAGTAGTATCACAAAAAAAAAATAGGAGAGGGACCTATCATACACCTAAAAGGAGAACTTGGAGAGAGTAGTATCACAAAACCCCACAAGGCAGAGTATCCAAGAGGAAAGAATGACCAATAGTGGTAAATGCAGTAGATATGTAAAGAAGGATGAGGACTGAAAAAAGACCATTAGATGTTATCATTAATAAATCATTGCTAACTTTAGAGAGGACAGTTCCTGTTGAGTGATGAAGTTGGAAAACAGATTGCAAAGTGCTGAAGAATGAGAGAGAGGAGAGGAGGTGAACCCAACAGATAGTTTTCTCTAAGAATTTGACTGAGAAATGTAGATGAGATATAGGATTGCTTGAGTAGGTGGTAGATCTAATAAAGTGTCAAAATACAACAATGTGCCTTCTATCCCCAAACCAGGAGGTTTACTTTACTTTCTACACACCTACTTGGTCCCTTTGAGGAATCTCTACTATGTTTACTTCTGAATGTAATGTAGCCAACTGATGAGTAGAAATGTTGTTCATCTGGGCTGTCTCTTTGTTGGGCTGGATCAAGGAGGTCACTTCTCAGGGTTACTGAGTGGTCTTCTTTTGGGATGAAGCTACTCTTGCTACTAGTTTCTTCTGGACTCAGGTCATCAGGGCAACCTCATAAAACTTTGATGTATCTCCTGTCTCGGTGGATATCTGAGTGGGCACTTAATAGATCTTTTAGTCTGAAAGGTCACTAGAACTCTTCCATTTCAGGATTCTTACACATTTAAGAGCAGGAAATAAAAAAGCATACCACCCTCTGGAGGCTCATAGAAGTATTTTTTTCTTGAAAGTCATCAGAGGAGAAAATGAGGGATGGTTCACTTGCTTACACATCTAATTTGGAACCACTACTTCTATTACATAAAAAACCAGCTCACTATGCATCCACATGGATTGGAACCAGACATGACAAATCGTGCATGCTCTCGGGACTGGGCTTTCATTGGCCAGTCCCCCCTCATTACATGTATGATGTGTTTCCTTTAAGAAAGCTACAATTCTACCATAGTATATGGTTCATGAATATTCTGAGAGTTAAAATAATTCTTTGAGCACAATAGTTATTACCAGAATCAATCAGGCAAAGGAGAGGAGAGAGTTGATAAATGTCTTGTTATCAACCTATGGCAATTCCCCTTCAGAGCTTTGTGTGAGCCAGTACTCCTTACTTTCATCAGGGCACCAAATAACAAAGATAATTTGCCCTTTACTCAAAGAAAGGAGTGTGTGTGTGTGTGTGTGTGTGTGTGTGTGTGTGTGTGTGCACATATGATTAATGCTTGCTTCAGCCTATAAGACACAGTAAGTTTAACAAACCTTTTCCACCTTTCCCTTAGCTTATATTTATGACAACTAATTCTAGCAGTAATTAAAGGTAATATATGGCTGATATTATTTTAATTTATGGAAGTAATTTGTGGCAAGCAGTATCAGCATCACTCCACAAGTAATTGTCTCTATTAGATCCTCTCAAAAGCATCCACTGGTACTTAATTGTGTTCACCATGAAGAGTATAATGGCCCTGAGTGCTCCCATTTCAGTTATTCCAATGTTCTTATCTCACAATGTAGTTTTTTCCTTGGTTTAGTAATGTGTTATTTGTTGTTGTTGTTTGGTTGTTTCACTAATGGCAGAATCTTTGTGACTCCATTTTGGATTTTTTTGGTAAAGATCCTAGAGGAGTTTGTCATTTCCCATTCCAGCTAATTTTACTGATGAGGAAACTGAGACAAATTGGGTTAAGTGACTTGTCCATGTACCAACTAGCTGCTCAATGTATTCTTAGGCATGGAAGCTTCTGACTAATCATAGTTGGCCCTTAATAAATGCTGTATTGATTGATTGACCATCAAGGAGAGAGAGCAGGGCTTGTGGAGGGAGGATAGTTGGAATTAGTGCACAGGGGAATCTAAAATGCTTTAAAAAAGAAAACCAGTGTTATTTCTTTTAGATTGACCAGGTAATTCAAAGGAGGCTAAATATTTTAAATAGAGGACTTTCAAGACCTAGTTTCATAAAGATATAAGAATCACTTGAAAGTCCTACTTCTTAATCAATGGTATGTAAATAGGAAAGTAGTTTTTCAGCCAGTTTGTTAATCACCTACTATGAGATGGGATTTTAGATGAGACTTAAAGGAAATCATGAAAGCCAGGATGTAGAAATGAGGAGGGAGAGCATTTCAGATAGGGAGGATAGCCAATTAAAATGCCTGGTCTTAGAAGGTAGTGAATCATGTATGAAAAATAGTGAGGCCAGTGTCAGTGAATCAATAGGAGTGAGGTGTAAGACAACTGGAATGGTAAGAGGGGACCAGTTTATGAAGGGCTTTGAATGCCAAATGGATTTTATATTTGATTCTGGAGATGACAGGGAGCCACTGGAATTTACTGAGTGTGTGTGTATGTATGTGTGTGTGTACAGGGGGAGGTGGGTAATATGATTTGACCTATACTTTAAGAAGATCAATTTGACAACTGAATGGAAGATTCATTAAGTGTTTTGACATGTTGACTTTAAGATGTCAATGGGACATCAAGTTTGAGAGTTCAAATAAGCAGTTAGAGATTCAAGGCTAGAGGTCAGGAAAGAGGTCAGTGTGGCTAAGTAGATTTTAGAATCATCGTTGTAGAGATGATAATTTAATTCTTGGGAGTTGATGAGATCACCACATGAAAAAGTATAGAGGGAGAAGAGAAAGAGCCCAAGAAAAAGACTTTGGAAGTAGCTTAAACATTCCTCTTTAATTCCATTATTTGTCTATAAAACCCATTTTCACAGGTAAGGTGAGCCAGGCATTTGAGCAATTAATTCAATCAATAAGTATTTATTAATATTTAAATCATGTCAGTCTTTGGTAATGGGTTCAGAATCAATGAGCTTTTACTTTTTATTTCATGAGTCTTGAAAATAGTAAGTTTTATGAACATTAAATTGATTTGAATGAAAAATCTTAATTTGGATTATCCAAAAGGCTGCAGTTCTCATATGAAGAGCTACTACTAGGCAATTCACATTGAACTTGAAATTGGCCTTCTTCCTCTATTATCATATGACTGAAATATTTTCCCCTCTCCTATACTGGAACACCTTTTGTTCATGCTATAGCAAAGAAGAGAAAACAAAGATACTACCCTTTCAATATGGTTATAGAAAATGTGTCCAAGATAAAAGCATTGAGGTCTTGCATTTTTAAAGTGAAAATTCAATGTTTGAGCTTTGAACTAACAATCTTTTTAAAAATCTTTCTTAAATCCAAATCTATTTTTATAGAAATGCTTTTGGTTGAACTACTCCCTCTCACTTTAAACTCAGCCATCTTGTTTAGTTGGGTTGAGTCCTGGTAGATTCACTTCTAATTAAGTTATTAAACTTACTGGTTAATTAAATTTCTTTCACTAGGGGCAATTTTAATTATAGTAACCTAGATAATGGTTCATATTTAAGGCTTCCTCAAAAAGGGAAGAAAATTTTTAAAAATGGTTCTCTACATATAATATAAAAGAGGTAAATTATTCCTATAAACAAAAGCTATGATTAAAAAAAAAAAGAACACTCACATATGTCCTTAACAAAACAATTCAGTAACTCAGTTTATAACTAATTTTATAATCTGCAGGGTGGCTAATACTCAGACTTTGTTATAAGATAAAGCACTTTGCAGAACTGCTAGCCATTTTACATTTCAAATCAAGTTGGCACTGTCCAAATACATGTTCCCATCTAATGGCCATGTTTGGTCCAATCTTTCTGTTGTTGGTTATCTTCTCTAATGAAGAAGCTTTCCCTACTACCAGCCAGTTCCAACCCAATGGGACTGAAGGACTCAGGACCTTTTGAATTCACCAGCAGATCATTTCTGAGTTTGGAAATGTCCAACATTAACATTATGTTCACATACCTATTTGAGAAAAGAAGCATAAAGCAGAAAAAAGTCACAGGCTATGACTTAAGCTGGGCTAGTTGAGTCCAGTCTAGAGACAGAGCATACAACTTGTTACAAAGAAGAGTTACATTCAAGAGACTGAGCTGGAAGGTATTTACACTTTTTAATTGTAGCATCCCACTAGATAACACTCTAAGTATTGCAGAGGACCAATGTCTTACTCAAGGCTTGCCAAATTCTATGAAAAAGCTAAGGCTTCTCGGTGCTGGAGTTAGGCCTGAAAAGTCCCATATGATCCAAGAAAACTAGGAAAGGACATCTATGCATGATCCTCATTACCACAAGATATTAATACAGTCTAAGAGTGAAGGGGATGTAGCTGATGAAATATTATGGTCAGTTTGAATAGAAGAAAGCAACTTAGCAGACGTCAAAAATAGGCTCATAAGTGGATTCTGATACATCCTCGAAGCAACTCCCCTTACTGACTACAAACGACTCACACGTCTCAGTCTCCCTTCCCTCCCCATTCTCATAACTAAAAATCACACAAGGCCAAGGGGGAATGTCCAGATGCCAACAACTGTTTGGGGTCAAACAGAAAGGGGGTTCACTCGCTATACAGTTCATATAAACATAGAAACTATAGAACTTACACAGAAGAAAAAATCATGAGATCCTGATGCCACCATGGATTATTTATTCTGAGTCAGCATTGCTGAACACTGTGGACAATACCACACATTCTGTGCCTCGGCAGACTTAGGCAGTCAGTCTGAAAATCACGAGTATTCGTACGCTGCTGTGATATTTTAATGGTACTTCTTCTACACGTACGCCAAATCACTGCCTTACATTCATCATCAAGGGTGTCTGACCACAAGCTGCTCATTAGTGTTTTACCTTAACTTAGGTATTAATTTCTTCCCTTCCCTTGTCTGGCTTCCTCTTGTCTTCATTCTCTTTTTACTAAATATGGACCAGTGTGTTGGACTGGAAGTCATTGAACTTGTGTTCTCTTTCAAGGTATCCTACAAACTGTCGGTGTGACCTTGGACAATCACACAGTCTCTTTGGACTTCAATTTACTTACCTGTAAGATGAGGGCATCAAAAAAAATTAGGGGAGACTAGGTGGCATGGTGAATAGAGCACCGGCCTTGGAGTCAAGAGGACCTGAATTCAAATCTGGCTTCAGACACTTAACACTTACTAGCTGTGTGATCTTGGGCAAGTCACTTAACCCCAATTGCCATGCATTCCCCCCTCCAAAAAGCAAAAAAAATAAAATAAAGAGGTCATTCATTCATTCATTCATTCATAGAATATTAAGGGCTAACTGTATGCAAATGCACAAGTTTGCATAAGACATGGGCTTTCCGTTTACAGTCTAGTGGAAAATAATATGAACTTCCATGTCTATAATGCTTTCTAGTTGAACTAGGTGAACTGTCTTTAAACAGTGTGAAAAATCTATGATTTTATGTTGCTCTACTTTGGTACTACAATGACATTTATCCTAAACAAATAATTATATGAATCAAGTTCTTAAGCCAAAGCTAAAGGGAGAAATGGAAATGAAAAGCTACAAATGTAGTCAAATGTTCAAATTTTTCTTTTTTCCAAAGATAACCAAGGAAATAAAGAAGAGAGTGAAAAAATTCCTTTGAACTAGACTGGCTCCAGTCTAATTCATTAGCACGAAGGACCCTAAGTGTCTCCTCCCTTTATTCTTTTAGAGAGAGAATACAGTTGAACATAGAAAAATATACTCTGTCAATTTCCAACCCACCTTTCCTAACGATGCATTAGTTAACAGAACTTCCAAATATCTTACTGTCCTGATAGAATGATGCTCCAGAAAGATTGTATATGATCACTACGAAAATATGGAAACACAAGTAAGGATTGTGATTATTTTGTCTATCTATCTATCATCTATCTATCTATCTATTTATCTATCTATTATATATTATATATAAATATGTATTATATATGTTATATATATTACATGTATATATATGTAAAATATATATAATAATCACAATCTTTACTTCTGTGTGCATATATATATATATATGAAAGAAGAAAGGAGAAGTACAGTTTAGGAACCATAGAAAACCAGGTATCTACTAACCATATTTTATATAAAATCATGTTTTCTTTTATGAGGATGAGGTCAGGTATCCAGGTATATAATGGCCAGTGCATAATTTAATTGGTTCCAATTTTTTTTCTCATATAAAACATATGGAGACTTATTCCTTTCTGGGAACAGTAAGACATTTGAAAAAAAAAATCCTGTTGCCTTTCTACCCATAAGTCTGAATGAATGTGTTTCAGAAATTTTGCAATCAGGGAGCATGGCTAGGAGCACCTCCAAGTTGTTCACTCTGCCAGCTGGTTATTTCCTTCCAACCAGAAGTAATAAATGGAGGAGCAGGGTAAAGTAGAGCTAGAAGCAGCTGTTGATGAAAAATCAACATGTCTCTGCTAGAGAAAGGCCTGTCCTGTTTCAGAGGGCTCCAATTATTGCAAAAAGACTTGCGGCAATGATTATTGTGGTTGCTTTAGTTTGAGGTAAACAGGAGAAGAATGCTAGGTTTCAAAAATCTTAGAGAGATAATATTCTGGGAAATGTTTTTGGAGCAAAAAAGGTTTGGAAATCACCAACATGTGTATGCCCTTGGTTCAATCAATGCTCATCTTTCATAGAGGATCCTGAGGGGAAACATGTTGAGAGATGTAGTCCCAAATGCATGAAAAGAAAAGAAACAAAAACCAGATCTCAGTCAGAATAGTGAGGAGACTCAGGAACTCTAGGGCTTTTTTGTCCAGGAAGAAAAATATCGAGAAAACTCACAAAAGTCAGTATAAGTAACCACTTGATGAGGGGACAGTTCTAATAATTAATAACAAGAGTAAATGACTATAGGATGAGTGGAGAGTCCAGCATGCCTTTATGGAAGGTACCCATAAATTCCATTGAAAACTTCCATTGTATTTAGGAGCCATTCATATTGAGGCACACTTGAGACTCCAAGGTATAAGGAAAATGTGATCATTAATGTATTGGTTATACTTTAAGAACTGGAAACAATACAATCTCACGGCTGGACGGCAATCATCTCATCAAACTCTCACTTGAACAAGAATTCTCTCTGTAGTACCACTGGCAAGTGATATATTACACTCCACTTCAAGATTCCAGTAATGAGAAATTCATTACTTGCTTAGGCATCCCATTTTATTTTAATCAATTAATCAAATGATCAATAAGTATTTATTAAGCACTTACTATGAGTAGTAGCACTATGGAGTAATAGGAGGAGTCCCCTTGTTTTCCTTTAAATACATTATTCTGAGGAGTCTTCACCAGACTGACAAAGTGATCCATGATCCAAAAAGGTCAAGAACACCTGTGTTATAGTATCCTAGGATTATAGATCTAGATTTGAAGGGAACTTCAGAGGCTGTTGTGATGAGAGGAGTTCTGGCTTAACTTTATTCTTGCCATTTATTTAACATAAGCTAGTCATGTGACTCTCCAGAGCCTGCAAAATCAAGCTAAGACATCAGCTATAACCCTGGTATTATCTGATTAGTTTCTGCTCTGTCTGTTTGCAAATTCCACCTAAGATATCAGGTATAGTTCCTCTGTTTACTGGCTAGTTTTCTGTTTTTTATAATACAGATCTTTCTCTTCTGCCACCTGTTCTTTGATGTGTAAAACATTATCTTCCTCTTTTGCTTTCTGTAAAATTCTCTTGTACCCATTTTGCCTACATAGGTAAAACCTGTATAAGATTGCTGAAATGGCTCCTTAGGGCTCACTGATTTTTATTTCCAACCCTATGGTTTTGTAGTCCATACTAGCTCTGAGGACTCTTATTCCAACTCCTACTCTCACAGATGAGTCTTGGGCACCAGAGTAACAGTAGTCACTGATTCTTTTAATATTTAGGAATATATTTTTCTTCCTTCTACCACCTCCTGCCACCTAAAGTTTTAAATCTCTGCAAACAATTTTTAAATGTATTCTTATTAGTCTGAAACACACAGTAGTAAAAACAGTAGCAATAAAAAAATCGAGTAGTTTTGTCTTCTTTTCATTTTCCATTATTATCATACTTTCTAACCCAAATACTGGTCCTATCCTCTCTTTGAACTTCTTCTTGGTCCCAATATAGCTAAAACACCTGCCTTTAACATCCATTGTCAACCCAAATCCCAGATTGTCCTTAAGGTATGACAGTCTTTTTGAAGGACCACATGAAGCCAATATCAGTTTTCTCTAGTAATTGATGATAAAATAAATAGTACTTTCATCCAGAGAAAGAACTGATAGAGTCTGAATTATAATTGAAACCCACTATTTTAGCTTTCTTTGTTTTTTTCATGTTTTTTTGCTTTTGTTGTTTCTTCTTTTACCACATGAGTAGTGTAGAAATATGTTTAACATTGCACGCACATAACCTATATTTGTTAGCTTGCCATCTTAGGGAGAGGAAGGGAAAACAGGGAAGGAGAAAAAAAATCGGAATTCAAAATCTTATAAAAATGAATATTGAAAATTACCTTTACATGTAATTGGAAAAAAATAAAATATTATTTTTATTAAAAAATGTGTTTTGTCATGCCATGGTTGAGTGGGAGGGTAGCATATATGATATCTACCTGACTCTCTTTATGGAGTAGCCAAGTATAAAATGACAATGAATGACCCAGGGATGTCTTCAGATTGAATGACACTTTCATGTTTGAAGGTGGTGAATAAAAAACAAAGTAGAGCAAAACATTTAAAAAATGCTTACTATGTGACACTAGGCTGAGTGTACAAATGGAAAGACTGAGCCAATGCCTGCTCTCAAGAAGCTTATCCTTTAAATAGCACAGAGAGTGGTTATAAAAAAGGTTCAGGTAAAAGATTGTTAAGGCTCAGCAGTCCTAAGGCTTCGGGATAGGGTGGCTTGGAAGGCCTAGGGGTCCTTAGACTGCCTCAGCAGGTTAAGTGGCAGTGCTCAGGCATCTGGATGGTGTAGTGCAGTGGTTCTCAACCTTCCTAATGTTGCGACCCTTTAATACTCATATGTGGGTGTATCTGCATGTGGGAGGACTCGCCTGGAGATGGATAGAGGAGTGGTGTCTCGGTTCCTAAGACCATATATGTTTTCCGATGGTCTTAGGCTACCCCTGTGACTCCTGTGAAAGGGTTGTTTGACCCCCAAAGGGGTTGCGACCCACAGGTTGAGAACTGCTGGTGTAGTGGCAGGATAGGTTGTAAAGAGGATTCAGTAGCAGTAGGGAAGATGATCTGGCTTTATGGTTCTCCATCTTTCCAGAAAGATTGTGGTTGATGACTCTCAGTTCATCCAAGCATTGCAAGAAGCCAGTTTAGGGTCTGTAGGATGGAAAGTCTGAAGGAACATGGCTCCCAACCTTTGGGAATTGAGGGGTTAGTCTGAAGGTCCAAGTGCATTTGGGATTTTGTAGGTACTGGATAGGGGAGTTAGTGCCTAGCCAGAAAGGGAAAAGGGAAAGGTCCTGATCTAAAGGGAAGTAATCACAGCTTAACTCTTTCCTTTCTGATTTCAGAGTAGAGTGAAAGGACTAGACATAAGCAAAACTGTGGCAGCAAACACAACCATGGTAAGGTGGTCGCTCGCAAGATAGGATTAAGGGCAACCCCTTTCCCAGACCTCCATTATTAGGAAAGTTAGCAGGACAGGACCCTCACTGGAGACTATTCCCACTTTTAAACCCAAATGAGGCCTGGGCAGTTTAGGATATGAGAAAAGAAGGAGGCAGAGTTCCTCTCCTAGTGGCTGTGAAATTGAAATTGTCACTGAAGTTGTACTCTGGACACTTATTTGAATGACTCTCCCCATCCTCATCCCTCCCTCACCTCCCACCTCCTACTAGTAGCAACTATTTCTTATTGGAGCTGATTATTGGACAATTGTTCTATAGCCTATTTCTCTCAAGTATGTTGAATGCTGGGCTTATCCATAATTTATCTTCATCATTAGTTGAATATTGGGCAGGATCATCTAATCTTCCCATCTCTAGTGATTACTGCCCTGACTGTCCACATGAAGAAATAGTGTCTCTTCAGTCACAGTATGGAATTAATGAATAGAATATTGGTACAATGCCCAATAATGGGCACTCATTTAATTCATGGGCACAGGACTCACCTTAACATAGATTTTATCATTTGCTTCAGACAGGAAATTGGAAGTTTAATTTTGATTTGAAATGAAAGCATAAATCATTTAAATGTCTTCCTACCTTTAAAATATATTGCTGGGGAAGGTTTGTCCTTTAATGAAGGCTCCTTTGGAAAAAAGTCCTGATAAGTCACACTGAATTTCATAAGCACTTAGAATTAATGTGGACTGGAGAAGCTATTAAAAGCCATGAATGAATTAAATAAAGACTGAAAACGTTTGCATTGTAGGAATCAATATGTTGCTTAGGACTTTTTTTTAGGGTAAAGAGGAAGAGAAAAAAATATAGCTTCTTGCTTATGAAAAGAGTTTTTACATCTCTGTCATGGGAACTGAGAATATAAATACCTTGCAATAGAACATGTGACTTTGGATTTTCTAATTAAATAGAATATGTTGCCCATTAAAAACACAGCCAGACATAATAATTCTGTGTGTGTGTGTGTATGTGTGTGTGTGTGTGTTTGTGTTTGAGGTGGGGGTGAGGTGAGGAGCCTGGTATATGATATCTCATTCAATGTTGTTTTCTTGCTTTCTCTAGGCCAACCTGAAGCTCCCACTTTGGACCTTCTCTACTGAGGTACATGGTATATATGTGTGTAGAGTCACCCAAACTCTCATCTCCATTAATTACTCAGCTAAGAAGGGGGCATAGACCTGGGTGGTAGTAGTGTCAAAGGAAAGAAGGGGGCATTTTTAGGAGATGTGACAAAGGAAATGTGATTCAAGGATGTCTGTACCCTCACACCTGGACTATGGCAATAGGTTTCTGGGTGGTCTTCTTACCACAAATCTCTCTCCATGCTGATCCATGTTCTACCCCAATATCAACACGACTTCTAAAGTGCAGGTTTGGCCATGTCACCTCCATGGTGACTCCATAAACTCCAGTTGTTCCCCCTCACCTCTAGGATTACATTTTAAATCCTCTGTTTGGTGTCTAAGACTTTTTTAAACTGCTCTCCTACCTTTCCAGTTGTCTTGCACCTTGCTCTGCTGTGGACTCTCTGATTCAGTGACAATGTCCTTCTTGCTGTGCCATAAACTCTCAGTTCTGGGCATCTTCTCTGCCTGTCCCTCATCCCTGGAATGCTGGAATGCTCTCCCTCCTCATTCCCAACTCCCGGCTTCTTTCAAGTACCAGCTAAAATCCCATCTTCCATAGGTAACTTTTGCCACTCTCTCATTCTAGTTCTCTCCCTCTGTTAATCGTTTCCAGTGCTTGTTTGTATGTATTTATGTACTTGTTGTCTCCTCCAGTAGATTGTGAGATTCTTGATAGAAGAGACTGCCTTTTACCTTTCTTTGTATTCACAGTGCTTAGCACAGGGCCTGGTACATATGGCATCATTGGCAGGGCCACATGACTGCCTGGGAACTTATGAGAGAAGGAACCTACAAGTCTCAAAGGAGCATTATGGACCATATAGCTAGTAATATGCTATAATTGTGCCCCAAATAATAAAAACAGTTCACATTTATATAGACTTCATGGTTATAAAACACTTTATATACACTTTCTCATTTGATCTTTATAATGACAATGTGACATAGATATAAAAAGTATCACTGAAAATTAGTACATTGTGTAAAATGCCAGGCTGGATGAATCAGAAGCTAGAATTAAGGTTGTCAGGAGAAATATCAACAATCTTAGATATATAGAAGATACCAGTCTGATGGCAGAAGGTAAAGAGGAATTAAGAAGCCCCTTGATGAGGGTAAAAGAGAATATAAAAGATGGCTTGACAGTTAACATTAAAAACAAAACAAAACAGAACAAAACTCTAAGATCTTGGCTGCTGGTCCCATAAGTTCCCAGAAAATGTAGGGAGAAGAAATGGAAGCAGTGTCAGATTAGATGTTCTTGGGATCAAAGATCACTACAGATAGTGATTGCGGCCATGATATTAAAAGATACTTGCTCCTTATAAGGAAAGCTATGATGAATCTGGACAGCACACTAAAAAGCAGAGATATCACCTTTCTGACAAAGGTCTGTATAGTCAAAGATAAGTTTTTTCCAGAAGCAATGTATAGTTCTGAGAGTTGAACTATAGAGAAAGCTGAGCACTGTAGAATTGATGCTTTTTAATTGTGGTGCTAGAGAAGACTTTTGAGAGTTCTTTGGACAGCAAGGAGATCAAACCAGTCAATACTTAAAGATAGTAATTCAGGGTATTCACTGGAAGGTTAAATACTGAAACTGAAGCTTAAACACTTTGGCCACAGAATGAGAAGATGGGTCTCATTGGAAAATAAGCCCAGATTTTGGGAAAGATTAAAGGTAAAAGAAAAAGTGGACATCAGAGAATGAGATGGATAGATAGTGTTATAGAAACAATGAACATGAACTTAGATAGACTTTGAGAGATCATGGAGGGTAGGAAGGCCTCGTGTGCTATGGGCCATGGGGTCTTGAAGAGTCGGACGTGGCTGAATGATTGAATGACAAGAATTGAGCGGCTAGAGAATAATAAAGTCAGAACTTAAATTCAGGTCTTCTGACTCCAAGTACAGGATTATTTTTACAACAAATGAAAAAAAAAAGCCCAAAAAACAAAAACAGGCTTCTGAAGCTGGAAATTCCTTCAACAACAGACAAAGACAATAATTGGAGCTAATTCAATTCAATTCACCAAGCATTTTTGGTTTACCACATACCAAATACTGTGGGAAGAATTGAGGATACAAAAATAAAGAGTAGAACAGGATCTTACTTCTTACTGAGGGAAAAAGATCAGAAAATCTAAAATACATACAAAATAGCAGGAAATTCTCCAAATCACAAATAATTAGAGAAATGCATATTATGGCAACTCTGAGATTCTGCCTCACACTTATTAGATTGACAATGATGATAATTTAATGAGTTTGGAATAGCTGTGAGAGAATGAGCACATTAATGTACTATTGATGTAATGATGAATCAATCCAACCACTCTGGAAAATATTTGGAAATTATGCCCCCAAAGTCACTAAACATTGTAGTCTTTGACTTGGCAATATGAAAACCAGGCCTATATACCTCAAAGAAATTAAATAAAAAGGAAATGGATCTGTATGTACAAAAATATTAATAGCAGTTATTTTTGTAAGTGGAAAAGAACGTGAAAATCAATGGGGTGCCCATCATTTGTGGAATGGCTGAACAAATGATCAGTTAGCTCATTACTCATTGTCTCTCCCCCCTCAAATCTTCTTCTCCAAGCTTTCCTGTCATTTTTAGCTTTTAGTATTTTATTTTTTCCAATTACATGCAGAAGTAATTTTTAACATTTTTTTTTAATTCTTAATTCCAAAATCTCTCTGTCCATCTCTCTCTTTCCCCTTCACTCAGAAACCTTTCCTGTTATTTTAAGGGTACTACTATCCTTTTAGTCACTCAACCTTGAAACTTTGGTTTCACCTTCAACTTCTTTCTTACTCTCATCTCATATATTGCAATGTTCTGATTGGTTTCCCTGCTTCAATTCTATCCCAACTCCAGTCCATCCATTACTCATCTGGCAAAGTGATCTTCTAAAAACACAGATTGGACTATATCACTCTTATTCTCCATAAACTCCAGTGGCTTCCTATGACCTCCAAGATGATACATAAAATGTTCCTTTGGTTTTAAAGCTCTTCATAATCTGGCCCTTCCTACCTTTTCAGTCTTCTTATACTTTACTCCTTTCTAGTTACTCTGTGATCTAGTGGCACTGACCTTCTTGCTGTTTCTTGTATAAGGTACTCCATCTCCTAATTTCATGTCTTTTCATAGACTGTCTACTATGCCTGAACTTGTCCAGCCCTGAATATGACTTCCTGACTTCCTTCATTTTTTTCAAGGTTCAGTCCAAATCTCACCTCCTGTTGGAAACTTTACTTTGCCCATCCCTGATTAACAAATTATGGCATGTGAACATAATGGAATATTGTGCCATAAGAAATGATAAAATGGGTGGTTTCAGAGAAACCTGGAAAGCCTTGTATGAAGTCAAAAAGTATGTATTAAGTATGAAGTCTAGTATTTGTAAAGCACCTACTATATGCCAGATACATTGCTAAGCTTTGGAATGATGCAGAATGAAATGAGACGAACCAGGAGAATGATTTATACAATGCAAACAACTTGGAAAGACTTAAGAACTAGGACTCTTTATAAATACAGTAATTAATCATGATTCCAGAGGATGGATGATGAAAAATGCTACCCACCTTCTGACAGAGAGGTGATTGATTCAGGATGAAGATGAAGACCTGCATTTTTTGGATATGGCCAATGTGGGAATTTGTTTTGCTTGACTATACATATTTGTTATAAGGCTTTTGTTTTTCTCTCTTTCTCCCTGCCCCTTTCAATGCAGGAGGGATGGGAGGGAGAAAACAGGTTTTTATTAATTGAAATAAGTTTTAAAATTCCCAACAAAGTAGAATTGTAGATTTAACTCAGAGTTCATCTAGTCCAGCCTTCTACATTTTTTCAGGGAAGTGTTAAAAATTGGGGAAATTGGAAGATTTTCACATAGGGAAAAATGCTTGACCTGAGCCTTGGAGGGAGTCAAGATTCTACTAGGAGGCAAAGGGAGGGTGGGCTAGGAGAGGTCCATATCTAGGAGGATGGCCTATGGAGATCTAAACACCTCTGGGATAGATAACAGGTGACTTTAATTCACATTTAAGAATGAATGACAGGCATCCTATTCTAGTCTGTTACAGTGGTTCTCAACCTGTGGGTTGCAACCCCTTTGGCAGTTGAATGGGGTCGCCTAAGACCTTAAAAAAACATTTTTCTGATGGTCTTAGGAACCGAGACACTGCTCCTCTATCAGTCTCCAGGTGGGTCTGCCCACACGCAGATATGCCCACATACAAGTATTAAAGGGTTGCAGCATGAGGAAGGTTGAGAACCACTGTTAGGAGATTTTGATGGAGGGGAAAAAGGGGTAGTGGGAAGAAAAGAAAGGGACAGAGATAGGAATACACAGACCCCAAGGCTAAAAGGAGAAAAAACATGGAGGTATCTAGAGGGATAAGAGAGCTGAAGACAGATTTTTCCTGCTTTATAGTTTCAAGCAAGTTTGCTCATCCCAATTTGCCTGATTAAACAAACAAACACAATGAATCAGTATCCTATTGAATGACAGAAAGGAGCAGGACAGGGCCCAGGAAGGCTCTTTTTTCTAGGCCATTATTTTACTGGCTTCAGCAGAATAATATTAATAATGATGGCTAATCTTTATGTAGTATTTACTATGCACTAGGCATTGTGCTAAGTGAATGAAAATTATTATCTCATTTGATGTTCCAATAACCCTGGGAAGCAAGTGTTGTTATTAACATTTTACAGATGAGGAAACTAAATAAACAGAGGTAACTTGTTTAGGGCAATATAATTAGTAAGTGTCTGTGGCTGGATTTGAATTCAGGTCTTTCTGACTCCAGGACCAGTGCTCTATCTGCTGAGCTCTATATTATAGAAATAGATTTTATATTTCCCCATATAAAACACCAGCATTATAGTGAAAAGAAGTAAGTGGAGTCAGAAGTCTTAGCTCCATAATCCTATGACTTTGGTCAAGTAATTTCCTCCCTAGACCTCAGTTTCCTCATATCTAGTTTTGCTAGTTCTATCATTCTGTGATTATATGAACAAAAATCTTAGGCTTTTTGTTCTATGGTCATACTTACCATGTTTTATTGATTTGTGTTTTTTCAGTAAATAATACAATTTATGCTACAAAATACAATGAAAAGAGATGAACAACCACGTCAGTTTAGCTGAGAGATTCTCTCTTCTTCCTCTCTTTCATCCTAATGGAGTTTCTGTCAGTCATTTCTAATTTTCTACTTCATATGTTTTATTCTTTCTTTCCCTTCCATCCTTCAGCTACCTTGAATCTTTTGTCTGTTCTTTCTCGTAGCCCACATCACCACTACTTGCTGCTGTTTGTCCTTTGTTGAGGGAGAGAGAGAGAGAGAGAGAGAGAGAGAGAGAGAGAGAGACAGAGAGAGACAGAGAGAGACAGAGACAGAGAGAGACAGAGAGACAGAGAGTGAGAGAAAGAGACAGACAGAGAGGAGAGACAATGCCTTTCACATAGTAGGCACTTGAAATGAATACTGAATTGAAGTGAATAGTTGACATTCTTAAACTATAGAGACTGCTAACTCCTGGATTAACATCTCCATCCTATCCTCATAAAATGGGTTAGAAATTTTCTGTTGGTTCATAGAAACGAGAAAAATGCTGAATCCCGTGTTTATTATAGCGGTGGATAATGATTATCAGCAGCCGTGCTGTGGGAAACGTGGCAGCTTGTTTGATTGTTTTCTGTGTTTTGTCCTTTCCCTACAAATGAGCCAGATTTCTTCACTCTCAGTATTTGTAATGTATTAAGATTCATATAAAGAAGAGGTGAGGGTTTTAGTGGAACACCAATAGAATGAGGCAAAAGCATGACTTATTAGTCAAGAGATAACAATCTGTGACAATTTTGGTTCTGTTAATAAGCAGCACAAAGTGAGGGCGATAGTCATGCTACTTAGCTGCTCTGTCCTGTTCAGACAAAAATCAGTGTTGTTTCTGTGAACCCCATTTTAGGAAGGATATTGACAAACCAGAACAAGTTCACAGGAGGGCATAAAGAATGCTGAGAGATGGGTGTCATGGAATAAGCTCCAGCTTTGGAGTTGAAGAATCTGCATTTGAATGCCCATTAAGCTACTTCTTATCTCCCTGATCCAGAGTAAATCACTTAACCTTTGTCTAAGTCTCAGTTTTCCAATCTATAAAAAGAATTTGTGGTCTAGGTCATCTCTGAGGTGTCTTCTAGCTTCCTTCTTATTGCTGAGTCTATCTCTATCCTCCCAGTCACCTAGGCTTCCAATCTTGGTGCCATCCTTGATGCTTTATTCTCTCTCCACAAAACCAATTCATTGCCAAATTTTGTCATGTCTGCCTTCAGAGTATCTCTCATACTCATCTGTCTACTCATACTGTCAGTATCAAAACTCATGTGCTTATCATCTTTCACTTGGACTACTGAAAGTTAAAACAAGTTAATAAGAATCTATTAAATCCTTATTATGTGCCAGCGACTATGCTAAGCACTCAGTTTACAAAGAGACACAGTTCTCATCCTCAGAAGGACTGAATTATAATTCAAGAGATAACATGTAAATAACTGGGTACATGGAAGACATATGTGTATATATGTATATATAGGCAATAAACATTTATTAAGCTCCTACTATGTTCTAGGTCAGCGGTTCTCAACCTGTGGGTTGTGTTCAATTTGTAACAAGGAAAACACATCCTGCATATCAGATATTTACATTATGATTCATAACAGTAGCAAAATAACAGTTATGAAGTAGCAACGCAAATAATTTTATGGTTGGAGGTCACCACAATATGAGGAACTGTATTAAAGGATAGCGGCATTAGGAAGGTTGAGAACCATTCTTCTAGGTATTGAGTGCTAAGTACTATAGATACAAAAAGAAACAAAAGACAATCTCTGACCTCAAGGAGCTCACAATCTAATGGGAGAAGACAATAAGCGAATATATATGTACAAGATAAATAGGATTTAAAAAAAATTTTATTATACTTTGCATCATTCATTTCCACAAGATTTTGAGTTACATGTTTTCTCCCCATCTTTCCCCCACCCACCACCCCAAAACAGCCATCCCAGTGTGTCCCCCC
>CM053580.1:141923071-142026139 GCA_028627135.1 Pseudochirops cupreus | reverse complement strand
GCCGAGCTGACTTTAGTGGGAAGTATCTTTGTGTGCGTTTTGGAGTTCCAGGATTGCTTTAGAGTCCTATTTTATGGGTATTTTGGGGTGGCTATGTGAGAGCTGCGATATGTTGCTGCTTCTATGCTGCCATCTTGGCTCTGCCCCCATGTTATATTATATTTTTATTTGTTTTGTTAAACATTTCCTGATTGCATTTTAGTCTAGTTCAGTTTAGAGTTTTGACAACTTTGCTGTATACCCATTATTTCATTGGTGTCTCACAATAATCCTTTGAGGTATGTACTATAAATATTATTCCCATTTTATAGATGAGAAAAACTTAAGTGTATAAGTTAAATGACTTGTCTAAGGTCTTACATTTATTAAATGACAGAACCAGGATTCAAACCCTGGTCTTTTGACTCCAAACTCAGGGTTTATCCCATTGTGTAATATTTTCTCTACTTTCTCTACCACTGTCACTCTATTGACATTTCTCTTGCAATTCACTCAGCTGATGTCAGATATACATGATCAAAACACCAAAAGAATATGAAATAATACATTATTGGATAGGAAAGGAGTGAACTAATGTGTGTGTGTATAGAAGGATCAATGATGTATGCATTGACAGATAGATGGATGCACACACAATTAAGGCTACATACAAACACAAGGATTTCCCCCTCAGTTAATAAATCTTTTCTGCTTAAGAACACATTGAGTATTTGAAGTGTTTGTAGGTGTGGTTATGCAGTGCATTTTCACATAGGACTAAGCTGCTGTCCTCTGACTCCTTATCCTGATGTCCTAAGAATAAGAAATGCTTAGGAAGAAACAGAGAAAAAGAGAGAGAGAGAGAGAGAGAGAGGGGGGGGGGGACAGAGAAACAGAACAGAAACAGAGAGACAGAAATTTATCAATTTCTGTCATTGCTGTGAGCTCAGAGTAGAAGATTATTTTACTTGAAACAGTCATTGTTTTATTGTTGTATAACTGATATTTTGCCTTAGTAGTCACTCCACTGGAGGAAATACCCTTAAAAAAATTCATGAATTGATTCTTGAAGTATTGAAATCTTATTTGTAAATAGATTCATACTTGAATTCTTTTACCTCAGGGGCGAAAATCCCCCAACTAGTTTAGTAATGTGGTCTCCAGGAGAGGTCACCGTGTGGGTTGTGTTGTAGTATAGAATTCTGAGGTTCAAGTACTGGGTTGCCAAATCCTTCTAGGAAGGAAGCATATCCGTGTCCTAACCATGTGTTAAGAGTCCTAAGACATTATCACCATTTTAGTTATGACTCTTTGTCTTCTGTGTTAGGTCCTGGGAGAACCATAAAAATTAAATCAGACACAATTTAATGGTAAACAAAATTATTATTTTATAATTATATAGTTATAATTAATAATAATAAAAACAAGTAGTACTGATAACTAGGCAGAGGGTCTACACTGGAAGATACTGAAAATTTCTGTGTAAACAGTGGTCAGATATATCCATTAGGGAGATCTATCTGGGTGTGTAAAACTGGCTAGAAGCAGGGAGTAGGGGAGAGACTATTAGAGAGACAAGTAAGAGTCTATTTCAATAATCCTGACTAAGGTGGTGGCAAAGGGAATGAAAAGAAGCGAATAGATTTGAGGAATTTTGTGGAAATACAGTCAAGAGCACACGATAGCTACTTGGAACTGAGAGTAAAGCAAATTTGGAAGAAACTAAAATTATTCTAAGTTTATGAGCACAGGGAGTTTGAATGAGATCATCTTGGATATTCTATTGAGTTCTAATAATCTGAATTTGTTGTGAGAGGAAAAAAGGGACTAGAGAAAAAAATTTGAGCGTTGTCTTCTTAGAGATGATAGTCGAAACTATAAAGTAGAAGAAAACATCAAGGTGAGTGGGGAGAGAAAAGAGAAGAGGCTAAATAGATTGTTATAGAGAATTATAGAGAGTTATCTATGTTAAAGGGGTGGAAATGGAAGAAGAGACAGGAAAGGAATTGTAAGAGTGACTCCCACACTCTGACTGCGCACCCTGAAAGAATGTTTGCCCTCGTACACACAGGATATTGAAGAGAAAGTTGGATAGAGGTAGAGAAAAATCATGTCAGGGGAAGATGATGGGAAACTTCTGATAAAGGCATCAGGTTGATCAAGAATGCTATCATTACTCCTGAGCAGCACTGAACTATCTGGACTGAAAACCTAACTGGAAACAGAATGGCAAAGCCTCTGGGGTGGAGTGATTTAAAAAAAATAGATGAGATATTCTATGCTTTGGAATTTTTCTTTGTTCCTATTTCAGGCTTCTGTAACAATGTCGTGCACAGGTTATATTAGTAATTTCAAAGGCCATCTTTCCTTTCCTCCATCTACCTCAAAGTTTTGTTCTCCTTGGAAGGAGCAAGTAGTGTGAAAAGGCTAAGTGAAATAAAATTATAGCTCTCCTTGATATTATCCGAATTCTACTTGCAAACATATATAATATGGCTTGACTGCCTGAATGGGCTTATTTTTGCTGCAGCTCCCAGAAAAGTGAACTCCAGAAGGACTGGGCTCACTGTAAATATATGGCCATTTTTTCTTCCAACTTTACCCATTAATATTATATAGCCTGCACAGTAGAAAATAAAAAGAAATACCGAGCAAATGTGTTTTTTTCCTTGCAGTCAGTTCCTGTGGGGTTGAGTACATATCAAGGATAATTAAAGCAAGCCCCAAAGGATAGCAAACTTGGATAGAAAACTGGAGTGGATTCATGCAGGCCTGTTCCTCCTACCAGTATCAAAAATCTCTCCTCCTTATACTTGCATGGAAGCTGTTATAGAAAAAAAAATCTACCCTGTGGAAGAATTAGCTTTTAGACTAGTGCCATTCTTTTCAAAGCCTGCAAATGTGTTCAAAATGGACACCAAGAAGAGGTCTTCTTTCCCTGAAGAATTTTCCCTCCCCTCCTTCTCTCCCTCACAATCCCCGCCTCCACCCTTATTACTACTCCCACCATAAAATAAGATGTACTTTGGACTAATGCAACCTCTATGGCATTCAGTCTTGCTTTAGTGCACATCCCATTGTGTGACAGTGATCTCAGAAGGATCTTGGCCATAGTCCTGGAATGTTTCACATGAAGAGAAGAGCCTTTTACTTGTCTGTCCCCAGGCAGGTATTCAGCCTCTGTAAGTAATGAGCTTATTAAGGGCTCAGCTCCTTCAGAACTCCTCTGGGGGCATTCAGTTCTTCTCTATCCAGTACTTAAATTATGCAACTGTAGGAGTGCCCTCCCTTACCCGCCCCCCTCTCCCCTTTTACCATATGTGTACAATGGTTTCCTTAGAAGCAGACTTGTAGAAATCACAGAAAAGTGCATTGGAGGGACTAGAGGGAGGATCCTTTAAAAAAAATTTGCTGTGAATTTTTTTTCTTGTGCCAATTTATAATCTATAAAGGAACCTTCAGAATGACTGTCAGATTTCAGTGATTAAGGTTGGTTATCCAATGTGCTGGTTGTTCAGATATTTGACTTTATCCTTGAAAATGATCAGCTTTTTGCTCTTGGTAATTGGATATGCAGGAGAAATCAGAATTAAGAAGTAGTAAAATTAATGGGATGGCAAGCTGTTTGGGTTGTGTCAAGGCCTGAAATAAATCAAAATGAGTTGAGGAATAAAGTGTCTAATTGAGATTACAGGGTAGTAAACCTGCCACTATGGGGATGTCCCACGATTGCAGAGCGAAATGGATTTTGTAGCTCCAACACCCAAGCAAAAGTTTCTTATACCTTTAGGAGGAGGGGAAAGGAGGTACTATGAAGTAGCAATGCCTGGTCATGAGACCCCAGAGCGCCGTTGCAATTCAGGCAAGGAAAATCACTTTTTTCTGGCTTTTTTGCCATTCCCATCATGAATCCCAAATGGAAGGGGCAAAGGTAGTTGAGATTCAGCTTAAGCTAGGTTCCCTTACAAGGTAAAATCTCTGGGTGGTGGAGACTTAGAATATGGCTCAACTCAACCTAATCAAGGTTAAATATCTTTCTTTTTCCTTTTTCTTTTTTGGAAGGGGGATGGGCAGGACACTTGGGGGTAAGTGGCTTATCCAAGGTCACATGACTAGTAAGTGTTAAGTGTCTGAGGCTGGATTGGAACTCAGGTCCTCCTGACTCCAGGGCCAGTGCTCTATTTACTGGGCCACCTAGAAGACAAGAGTAAATATCTTAAGAGCTGGAATATAAGGACATTACTGCAATTCTGGCATTACAAGGATCCTAAGGGAGTGGCAGTCCCTATTGCGTTTGGTATTAACAATTTTCTGTCATATTAATAATTTTCTGTCAGCAATTATTTAAAACACATTGTCTCCCAGAATAGAATGGGATTTCTTTGAGTGCAGATACTATATTTAATATTGTTTCCAGTGCTTAATACATTTTCTTCATATAGCAAATGCTTTTTAATTGATCGATTGATTGATTCAACCATTCATGAATTTATTTGTTCATTCTAATTCACTAGGAATTGAAGAGAGTGTGTTAGCGACAGGAGAGTAGGTTTTCTCACTGTCCTCTCTCTCCCACTGTATTTTTCCCCCGTGAAAGAATTTCTAATCTCAGCTCTGATGCTAATTTATATAGTATGTCCACCTCATGGTCATTAGCCAAATGCTTCCATATTTTTTTGTAGTCAAAGAATCAACCAATAAATCAATAAGCATTTAAGTGCTTCCTTGTGCCAGGCACTACAGAAGAAATGATTCCTACTCACAAAGAGTTTGCATTCTAACGTTATATTCTGTTGTTACGATGTATTAGAGGCACCACAACCTCAAAGAGGGACACGTTTTGTGTTGCCACTGAACCTCACCTTCAGATTTCTTAAAGGTGACAAATTAAAAGTTCCAGTGAACAAATAGCATGGTATTTTCAAAACTGCCAAACTGGTAGCAGATTAGCCTAGGGCATGAGCATCATAAACTAATATTTCTCAGGAAATTGCCCTAATAAGTGAGTAACATATATCCATGTGCTGCTTTGTTTGGCTGTTAGTTAGTAAGGTGACATCATAAGATGGATACAGCTATGGATACTTCCTTAGTTTTAATGTCTCATTGCTATTGAGAACATAGTAGACGAATGAATCAAGTTCCTATTTATATACATAGCTACTGTAGTTTCACAGTTTTTGAATGAGAATTTATAACTCTATGGAGTAAAAGCATTTATGTGTAATTTTTTTTAATACATCAGAGTGCCCTAATCACAAGTATTAAAAAAAGAGATGGGATTGTAATCCAACACGAAGTTAATTAAAACTTGGAAAGAGAAGATTGGAAATTAAGAACCATAAAAAGCAAAGCATGTGGTAGTATTAAGCAAGAAATCTAGTAGCACCTCCATTCTTCAAATGCAAAATAATTAGCTGTTGCAACCTTTTCCTCAGTATAAATAATACATGAATTGTCTGAGAAGAGCAATCACATCTGAATGAAAGAAGTGTTTATAAGCAAACAGTGGCCTTACTCATTTCACTGTTCTATTTTTAATAGAGTAGATCGGGAAATTTGAAGAGTGAGCCTGCAGTGAGCTGTAGTGTTTTCTAAAGATTTAAGCATGTGGAGGTTAGAGATTTTGTTTGGAGGACAGATGGGGAAATGCCAGCCTGTTTTGAATTAGATGGAGGTTAACGAGTCCTGCTAGGCTCATTTAAGAAGCCTAGGACTACTTCATATTGATATGACAGACATTGAGCATCATGCTGAAAGGAAGAGAAGCGAAAGGGGAGAAAAAGGAGGAGACAGTGTGATAGGGAGAGAGAAAGGAAGACTGGGCCCAGGAGAGAATGAGAGAGAAGAAAGATTTATAGATAAGACTAAACAACAGACTTCCATTTGTACTTTGAAAAAAATGCAATGTCTTTTCAGTGGTTTTAATTTTGCTTCTTGAGTTATAAGTGTTGACTGGAAAAGGTCACTCCTCAGGAGAGACTTTTAAAACACTTCTAGTTCGAAAATGTTGTTGCTAGCTGTTACTCATCATCGGCAAGGGCGCACCAAACCATTTGATTGGCTTTTAGAAGAACAACAGCTTCTCAAGGTGAGGCATTCATGATGGAAATACTTTCTTTACTCAAGAGGTGGCCTCTGACAATGAAGGCCTGATTCAAGCAAGGAAGGAAGGAATGAGGCCTTGGAAGCATTGTAAAAGGAAACTTGAGCAACAGACACCTATCACATTCAATCTAGAGCTTGCTTTTTCTGAAAAGGAAAACTCTAAAGTTAAGATGACCACCTCTTCTTGAGGTAGGCTCTCCCCCATCTAATTTTTTCCTTATATTCTGCTCACAAAGCAAAAATAGAGGAGGCATCAGAATGGAGTTCAACATTTTTTCGATAATCCAAGATGAGTTCTGTACTTACTCTCTTGAAGTTTTCTGGATTTTCCAAAGTATATAACTATTTGATCAAATGATACTAAAGGCACTTGTACGGTGCTCTGAGGATCATTTAATAACACTTTAAATTTGTATGCAGGGGTGGCTAGGTGGCGCAGTGAATAGAGCACTGGCCCTGGAGTCAGGAGGAACTGAGTTCAAATTCGCCTCAGACACTTAACACAAAACCTAGCTGTGTGACCTTGGGCAAGTCGCTTAACCCCAATTGCCCTCCAAAAGGGCATTCATTCATTCATTCATTTATTTATAAGAGATTCCTCATGAGAACTCCCTTCACCAATATTTTTTCTTTTCTTTTTTTAAATTTTAATTTATTTGTTTACTTTTAGACTATAACATTCAGTTCCACATTCCTTTGAGATTCAAATTTTCTCCCCTTCTCTCTCCTCCCTTCCCCCTACCATGGCAGCATGCAATCAGATATAGGTTCTACAAATACCTACACATTAAACATTAATCAAGTTGTAAAAAGAATTATAACCAATGGAGTATACAGTGAGAAAGAAGAAACAAAACAAAACAGAGCAAGTAGTTTGTTACCATCTGCATTCAGACTCTGTAGTTTTTTCTCTGGATGTGAATATCCTTTTCCATCATGAGTCTTTTGGAGCTGTCTTATAACCTTGCATTGCTGAGAGGAGTACAGTCTATCAAAGTTAGTCGTCACACATACATTGTGTCTGTGATTGTGTACAAAGTTCTCCTGGTTCTGCTCTCCTCACTCAGCATTAGTTTACATAAGTCTCTCTAGGTTATTTTGAAGTCCGTCTGCTCCTCATTTCTTATAGCACAGTAGTAGTATTCCATTACATTTATATACCACAACTTGTTTAGTCATTCCCCAATTGATGAGCATCCCCTTGATTTCCAATTCTTTGCCACTACAAAAAGAGCTGCTATAAATATTTCAGTAATATGGGTTCTTTTCCCACTTCTGTGATCTTTTTGGGATTCAGCCATAGAAGTGGTATCGCCTCCACCAATATTAATGTGTGCCTATTTTATAACCCCAAATCTTAGAGTCACTTAGGTCTTGGAGAAGTGAAGTCAATCATTTAAGAAGTATTTATTAAGTGTTTATGTGCCATGTATTATGTTAAGTGCTAGGGAAGGATACAAAAAAAAAAAGGAAACAACAACACCCTACCTTCCAGGAGCTTACATTCTAATGAAGGGGATAACATACCTATAAATAGGTACATATAAGATACATAGGGAGTATTTGGGAGGTAATATCAGAGAGATTGTCACTAGAACTTGGGAAAATGGATAGGACTTTCCCTGGAAGGTGGGATTTGAGTTGAGTTTTGAAGGAAGCCAGGAAAGATAGGAGCTGAAAGTGATAGGGGAATGTGAGGTGATTTGCTCAGGGTCACACATCTAGCATACATAAGCAGTATTACTTGACTCAGAGGTCTTCTTGCTATACAAAGTGCTTTCACATATATTTCTTAACAGTTCTAATGAAGTATAGCATTCAAATAAAAACAAGAGGATCATGAATTCAATCTTTCCAGCTTTGGTAAGGTAGCTAGGGGAGAAATTATTTAAGCCTATTTTAAAGATGAAGAAATAGTGACTCAGGAGCTTGAGCAATGTTGGTAATGTCACACAACTGGTAAAAGACAAGTCCCAAAGCAAAGCCACTCCAAATTTACATATGCTTGCCCGGAATGCCAATTGAGTGTGACCCCATGGAGATGGGAAGGTGGGACAAGGGGATAATATACTAGATTTAACTGAGATCTAGAAAGCTTGGTGTAGTGGAAAGAGTATTGGGGCTTAGAAAACCTGGGTTTATATCCTGGCTATAATACTTGTATGACCTGGGATAAGTTGTTTAAACTTTCTGACTCTCAATTTCTTCTGTAAAAAACAAACAAACAAACAAACCAGATAATACTTGTGCCACCTATCTCAGAGTAATTGTGAGAAAGGTACTTTGCAAGTCTTATAGTATTATGTGAATTTAAGTCATTATTCTCTTCCAACTCCCATTCTAGCTTTCTTTCCACTATGTCACACACTCATAAAATATATATTTTTTGTATTTATCTTACATTCTCACAATGTCCCTATGAATTGAAGGGGGAGAGAATATTATCTTTTTATAGGTACTAAACCAAACTCATAAAAAGATAAAAAAAAAACCTGATTCTAGGCCATATATCAAATGAAGTCAAATGGAGATGATTCTCTTAGTTCATAATCTGAGTATTCCAGCATCCCCACTGTTCCAACCCACCTCCATAAAAATTAAGGGTGGTTTAGTGGATTGAGAGTTGTTCTTAAAGTTAGGAAGACCTATGTTCAAGTCCTGACTCTACTACACACTGGTTGTCACTTAACTACTCAGTTCTGTAGACAACGCTTTCACCCAGGAATTCTCTATACTGATGAAGTAATAGACACAATGCCTATACTTTATAGAAACAATTATGAACCTTTAAGTTCAATTCACAAGCTTATAATGAACTATTTGAAGGGGACTCTGAAAGCAAGATGGAACCCTCTTTTGTATGAATTTGACACAAATTCTCCAAGTTGCCCAAAATTCACTTGCTTCAATTCTGCAGGATTGATGTCAGAATTGTAATTGATCTTCTAAAGGAAACAATGTGAAATATCTAAAGAATCAGTGAAGAAATAAAGCAACATGAGGCATACTTAGATGAGACCTAGATCACCGGAGAGAAATGAAGTACTTGGAAGGAAAAAGTGTCAAGCAGGCAAAGTGTTAGTTCCCTTTCAAAGCTGACCTTGCCTTCCTGATATATGATTGCTACAAGACCAGAACTGATGGAAAGGGATGGGACCTCAAGCTTCCTTTGGGTTTTTCTTGACCTTTGCAGCCAATACTTGAAGAGTATTTCCTCTCTGATTGAAAGATGAAATAAATTCATTCAAGATTTAACCAAAGTCACTCCCTGTCACTTATTGACTTCTGGTAAGAAGCACATTTTGACCCCAGGAAAAGTCATTCTAACTGGAAAAAAAAAGAAAAGAGAAGAATGGCATTGTTCAGATTCAGGCTGTTGATTTTTTTTTCTTCT
Source organism: Pseudochirops cupreus (assembly GCA_028627135.1). Classification (NCBI taxonomy): domain Eukaryota; kingdom Metazoa; phylum Chordata; class Mammalia; order Diprotodontia; family Pseudocheiridae; genus Pseudochirops; species Pseudochirops cupreus. The sequence continues at coordinate 142,016,658 of CM053580.1, read as the reverse complement.
AGCTTTTCTGAGTTTTCAAAAGTCTCTCAAAAGGGAAATCTGGGGGCAACTGTACTAGAAACAAAAATAGTGCTGACTCTGGAACTAAAGGAGTTAGGGTCAAATTTATAATTAATTAAATAACCATGAAACTTGGGGCAAGTAACTTATCCTCTCTTGGTCTCAGTTTTCTCATATGAAAAATAAATAAATGAGCTAGGTAGCTTCTGGTTTTAAAAGTATTATGCTTTAAGGAAAGAAACATACATTTATTAATCATTTATTATATGTTAAACACTGTGCTGAACACTTTACAAATATTATCTCATTTGATCCTTGTAACAACCCTAAGAAGTAGGTATTATTATCGTGCTCATTTTACAATTGAGGAAACTGAAGTAGATAGCTGCTAAATGACTTCCCTGGGATCATACAGCTAGTATGTGTCCAAGATTGGATTTGAACTCAGGTCTTCTTGACTCCAGGACTAGCACTTTAGGAACCCTGCTGCTTAAAGTACATTTCTTTTCTTTTCTTCTATTTTCTTTTCTTTTTTCTTTTTTTTCTTTTCTTTTCTTTCCCTTTCTTTCCCTTCCTTCCTTCCTTCCTTCCTTCCTTCTTTTGTTTTTTTATTAAAGAGGCCATTCATTGACTCACTACTTTAAGAGGCTTGTTCACTGAATGGGTGTTGCCTCACTTAAAGTGGCAACCTGAAAATACCTTTGCTTACAAGGGTCAGGGTCTCACACTACATCCTGATCATCTCCAGTGATGACTATCTGACCACTGGACCAAGATGGTTCTGGAGTAGAAAGTAAGGCTGGTGACCTTGCACAGCCCTCCCTCACTGAAATCAAAGTCAACTGCAAGTCATGTCATCATTCCCTGATGTCATGGTCCACTTTGAGAATGAAGGACAAAGACTACCACAAATCTCTCCACCTATTCCATGTGATCCATTTTATTTTCCCAGGATAAAACTGCTCAAAATATTATAAAAGTTATAAGACATGTGAATTGACATTACTGTGACAATTACATTCACTGAAATTTCCTTTGCATTGAGATAAATGAATACAGAAAAAATGTAGGGGAACACATGGAGACACTTGTTTTCTGCTGGAAATGATTTATTAAGAAAAATCAAAATGATGATAGTTTTCAATTTATATTTTCAATTTATAATATGAATAATTTATAATATGAATAATATGAATAATTCAATTCAAATTTTCAATTTATAACACTTTTAAGACTTACAAAGCATTTTTCTTAAGAACAATCCTGAGAGATAGGTAGCACAAGAGTGATTTTATAGATGAGGAAATGAGTTCAGATGGGAGAAGCAATGTTCCAAGGATCACTCAGGTATTAAGTGACAGAGCCAAGATTGTAATCCATATATTCTGATTCTGAACCCAGTGCCCTTTCAATATGTCTATCAATAAGGCAAGTGGCTCAGGGTGGCTAGGTGGCACAGTGACTAGAGCACTGGCCCTGGAGTCAGGAGGACCTGAGTTCAAATCTGGCCTCAGACACTTGATACACTTACTAGCCATGTGACTTTGGGCAAGTCACTTAACCCAATTGTCCTCCAAAAAAAAAAAAAAGCAATAAAGCAGTGGCTCACTTAGAGCTCACTGTTAACTTTTAGAATTAACCATCAGGCTATTTAGGTAAAAAATTAAATGACACTTCGGCAGTCTTAAAGAGTTCAAATACTTCTTTGAGCTTAAATTTCACTGGGAAAATCTGAGTAGTTATGTACTCAGTAAATAGAACTTAAGCATCACAAGATCATAGAATTGTATTTAGAAGGAACCACATGGTGGCAAAATGCATGTTGGAGGAAAGATCAATCAGTGAGGCTAAGGGAAAAATTATGGAAAGAGCAAAAGGCCCCAATTCAGGTACCAAGTAAGTGTAAACCAAAATCTGGGCTAGGCATTGGCAAAATTCAAGGAGACTAAGAGGTAAGTGGCAAGTCAGGGACTAAGATTGAAGATTTCAATCCAGGGATGTCAGCAAGGGCTAAGGAGATGCTCTACTATTAGTTCAGTGAGTGACTATAAATCAACAAAAATTTATTAAACACTTTCCACATGTGAGAAACTGTCCTAAACACCGAAGATGCAAGGGGACACAAAAACAATCCTTGCCTTCAAGGAATTCACATTCTAATAAAGCTACCCATTTCCCCAGGTTTTAATATTTTATGATGATGATAGCATAAATTCCATGCTCTTGCCCAATGGCATAATTTGGCCACGTCAGCTGTGTCCATTCCTGACTCAAATATAACAATGAAGCTAGAAGCTTAAATTTCACTGGGGCAAAAATCTCTTTGAATTTAGGGAATCTGTTCTATACCATCTCTAAAAGATAGTCATTTAGACTATAGTAACATACTATTTGATGAATCTAAGGACTCCAGTTTCTGGGATTAAAAACCCACTGTATGAAAACTGCTGGGAAAACTAGAAACTAGTATGGAAGAAACTAGGCATAAACCAACATCTTACACCCAATACCAAGATAAAGTCAAAGTGGGTGCATGATTTAGATATGAAGACTGAAACTGTAAGTGAGCTAGAGGAGTAAGGAATAGTTTACCTGCCAGATTTATAGAGAAAGGAAGAATTTATAACTAAACGAGACAGAGAACATTATGAAATGCAAAATGAATGATTTTGATTACATTAAATTGAAAAGTTTTTGCACAAACAAAGCCAATGCAGCCAAGATTTAGAAGGGAAGCAGAAAGCTGGAAAATCATTTTTATTACCAGTGTCTCTGATAAAGATCTCATTTCTGAAATACATAGAGAACTGAATCAAATTTATAAGAATAAAAGTCATTACCCCATTGGTAAATGGTCAAAGGATATGAACAGGCAGTTTTCAGAGGATGAAATTAAAGCTATCAATAGTCAGATGAAAAATGCTCTAAAACACTATTGCTTAGAGAGATACAAATTGAAATGACTCTGAGGTACCACATCACAATTATCAGACTGGCTAACATGACAAAACAGGGAAATGATAAGTGTTGGAGAAGAAGATGTGGGAAAATTGGAACACTAATACGTTGTTAGTGGAGTTGCGAACTGTTCCAACTATTCTGGAGAGTAATATGGAACTATGCCCAGAGGGGTATAAAATTGTGCATACCCTTTCACCCAGAAAAACCACTTCTAGGTCAGTATCCCAAAGACATCACAAAAATAGGAAAAGGACCCACATGTACAAAAATATTTATAGTAGCTCCTCTTGTGGCAGCAAAGAACTGAAAAATTAAGGGGATGCCCATCAACTGGGGAATGGTTGAACAAGTTGTGGTATATGAATGCAATGGAATGCTATTGTGCTCTAAGAAATGAGGAGTAGGCAGACTTCAGAAAAACCTGGAAAGATTTATATGAATGGATGCTGAGTGAAATGAGCAGAACCAGTAGAACATTATACATAGTAACAGCCGCATTGTGTGATAACTGACTTTGATAGACTTAGTTCTTCTTGGCAATGCAAGGATTTAAGACAACCCCAAAAGATTCATGATGGAAAATGCTATCCACATCAAGAGAAAGAACTTTAGAGTCTGAATGCAGATGGAAGCATACTATTTGCTCTCCTTTTATTGTTTTGTTTTGTTTCTTCTTTCTTGTGGTTCCTCCCATTAGTTCTAATTCTTCTTTACATCATGACTAATGTGAAGATATGAAAGAAGAAAGAAAAATATTCATATTTAATATGAATGCAAAAGTAAAATCTATGTCATATTGCACACTGTCTTGGAGAGGAGGGAGGAGAGAGGGGGAGAAAATTTAAAATAAAAAATCTTATGGAAATGAATGTTGAACACTAAAAATAAATTAACTAATTATAAAAAATAAAAATAAAGGATAGTCATTCAGTCTCTGCCTGAGCACTAGTAATGAGGTCTACCTCTGACACTAACTAGTTGTCTAGCAAGTCCCTTAGCCAATATACAATAGATGGCTAGACTGGATGATTTTTAAATTCCCTTTTAGTTTCAGTAATCTGAAAATCTATTAGCCTCCAGTGACAAAAATAACTAGTTTAAGGAGTAGCCTAACTCATAATTGGTCAGTTCTAATTATTAGGAAGGTTTTACTTATATTGAGCTAAATCTTTTCCCCTGAATCTCTACTTGATTGTCCCAATTCTTCCTCTGAAGCAACATAAAATTAATCTATTAGTTCATATCTACCTACATACAAAAAAACATATATACATACCTTCATATATGTGTATATACACACTACATATACATACCCACATATACATATACATACATATATACATATACACACACATACATACAGCCAATATTTGAAGACAACAACAGTTGTCTTTTCTAAACATTTCCATTTTCTTCAACTTTTTTCTTAATCTGCTTTGTTTTCCAAATCCATCAAAATCTTAGTTTCATTTTTCAGGATGCCTTCTAGCTTGTTTCCCTAGTTTGTCAATGATTCTGTTTAGCAAACAGATGGGAAATCTGGCAAGGAAGTATGTTGTAATAGTGAAAAGGGATTTTGATTATTGAAATCCCAGCTGGAGTTTTCATTTCTACTAAAAGCAGAGAAGATGATGTACCCTTGACTGGCACTGACCTACCTGATGTTCTTCTCACAAGATAACTTATCTCCTAACCCTTTGCATTTTTATTGCCTTTACCTCACATCTGGAATTCCCTCTCTCCTTTTCTCCACCACTTGGCTTCTCTGACTTACTGCAAGTCCCAGCTAAAATCTGACCTTCTTCAAAATGGCATTCCTCACACTCCTGACTTCTATTGGTTGTATCTGTTTTACCTAGGTTATGTCTTTTATTGTACAGAGTAAATTACATGTTGCCTCCTTGATTAAACTGAGAGCTCCTTGAAAGCAGACACTGACTTTTGTCTCTCTCTGTAGCCTCAGCACAATGCCTGCCACATAGTAGGTACTTAATAAATGCTTATTCAGTGACTTACCTAAATTATCATTTTATTTTTTAAAGTATGACATGATTTGCATTTATACCTTTAGTTTTCATATCACCTTCATTTCCAACAATATCCCTTCTCCTTCCCTTTCTAGAGAATCACACAGCAGATTGGTTCTTTTCTGAAGGCGAACTAGGTCATATTTTGCCTCAATTCTTGTCTAACCTTTAATCGCTGAATGGGCATTGCCTCAGACAAACTGACACCTGGGAAAGACCTCAGATTAAAAAGACCAAGGTCTCCCACTGCATCCAGGGCCTTTGCCAATTGTCTTGACCTGTGTCTGATATCTCTGGAGTAGAGAGTGGTGAGGGAAGGAAGCAGGCTATGGTTATGGTAGTCAAAAAGAAAAGAAAGAAAGAGGTTTTTTTTGAAGTATTTTTTAAATGCACAGAAGACAGAAGGAAGGCCAGAAAGAATTTCAGAAATGGTCAGTTTTATGTCATGTGCTGAATTTATCATATATTCAAAAAGAAACACAAGCTGTATGTAACAGAGATTCATGGTTCCACGTACAATCCTCTTTATTTGTTCTAGATTCTATATGGAAATAAATGCTCATTTCATTGGTATTCAAATTCAAAATGAAAAATTAAGAATTGTATTATTATGTTTATCTTACTACAATGCCTCCAATGTTAACAGTTTTCATTTTCTATTATCTTTTTTATGCTACCTATATTTTTTATGAAAAAGGTATTTTTATGATTAATTTCTTTTTCTTTTTTTGGTTTTTTGCAAGGGGAAAAGCAGAGCCATTGGGGTTAAGTGACTTGCCCAAGGTCACATGGCTAGTAAATGTTAAGTGTTTGAGGCCTGATCTGGACTCAGGTCCTTCTGACTCCAGGGTCAGTGCTCTATTCACTGTGCCACCTAGCTGCCCCAAAGATTAATTTCATATAATAGAAATTATATATTTTATCTCTTGCTTTCTGCTCTATCTCCTGTTTGGCTAAGAATTCTTTCTCTGGCTACAGTTGAAAGGTAAATAAACTGGTTCTCTTCTAAGTTTTTTTATGTCATGACCTTTAATATTCAAGTTACATATCCATTCTATGCTTACTACTGTAGTATGGTGGACTAAATTTAATCTGGGACTTTTCAGTTTTGCCCATAGTTTTCATCAAGCAGATATCTATGTTCATGAGTTAATCAGACTGTGGGCTATGGAGTTTGATTGTTTCTTATTCTTGCTTATCTATTCTATTCCATTGATCAACTTTTCTTTAACTTAATACCAAATTCCTTGAACATTTCTGCTTAATAATATAATGACATCTGAAAGTGCAATTATTCTACCTTCCTTACTATTTTTTTCTGTTATTTCATTGAGATCGTAGACTCTTTATTTCTCTAAATGAATTTTGTTATTATTCTGTCAAGCTTTACAGAGTATCCCCTTGTTAGTTTGGTTGGTATAAAACTGTCTGTAAATTAATATAGAAAGTGTTATTTTTACTTAATTGGTACAACTTATCCCTGAGTGAACAATATCAATCCAATTATTTAAATAAAATTTAAAAATTTCTTCAGACCATTCATGTCTTGAATGTGACTTGGTGGTTTGATGTGTAACTATTTTACACATTTTGTAGTTATTTTCCCTCTTGGATTTTGTATTAACATATGGAAATGCTGTTTCATTTTATGACTTTATTTATATCCCTTGTTTATTTTTATACTTTGTTGAAGCTATTAATTGTTTCATTTAGTTTCTTTGATGATTTTCAGCAGTTTTCTAAGTAAACCAACATGTCATTTGCCCACAGAGGTAAATATAACTTATCTGAGAGTTCCCTGGTCGATTCACATGTGTTTTGCATTTGTCTTTGGCCTTTTCTGCTTCTCACATAGTTTGCACATGTGTTTTTGATCTTGGAAATGATCAGAGGTTTCCCTATCTAGATGTCCTGGTTTCTTTAAATTATTCCTTATTTCTTTTTTTCTTTGGGATTTGTTTATTCATTTCTCATTCTGGGGCGAAGGACGAAGGCAGGAAGTCAGTAAGGCATGAAGGAAAACTGGCAGGCAGGCAGGAAGGATAGATGTAAAGAAGGAAGAAGAAAAAAAGAAATAAATGAATGAATTAGGGAGTATATTTCCCTGATTGAATGCCCACACACTCTCACTACCTATTTGTGTAATGGTCATGCTTATATGAATGACTATGTTCCTGTTATACAGGACAATATTTTATTTCTTAACAGTTTCATAACAACAGTGGTAATTTTTTTGTTTATTTCTTTGTTATTCTACAACTTTTTATTTAGATTGAATTTCATTTTGGTACTTCAAAACACTTTCAATCCCCAAAGTTTTAGCTGACAGATCAAATATCTGCAAGGTAAGCTGTATGAGGGGGGAACATATTCCAGTGATTAATCTACTTAAATGAAGGGAAATTCAGAAAAAGTAATTTCAAACTTCCCAAAGAAGAGACATATTAGAAAATATAACTTCTGTAAGAAAGCATATCCAGAGCTTGTATAGGATTCCAAATGGTCTATTTAAAAGATACTTGTGTGCATAATGCTAAAATGATAAACAGAATATTCACTTATAATCTTTTTGCTGAATGTCAAATTGATAGCAACAAAAATTATTGCTGTGTATATGTAAAAGAAAGATTCTTTTACAAAAAGAAAAAAAAGCTTTTAGTCTATAAATACACACAGAAATGAATCACTTAACAATCCAATTTTTTTAATTAACCAGTTGAATTCAGCTCATAATAGTTACTTAATTAAATTCAGCTATTTTAAAAATTCAATTTCAGTGCAAAAATGTACTGATTCTCTCCCGTTATACAATGCCTCTGATTTGGTAGGAAATGGGCCTGATTTGTAAAAGAGACCCTAGTGTAAAAAAAGTCACCTAATTAAAAAATAAAAATACTTGTAAAAACATGATTAAAAATATTTGTACTTCATCGTCTGGGCAATTTAGTAAACACATAGAAAAATGATCATTGTTGGTATTTTTTAAATCTTCCATGGTATGAATCATAGAACAGATCCCAAATGTTATTTCCAAGTTTATTGAATTCCTCCAACTTCTTTGTAGCAAAAAAAAGAAGAATTAAAGGTACAACCTTACCCAAATCTACCATTTCTGCAATGAGACAAATTTAGATTCTGGTCCTACAAAAGAAAACTTAGTCATAAAGGAATTTAATTCTAGTATACACGCCTAAAGACCCCCTTTACATTGATCCTTTCCTTTCTTAGATCTCTAGGGTTTTTTAGCTCTTAGTCTTCTACTTATTAATGAATTTCCCTTACTTCCCTGCATAACAGTAAGAGAAGAAGATATTTGAAGCCTCACTTTCATATGAATCAAGCTTGATTATGATTATTTTATAAATAGTGCTTTGAAGTCATCTTCTTTCATTTTAAATAATGGTGTGTGAATTTTCCTTCACTTTTAAAAAAAATCTAAATTTTGTACAATAATCTTTGATTTGGCATATCTCTGTAGCCATTAAAATATCTTAGTCCAGACGTGTCCAAAAGTCAGCATCATGAGAAACCCTCATTTCCCTTCTTCTGCTTTCTTTTCCATTTTTGGCAAATGCTTAAAGATAATAAATTATGATAGTTGCCTATAGACTTGAATGGGAGTTCAACAATTCAATTCAACTAGCATTTATTATATGTCTGTGTAATGGTAAGGGAATTTGAAGATCTTCCCTGCCCCTTAATGGGGCTCACTTAGAGCCCAACAAGAGAAGCTTGCTTAGGGGAGGTTTGATTTTCAGGAAGTCACATGCCTTTTGTTACTTTGTAAATAGGCAGTGGGTCATGAAGGCTGTGATATTCTCTTTGGGGCTCACTTAGGGGAAGAGTTGTGTGATTGGCCAGATAAGACTATGGGCAGCCATTGAGCTCCCTGGCTTTGAAAATCCAGATGTTGGTGCTTCTCTGTCGGGTAACTAATACTGTGTATATGAAATGGTCAGACAAAGCAGTCCTCTCTCTTGGTCTGTTGAATTGTATTATTTTCTCTGTCTGCATTTTTTGTCTGTTTGTAATTTCTGTTTGTATTTTCTGAAGTTCAGGGTGCTGACTTTTTCCTCTGAACTAAGTGAATGATATATGTGTGTGTGTATACATATAAATGTATATATGTATATGTATATACATATATATGTATACACACACATATATGTATATATCAATAAATATACACACATATATACATATATACACATACATACAAATATATATATACATATATAATTTGATTACAGTAATACTGTTAACCCCTTTTGAGTTACTTTCCTTTAGAAAAGCAGATTGAAGAACCTGTGGCAGCAGACATCCTGGGTATGCTGGGGTGCTTGCTGATATAGTCTGCTGTATCTAGATTCTTGAACTAGGCTCTGAGGGAGATAAAAGATGTTGATCTTAGCCTTTGGTAGGTTGTGGTTTACTAGTACAATAATCATTAATATGAAGCATAGATAAATTACTATAATATAAAATAGCATGTGATAAGCACATTATAGAGGTATGAACAAAATGCTATGTGAACTCTAAGAGGTGAAACGATATCCTTTATTGGGAGTGATCAAAGAAGGCCTCATGAGAGAAACAGTATTTGAATTGGACTTTAAAGAGCATGTAAAAATTCATGGGATAATTTTGGGCAAAAGAGCACTCTTGGCATGGAATTAAACATGAACAAAAGCATGGAAGTAGGAAAATGTGGGATGAGTAGGACAGCTTATGAATAATAGTCCAGTTTGGTGGGTGATATGGAACCACAGAAGAATTTTGAACAAAGGAGAGTTGAGCAGATATGCTTAGTGGCAACATATCAGTCAGCATTATGGAAGATAGTTTGTAGGTGAGTAAGTGGAGGCAAGGTATCTATTAAAATGCTATCAGAAACTATTGCAATAGTTGAAGTGGCTGATAACATGGGTCTCCTTTGCTAAGGTGGTAGCATTGGAAAAAGAGAGAAGGGACAAATATAAGAATTCCAGAGGCTGAACAAGGAGGACTTTAATTGAATTTGAAAAACTAAGAGAGAGGGTAAGGTCAATAGTAGCAACAAATTTCAAACATGAGAAACTGGATAATGGTACTATTGACAGAAATAGTGAAGTTAGAAAGAGAAGTAATTTGGGGAAGAAAGATAGGTGTCTAAAACAAACAAACAAAAATTCCTACAAGTAAGAGGACTGTAATAACTTGAAATCTGTTTGAACTAAAGTAATTGTTTAGTGTTCTGTCATACTGGCTAAGAATTTTAAATTGTGGTGTGTGGTTTCCTCTTAGGGAAGATTATTAGCCTGTGTATGTGTGGGTTATAGATGAATAGATTACTTAGTAGCAAATTACTTAGACAATATTTGATCACTGGTAAGGAGGGATAAGATAAATGCACAGACTCTCTTGTCTCATAGCCATTTTTCAATATATGTTATTGACGGTAGTCAGCACTGTGGTAAATATACACATATATACATATATATATATGCATGCATGAATATATGTACACATATACATAAATACACATATACATATAGATACAGATATATGTATATACATATGGTATTCAGCACTCAAAACATGGTTATCTTTTTTCTCCAATGAAAAGGATACTGCTGCATTGCCTCATTCCTTCAGAAAGTGGAAGGAAGCAGAATGGGCACTAGGGTTAACAATGCCCCAGACATACAACACAAAGTAAGGCTGAAAATGTTGACTTTTAAGGCTTTTTAAATGCTGGTGCTTTTGGGGGGTGGGGGGAAAGAAATCCAGACCTTTGATTTCATTCATATAGGCAACTCTTAGTATAAAAATTCCTTCTAGTACTTAAGATCAGCAACTCACCTATAACATATATTATAACTATATATAACTATATTCTGTAGTTATTATGTATCTCTATATTCTGTATCCTATAACTATATTCTCAGAGAATTGTATGAGACATTGTCAATTATCACAAAGTTAGTATATATATCTGAGGCAGGACTTGGACCCAGATTCTCTTGACTCCAAAGTCAGACTCTAACCACATGTCCTACTCCCTCTTTAAATGGGAATATATTAGTAATCCTCCACCAATCCATTTTCTGTGATATGTAGCCATTTATTTTCCAGTAAGTTGTCTCATCTATTAGTGTAATGGTAATGGAATTTAAAGGTTGCCCTGTATTGGCTTGGTTTTCGGGTTGTGTTAAAACCCAGAGCTTGTGAATTCCATTTGTGGGATGGACTTGTTGACGTGAAGAGAGAGGGCTGAACTGGGAGACAAGCCCAAGCAGAGAGAGGCCAGAAGGACTTTTGGGGAGAAGTATCATGGAGGCAGAGAGAGAGAAAGGAGAATTGCTGGGAGCCAGAGTTGCTCAAGAGACTGCTGAGGGCCAGTTGGAGCTATCCAGGACTTTTGGGAACTGCCACCCAGAGCTGCTGAGGACTGAGGAGGCATGGCTGTGATGCTGGTATTTTGTCTGTCTGTTTTGATGTTGTTTTGCCAGATTCGTCTGCTGGTGAAGGACAGTGTTGCTGTTGTAGAGGTCCTGGAAACTTGCTCTTGGTTCAGAAGCCTTGAAGCAGGATTTTCTTGTTGTATGTGTATGGAAATCCTAGAAGAAGGTCTTGCTGATGTTTTCAGGGGTTCTGGGACAGTTCTGCAGGCAGTAAGTGAATTAATGAGGACACTGGCAATGTATATTGTGGCTTTATTAAGCTTTGTCTCCCCTGGAACGGAGATTTCTGAGAACTTGCCTGGGTCAAGATGAAGAAAAGACCTCTCCTTGGGTATTAAATACTGTGATGATATCTTAACCTTGTTGTAGCTTAAGGGTAGATGGCCTTTTGTGCTCTCCACTGCCCATTTTGACAAAGTGCTTGGTGTTAATGGATGATATTGTAATTCAGTTGTGATAGAGGGAAAATTTTGATTTTTTTTTTGTGTGCTCTGTGACTGACCAAATGAATGTACTTTGTTTATGATTGGAAACGAATCTCCGTTTGAGAAGAGAGACTTTGTGACTGACTAAATGAATGTACTGTCCAGGGGTGGAGTAGTACTTGGATTAAATTGAGAACTTACTACTAAATGAATGAGTTACACTGTGTTTTGCTTTTCTCTGTTCTGTGAATGTTTTTGCCTTAATTTGTCACTGAATAAAATAGAAAGTTACTATGCTGGTATTCTGAACCTTGGAAGTTGCCTTTGCCTGGCATTAAAATTAGTGAGGATCAACATTTCCTACAAACATTTTTAAGAGGTAAAATTATGTTTCTCCTTTCTCTGAAAGACACATACATGTGATTCTAAAACCCCACCTCAGTTATACAATTGGCTTATCTTTTTTCTAGAAGAAAACTGAGCTTTTGGAAACAGCTATCTTAAGTACAGATTCCAAAAAAAGGACTAAAGCCAGAGAGTTTCAAAGTTTGTATCATTTTGAACTCTTCTTTTCCTACATTGTATGGATGGAGCTCCTTTTTCGGTCCTCCAGCAGTTTGTCTGGCCCTAGGACCCAGAAGGAATCTCAGCCTTCCAGGAGGCCCTCTTAGCCTTCCAGGTGTCCTTCCAGGTGTCCTTCCAGGTGGCAGCAACTTCAGCCTTCACCAGATTCTGGTCTCATAGAAAACTCCAACTCAGTTCTCAGTTCAGCAGCCCAGCTCCCAGATGCTGGGACAATTCTGCTCTCTCCACCAGGAGCCACCAGGAGGAAAATCCTTGATTCTGTCTGTCTTCTGGAGCTTTTCTTAAACACACACACACACACACACACACACACACACACACACACACACATTGGCTTCCTGTCTCAGCCAACCTCTTCCTGTTATGTCAGCAACAGGAGACAGAGTTCACATCTTCTGTTTTTTTCAAGAGGTACTTAGCCCTAAGTTACTAAGGGCTAAGTATCTACTAAATTAATTACTGTTACATCGTCTAAACTCTACTTGAAGGCCAAAGGTGATGGGCAATTCAGTACCTCTTAAAGCATATTTTCAACAACTTTAATTGTTAGGAAGCCTATTCTTAAAATGAATTGAATCTATCATCCTGAAATTTATCCCCATTAATCTCAGTTCTATAGGGCCAAACACAACAAGTCCCTCTTTGATATGATAGCCCTTCAAATACTATTAATAACTTTTCTTCATACAAAAATTCCCATTTCCATCCATCTCATTTTCCCATCAGTCTCCATGTATTATGATTCCAATTTCTCCTACAATTTTCTGTTTGCCTTCCTCAAAACATGCTCTATTTTGTTAATGTCCTGCCTGAAATATAAGTTCCAGAAGTAAATACGAGATTTGGGATGACAGGGCTGTTTTGTTTATTCTGGTAACTATACCTTTATTAACATATGATAAGATTTAGCTAGATCCAAGGAGGGTTGAGTTTTTTTTTCCTATCATACTGTTTACTTTTGACTTACATTGACTTTGCAATTCACTGTTGCCTTGAAAATTTTCGCAAACTATCAATAGTCAAACTGTCCTTATTGTACGCTTTTGGTTTCTGGACCTAAATGTAGGATTTTACATTTATTCTGCCCATTTTTATATTATATTAAGTCATATCTTTTTATATTTATTCCGTTCTATCAAATTCTATTCTATTGCTTATCAAAACTTTTTTAATGGGGTTTTGGCTTATTCATTGAATATATTAGTTTTACCCCTCCCAATTTTGTGTCACTTGCTGATTTTTATAATAATGACCTCTATGTTTGAATCTAGGTCATTGATTTAAAATGTTACCTATAGTGTAAAGCCAAGAACAGATGCCTGGAGTAATCTGCTGCAGATTTCCCTCCAGGTTGCAATTTCTTCATTGACCATTACTCTCTGTATCTGGCCATCCAAAAATGTAAAATTATTCTAACTGTACTATTTTCAAGACCACACATCCATCTTAATCACAATGGTATCATTAGAGATTTGTCAAGTAGCTTGATGCAATTCAGGCTTATTATATCTAACTCTGATTAGAATCAGAGAATTACAGAATCTCATAGCTGAGAAGGATCTCAGAAGCAATATAGTAAAAATCAAAAAGAATGCTTTTTTTGGATAATTGCAAAAATTCATCCTTGTTGAAAATCCTTACTGATTTCTTCCAGGCTTAAATCCTATGATTACTACTTTACTTACAAGTGCTTAACCGCGCCCCCCCCCAACTTATTGTATTAGTGTGTAACTTCCTTAAGCCCAAGGACTGAGTTTTTGAATGTTTTCTCTAAACTTTGTAGCTCCTATATGCTTAAACACTCAAAATTTGTGTTGTAGTTGTGGTACATTTTAAAATTTTGCCGGTAATCAAAAGCAATGTCATTCACTAATTTGCAGTTTGAGGAATCTAGCCTCTTTCCTTTTTTGGTAATTGGGATAATCTAAGCCCAACTCCAACCTTACAGCTTCTTATCTGTATTCCACAATTTTTCAAAGGTTAACAACAGTGTTTTAGCAATCATATTTGCCTTTTTTTTTTTTGGAGGAGGGAAGGCAGGTCAGTTGGGGTTAAGTGACCTGCCTGAAGTCACGCAGCTAGCAAGTGTCAAGTGTCTGAGGCTTGATTTGAGCTCAGGTTCTTCTGACTCCAGGGTCGGTGCTCAATTCACTGTGCCACCTAACTTCCCCAATATTTGGCAGTTCTATGGAGGGAATTCATTACTTCCTGAGATATATAATTTTGCTTGGAAACAGCTATCATTTTAGTAGGTTGCTCCTTACATGGAGCTGAAATCCACCTCTGAAACACTTGTCATTTACTAATAGTTCCACTTCTTATTTACATGTGGTGACATTGTGGGGAAATATGTGAACTGAAATCACAATTGAAGTGGTATCATGAAAATTGCCCATTCCACTGGCCAAAGATAATGGGTTTAATCCCTCTTTAACTAGATGGCTTTTTAGTAAGACAGTTTTTATACCCCCCTTGAGACTTCTCTTCTTCAAATTAAATACTCCTAATCCCTGCAACTGACCCTCATGATCTTGAGACCCTTCAACATCTTGCTTCAACATCTTACTCTGGTTACTCTCTACCTGATCGATGTCCTTTCTAAAATAAGTCACTGGGGCAGCTAGGTAGTACAATGAATAGAGCACTGACCCTGGAGTCAGGAGAACTTGAGTTCAAATCCAGCCTCAGACACTTAACATTTACTAGCTGTGTGACTTTGGGCAAGTCACTTAACCCCAATTGTCCAGCCTCCCTCCCTCCAAAAAGACAACCCCCTCACCCTCAAACTAAAATAAGTCACTACGTATTTCACATAAGTTCAATCTGTCTCACCAGGATGGAGTATGGCAGCATTATCATGTCCTCATTCTAGACACTATGTCTCTTTTATTGAAGGCTAAGATCATCTTAGCTTCTTTGGCTGCCAAATAATATAGACTAATATTTAACTCCCAGTGCATTAAAACAGTGATATCATTTTTAGGTGAATTGCTGTCTAGATCTTCCTTCTCCATGTTGTACTTGTGAAGCTAATCTTCTTTTTTTTTAAATTAACTTTTGTTTATTTTTAGTTTACATCATTTATTTCCACAAGATTTTGAGTTGCAAATTTTCTCCCCATCTTTCCCCTACCCACCACCCCAAAACAGTGATCCTACTGTATACCCCCTCCTCCAATGTGCTCTCTCCTATATCCTTCCCTATCACTCCTCTGACTTTCTGGTAGGGCAAGATGGATCTCCCTACCCCAGTGCCTGTATATCTTATTTCCCAGTTGGATGTAAATAATAATACTAATGATAATGATATATTTTTTTTAAACATTTGATTTTAAAACTTTAAATTCAAGATTCTTTCCCTTCCTTCCTCGTCACCCACCCTTACTGGGAAAATAAGCAATTCAATATAGTTTGTACATATGTAGTTATGCAAAACATTTCCATAATGGATGTATTGTGAAAGACTGACTATATTTCCCTCCATCCTATCCTGCCCCACACTTGTTCTATTCTCTACTTTTCCCTGTCCCTTTACAAAAGTGTGTGCTTCTAACTATCCTCCCCCCAACCTGTCCTCCCATCCATCTCTCCCCCTCTCATCCCCTTTCCTCCTACTCTCCTGCAAGGCAAGATACCCAATTTAGAGTGTATGTCATTCCCTCCCTAAGCCAAATTCAGTGAGAGTAAGATTGGCCCATTCCCTCTTGCCTTCCTGTTCTTCCCCTCCCTTGTAACAGTCATCCCTTACCCCTTCTATATGAGATAATTAACCCCATTCTGTCTCTCCCCGTCTCCTCTCATTATATTCATCTCTCACCTCTCAATTTCACCTTTTAAATATCATCCCTTCCTATTCAATTGATCCTGTGCCCTCTATCTCTGTATACCTATGTATATATATACATACACACTCACATATGTGTTTATACACATATATACCCTCCTATATAGGCATATATGCACATATACATGTACATACACACACACACATATATACATACGTACATACACACATTTATATTCCCTTCAACTATCCTCATACTGAGAAAAGTTTTGTAAGTTACAATTATTGTTTTTCCATGTTGGCATGTAAATAGTTCAACTTTGATAAGTTCCTTATGATTTCTTTTCCCTGTTTACTTTCTAATGCTTCTTGTATTTGAATGTTAAATTTTCTATTCAGCTCTACTTTTTCATCAAGAATGCTTGAAAGTCCTCCACCTCATTGAATGATCATATTTTCCCCTGAAACATTATACTTAATTTTGCTGGGTAGGTGATTCTTGGTTTTAATCCTAGCTCATTTGATCTCTGGAATATCATATTCTAGGCCCTTCAGTCCCTTAATGTAGAAGCTGCTAGATCATGTGTTATCCTGATTGTATTTCTACAATATTCAAGTTGTTTCTTCTTGCCTGCTTGTAATATTTTCTCCTTGATCTGGGAACTCCAGAACCTGGCTATAACATTCCTAGGAGTTTTCTTTTTGGGATCTTTTTCAGGAGGTGATCAGTAAATTCTTTCAATTTCTATTTCAATTTTCTATTTTGGTTCTAAAATATCAGGGCAATTTTACCTGAAAATTTCTTGAAGAATGCTTTCTAGGTTCTTTTTTTGATCATGGCTTTCAGGTAGTCCAATAATTTTTAAATTGTCTCTCCTGGGTCTATTTTCCAGATCAGTGGTTTTTCCAATGAGATATTTCACATTGCCTTCTATTTTTTTCATTTGGATCTGTTTCATAGTATCTTGATTTCTCATAGTCATTAGCTTCCATTTGCTCCAATCTAATTCTGAAGGGATTATTCTCTTCAGTGAACTTTTGAAATTCTTTTTCTATCTGGCAAATTCAACTTTTTAAGGCATTCTTCTGCTCATTGGTTTTTAGGTCTCTTTTGTCATTATAGTTAGTCTGTTTTTTTTAAGGTGTTATTTTCTTGAGTCAGGTTGTTTACTCTCTTTTCATTATTTTCTTGCATCATTCTCATTTCTCTTCCCAATTTTTCCTCCACTTCTCTTATTTGATTTTCAAAATCCTTCTTGAACTCCTTCATGGCCTGTAACCAATTCATATTTTTCTTGGAAGCTTTTTGGTGCAGGAGTTCTGACTTTGTTGTTTTCATCCTGTTCCATGCTTTGATCCTTTTTGTCCCCAAAAAAGGAGTCTAAAGTTGTATGGCTGTGCTTGCTTTGTTTTCTTTGCTTGCTCAAGTTGCCACTCAATTACTTGACTTTTGAGCTCTTTGCCACAGTAGAACTCTGCTTCTAGAGGGGGGAGCTTTGTCTCAAATCACTGGGCTTTTCATAGCTGCTGGAGCTATTACGAGGCTACTGTCTCTACAGCCCCTACCAGCTTTGGCTCACTGGTCATACACCTCAGGACCACCACACAAGACAGCTATCCATATCCAGGCAGGTTAAACCAAGAACACTCTGAATGGTTGCTTGGCCCCCTGAAATCTACAGGCCAGAAGCTCTGAAGCAGCCACGTGAACATGGCTGCTGGGCCATAGCTTCTGTTGCTTCTGGCTCTGGGGGCAGAGGGCTGGACCCACTCCTCTGTCCACCCCAGATCTAGCCAAGTTCCACTGATCTTTTTCTTTTTCTTTGGCATTTATGGTTCGATCATTCTGGAAACCACCACAGTTTCTGGTGATCCACTCTCCCAAATGCTCCAGCATGGGCTGGTTGGGGCCACCGTGGGGCTAAAACCGCAGGCTCATCCGGGGCTGGGCTCTGCTCCCAGCATGCTGTGATGGACCCTTCCTTTCTGCCTGCTAGGCTGTCTTCAGCTAGAGATTTGTTTTTCTCCATCACTTTGTGGGTTCTGTAGCTCTAAAATTTGTTTAGAGTCATATTTTATAGGTATTTGAGGAGGTTATTGGGGGAGACACAGAGTTTTCCTGCTTCTATGCCACCATCTTGACTCCAGCTGATTTTCTTTTAATGCAACTGTGAGACTTTACATTTGTTATTATTAAATTTCATTTCATTATATTGGGCCCATCATTCTAGCTTGTTGTCAATTTGGATTCTGAATTTGTCATCAGATATTAGCTATTTTCCCCAACTTTGTATAGTCTGCAAATTTATCACTATAATCACAAGGACTGTGATTGGTCATATGATTTAACTAAATAGGGAGTCTCCTTTTCTAAGGCAGATTGACATCTTCTCTGCCTCTGAGAGTCTTAGAGAACTACTTTGAATTCTGAGAGGTTAAATGATTTGTCCAAGGACCCAGAGACAGAATGTTTCAGATCTTGACCTTGAACACAGGTTTTCCTAATTTGAGGTCAGTTCTCTAAGCCCTGTATCAGGATTAGTATGGTATGCCCTGTGGTCACAAGCATGCCTACAAGATATGCTAGGTCTGCCACTTTCATCTCCCCTCCAGAAAGGAAGAACCAATATAAACAATGGCCTAGCACACCTTGCACTTCCTCTAGGTCAGTGGTATCAAATTAAAATAGGAATTGGGGCCAGTAAATTATACTTAAGAATCTCCATGGGCCACATATTGATTAACTTTTAAAATGTAATATCTGCGTTTTATTTTATTTTAATTTATTTTGTTAAATATTTCCCAATTACATTTTAGTCTGATTCTCACCACCTGTGGGTTATGTGTTTTATACCCCTATTCTAGAACTATCCATATCTGTGTTTGATTAGTATGCTGACTCTTAGAGTTATCATGGAAAGAACACTGTATTTATAGTAGGAGGATTCAGGCTCAAATCCTAGTACTCCTACAAACAAAATGTCATGCCATCTAAAAAAAACCCCACGACTCTTTGGATTTAAATTCCCTTATTTTTCAAATTAGGCTATACTTAATATTCCTTCTAACTCTCAATTTTATGATCACTACTTTTTTTTGCAAATGCTTAAAAAAATTTTAATATAAAGTAATTTCCAAGGTCCTTGAACTCAAGAGCTATGTCTTCTCAAATGTTTACAGCTCTTCTAGCACCCAGAACAGTGTTCTGCATGCAGAACTTGATATGTCTATTGTCTTTATTATACATTTTAGAATTTTATCAATAATCAAAATCAAGGTCAATCACTGACCCATAGTTTTAGAACATACCCTAGTCTCTCTTTTGGGAAATTGGGACAATAACAGCCCATCTCTAGTCTGTTAGCACCTCATTGGTTTTCTACAATTTGCCAAAGATCACTGGCAGTGTTTTACCAATGATGTTTGTGATTTCTTTTGGTACCCTGATATGTAACTAATCTAGGTCTGATATCTGGACTCTTCTACAGATTTCTTACTATTTTCTCTCTTATCTTGGGCTTCAGCTCCTTAGACATTTTAATTCTCTGCTCAGAAATACTAAATTATTAAAGAATGAAGAATTTTTAGTAAAGCTTTATATATAAGGGGTTCATGATACTGCCTTGATATATTTGGTGTAAGATGGTAGCACAGGGGAGATTAGACATTCTGTATAGCCCCAGATGTTAGAGCTGTGGTCACTATAGTTGAGGGGAGATTTTGACCCTATTGGTGTAAATTCTTTTCAATAATTAGAATTGTTCCCAAAAGGAATGGGCTGCTTTGGGAATGATTCTTTATTACTGAAATAGTGCAAATAAGAATTCGCAAAGAGTATTGTTAACAGGATTCCTGGAAGATGTGGGAAATTGGGATAGATGAGTATTAGTAGGAAGTAAGAATAGGTAGTTAGTCTTAATAGGATGCAAGGATAGGCAGTTAGTCTCTGAAACTAGCCTTCTTAAAATAATTCCTAAGCCTGTCAATGAATTAACGCATAGTGTGGTATCATTGTATTCCAGGAATTCACCCTTGGCTCTACTATGCAACATTTTAATCAATGATTTGGATGAAGGTAAATGACCAAATTTGTGTACTGGACAGAGTGGCCCTTGGGACCAGGAAGATGAAGGTTCAAGTTCCAATTCTGGCACATAATCTCATACTCCTGATAGATTCCTCGATTTACTGAGACTAGCCTTTTTGCTGTTCTCCAAACAACACTCTCCACCTTTCTGCCTTTGTTATTTCACTAGCTGTCTCCCGTGCTTAGAATGTTCCCCTCCTTTATTTCTGCCTTCTGGCTTCTCGGGCTTCCTTCTAGTCCCAGCTACAATCACTCTTCTACAAGAAGGCTTTCCCAGTCCCTCTTAATTATAGTGCCTCACCTCTGTTGATTATTTCCAGTTTATCCTGTATATGGCTTGTTTGTACACATTTACTTGCATGTTCTCTCCCCATTGGATCATAGGAACCATTTTTTAAACCTTCCTTTCTATCCCTAATGTTTAGCATAGGGCCTAGAACATAGTATGTTCTTAATAAATGCTTATTGACTGACAAACACATAACTTTCTGACATATAATTTAACCTCTCAGTGCTCTGGGTAACTATCTAAGAATATTGTAAGAAGATACTGACCTGAATTGCTACCAATGGTAAATTTTCTCATCTGCATGTTTCCTATGCCAACATAATCATAGATCTAGTCCACATCCCTTATCAAATTTACAGATGTTATATTGGGAGGGATAATTAACATGATGGATGACAGAGTCAGGATCCAAAATGATCTTAACATGTTAGAACTATGGGTTGAATTGTAAACTGTGTTTAATAAAATAAAATCAATCAATTAATTAATTAATAGGGATAAAAATGTATTCTTTACTTGGGTTAAAAAAATCATCAGTACAAGCATAGGAAGGGAGTGGTGTGGGGATGCAATCAAATAGTTCCTATGGAAAAAGATTTGGGATCTTGAGGACATTTAGCAGATCACTAATTCAATTGAGTCAATAATAATATTTTAAAAAATGAAAAATGAAATTTAAGGCTGCATTAATAGTGCAAATAATTTAGAATGGGTATTTTGCACTCATCATACACTTTACACTGAGTATTTTTCTCTATTCTAGGGCACACATTTTAGAAAAGACAAACCTGAGCAAATAACAAGTAGAATGACTGAGATGGTGAAGAAACTAGACACTCTACATATGGAATTTGGTTACTAAAACTGGTTATGTTTAACTTGGAGAAACTCAAACTCTGGGACAGGGATGAAGGTATAGCTGTCTTTAAATATCAGAAGGGTTACTGAAGAAGAAATTAGTTTTGCGCGTCTTGGCAGAAGAGGATAAATCTAGAAGTAATGGGTAAAAGATGCAGTGATGGATTTTGACAGGACATGAAGAAAAACATGACAACTATAAGTGTCCAAAAAGTAAAAAGGGTTGACTTAAGTATGCTTCTTCCACTGAAAATCAATAAATGAAGGCTGAATAGTCACTCATTGGGGAATATTATAGAGCAATGGTGTCAAACTCAAATAAAAGTTTCCTAAATCTTAGACAAGTATCTCTGTGGACTCCATATTGACTTATAAAATAGAATATTGCTGTTATCTATATTCTATTGCATTTTTATTTATTTTGTTAAATATTTCCAAATTACATTTTAATCTAGTTTTACCAAACTTGGGAGTGTTGAGAGTGTGAGAAACACATTTTTTGGGATCTCAGGACTTCCCAGGCAAGTCAGGGAGGTAGCTTGAATGAGCTTCCATGTCCACTGCTCTCTTATGGTCCCTTAGGAAGATCCACATGATGTACCCCTTAAAACAGCAAACCCCTTCTCAATGAAAGAACTCAGAAACAGAGTATGCAGAGGAAGGTGTTTATTATACTTCCAGCAAGGAAGCAGGTGCGGTGCTCAATTAAGGACACACCCACACTGATGCAGAAGCAAGAGTGAGGTTTTACAGTTCTGTCCATCCTGGTAGACTTAGGGTTAGTCAACTTCCTCGTATTCCTCACTCTATTTCCTTACGTTCCCTCTACACATGCAGATTTTGTGCAGATTACATAGGTGTGGTAGTCAGGATACTTGAGACCTGACTGGAATTGACTTCTTATAAGGTCAGAGCTGTGTGTCACAACCCCACCTTTCTTGTTCCCTGTGGTCATTGTCATAGTTCCAGGAACGCCAGGGTTTTAATAAAGTAAGATAATCGAGAGCCTCCACACAGCTAGATAATCAATAGCTTGATTATCTTCTAATAACTTTTGTGGGAGCAAAATAAGATACCATTATATCCCCTCTTACAGAGACCTGCAATGGAGCCCATGGCCATGTATTTGACACTTCTGTATTATGGAGCATATCTTTGCTAAGGTATAATTTGGACTAGATAAACCTGAAGTCTCTACAAACTCTTGGTTTTATGATTTTATGAATTATTTCCAGTTCTAAAGTTCTATTACTCTGAATATATAGTATCTGGACATTATCTGGAAATTGGATTAAAGAAAAAACAACACCTCCTATATACGAATTTGTGTGTGTGTGTGTGTGTGTGTGTGTGTGTGTGTGTGTATGTTTCCACATACACACGTCAAATAGAATTTCATATAATGTGAGTCACGGAAAATAATTTCATTTAAACAAACTTAAACAAAGGTTCTATTTCATTAAGGCTTTACAGAAGAAATTGTTATTTGTCCTTCATTCTTGAAGAGGACCAATGACGTCAGGGAGGTAATGCCATGACTTGCAAGTGAATTGGATTTAAATGAGCCAGCGTTGTACAAAGTCACCAGCTTCACTTTCTCCTCTGAAGCCATATGGGTCCAGTAGCAAGATATAGATCAGAATGACTGGAGATGGCTTTGCTACAGAAGGAATAACTATAGAAAGAAAATTTGATGACTTCGTCTATCTTACATTGGCTAAGTTTTACTATAGTCTGATGCCTTTCTTTAATTTCAGCAGTCAGAAAGGGGGAAAAACGGGGTGGGGAAGAATTCATTCATTGTGCCTGTTCCAACTCTCTGAACAAACATACCAGTCCTGACATACTATTGTTTTTCCTGATTTCAGCTCAGAAGGCTTCAAAATGTTCTTTCCTGTTCTCTCCTTGCATCCATGTTTGTGGCAATTTGCTTTGTGAGACAACTGCAAGATCTCCATAAAAAGAAAGTCTGATCTTTGCAGAATAGACAACCCATGACCTCTCTGTCTTCAAATTAGTTACCAAAGGTTTATTGATATGAATCAATAGATTCTTCTCCAGGATCTTTGCTGTGTTTTAATAATGTTTCTCCCCACCCTATAAGCTATCAAGGCCAAGTTTTGGAATGCTTCCGTGTCTCACTGCTTCAATCTTGACTCACTTTTACTACCCTCTTCAGGAACCTTAGAATCATGTGCTATCTTTTAAGAGGAAGCACAGAAATGTATGTTGTAAATAATCTAAATTAAACTTGGCTTTGAAATGCTGGAAAACCGCTTTCTGATTTACAATTCTCCACACTCGTTCTCCTAATATACCTTCTCAGAGTTGTGCGTGTGTGTCTTTACATGGGTGCTATTTCCAGAAAATCTGAACACTGGCTAGTGAAAACAAGGCAAAGCAAAAGGAAATTTCATAGTCTATCTGCAGTTCTGGGGTCTTTGGCTTGTCTTGTTTCCTTACATAAATCTACTGAATTTAAATTTGCTGGACATAAGAGATCACAGGCAGAGGCTTAACTCAGAATTTTTGCAGCTGGGTCAAGAGATGCTTGGAGGGAGATAATAGAAGCAGAGAGCTTACATCACTGGCCTGAGAAGTGTTGTCAATTCAACAAACATTTATTAATTAACATTTTTAGGTGCTATATTCATGTGAGGCTACAAAAATAGAAAGGTAAGGTCTCCTGCCTTTGAGGTGCTTATATTCACTTGAGGGATACAATATTTAAACAGATAAATAAATGCATCCTAATTTATGGAGGCAGAGAACTCTGACACAAAGGAGGATCAAGAAAACTGTCATATAGGCGATAGCACATGTTAAACTTTGAAGGAAAATAGGAATTCTAAGAGACAAAGCTGAGGATGTAGAATATTCCATGCATGAGGGGCAACTTATGCAATATATTTTCTTTCTAAGATCAACTAAAGATATGCCTTGTTTTATTATGCTTTCCTTTATTGTACTTTGCAGATACTGCATTTTTTCTTTTTACAAACTGAAGATCTCTGGCAACCCTACATTCAATAACAGCACCACTTTTTTCCAACTGCATGTCTTCCCATAATGTCTCTGTCACATTTTGGTAATTCTCACAATGTTTCAAACTCTTTCATTATTGTTATATTAGTTATGGTGATCTGTGATCAGTGAGCTTTGATGTTACCATTCTAATTATTTTGGGGTGCCATAAATCATGGCCATATAAAACTCAAACTTAATTGATAAATGTTGTGTGTTTCCTGACTGCTCTCTCCCTCTCCCTCTCCTCTGGCCTCCCTAGCCCCCAAGACACAATGATACTGAAATTAAGACAATTAATAATGCTTCAATGGTCTCTGAGTGTTGATGTCAAAGGAAGAGTCATCAACTTGAGGCAAACTTCATTTTTGTCTTATTTTTAAGAAATTGCCACAATCTCCTGAACCTTCAGGAACCACCACCCTGATCAATCAGTAGGCATCAACATGAAGGCAAAAAACATCCACCAGCAAAAAGATTATGAATTGCTAAAAGCTCAGATGATGGTTAATATATATTAAATATATATATATATATATACACACACACACATAAATATATGTATATATACACATAAATACATATATGTTTAGCAATAAAGTATTTTGAGATTAAGATATGTACATTTTTTAGACATAATACTATAGTGCACTTAATAGACTTCAGTATAGTGTTAACATAACTTTTATATGCACTGTATGAGAAATGCTGACAGTTTGCTTTCCACAGATTTTATAGGAACAATGGGTGTTCCAAAAACAGACACTGTGCAGGGCATGGAGGAAGGTATAAATCAGGATAAGGGAGGAACAGTAGAGCACCCTATACAACCAGATAGCTGGAAGAAATCTAAGTTTCCTCCTGGAAGAGGCCTGAGCTAAGCTGGCTCAGATCAGTTAGGGTTAAGGGATGGTCAACAACTTTTCATTAACACACATGCTTAACTAGTTTCACACATATTAGCTGGCAAACCCCATATAAAATTAGAGTCTCATTATCCAATAATGGGATGCATGAAGCTCATATTGGGTGGAGGGAACATAATAAGGAGTACATATATGTAATGGGAAGGTCAGAAAGATTGTAACCTAGAAGAGTGTAACAGTGATCAATTTAGCAGATACTTAGCCCTTAGTAACTTCGGGCTAAGTATGGAAGGCGTAAGCTCTGTCTCCTGCTCCTGATGTGGCAGGAGGGGATTGGCTGAGACAGGGGGCCAGTGTGTGTATATAAGAAGAGTTCTGGAGACAGAGAAACAGAATCAGGGTTGTTCCCCCTAGTGGCTCCTGGTGGAGGAAACAGGATTGTCCCAGTGTCTGGGAGCTGGGCTTGCTGGACTGAGAACTGAGTTGGAGTCTTCTATGAGACCAGAATCTGGTGAAGGCTGCCTGGAAGGCTGAGAGGGCTGCCTGGAAGGCCTCCTGGAAGGTCCTCTGGAGGGCCGAGATTTCTCCTGGGTCTTAGGGCCAGCTCCACTGCTGGAGGACTGAAGAAGCATGACTTTGTTCATGGTTTGGCTGATCATTGAGTTCCCAGCAACAGAAGTGGTGAAGGGTTTGAGATGTGCTGGACCCTGTGAACTTCAGTGTATATCAGGAACTGCCCAGAGGACTGGACAAGGACCTGGGAGCTGTCTGCCCCTGAATCCAGGTGACTGTTTGGTGTACTCATGTACTGGGACCATGGAAAGGGATCCAGGGAGTCTAAGAGACCACCCTGAGTCAAGATGAAGAAAAGGCCTCTCCTTGGATATTGGACGAGTTTACTAGACATTGAGGGCTAGAGGGTTTGTGTATTTTTCTAATGATTGTATTTAGTGACTGATTGCTAGAAAAGTGCTTGATTAAGTTAATCTGTGGTTGCCCCATGAGTGGAAGATTGATTATTGTATTGTGAGTAGATGAAATGATTAAATAAGGAGGGTTTCTCCTTTAGGGAAACCAGATGATTATTCTTTTGTTCTTTGTTCTAAATATTGAGGCCACCGTAGTGAAAACTGTGTGGCCATTCTAATGTTAGGCTGTTATGAACACTACATTGTGATTTTCTGTAATAAGATCTAATGTTGTGAATGTTATATTGTGATTTGTTGTGAATGTTTGCCTTGATTTGTAATGGAATAAATGGAGTGTTCACTATACTGTGTAATCTTAAACTTAAAAGCTGTTCACAGTAGCATTCTTTTGGGAATCTACTTGTGCATGGCGTTACAAAGAGCTGGAACCAATCCCAGTTCTGAATGGGGGAACAAGGCAGGAAATTCAAATGGAAGCATCCTAAAAGGGCTTGCATTTGTCTGATTCTTCATAGTTTTTTGAGGAGGCTACCCATTTATTCAGGAGAGAATAAATGTAAAATAAAGATAATGAAAACCTTCCTGGCTATTCAACAAGTATTGTTTATTCCTAGACTGAATATGTTTATAACAACTGGAAAACAGAAAATTTTGGGACTTGCTTTGTCAATATTTTCTTTGGTCTGGAACTTCACTTGCAATTTTTCTTAGGTATGTCGTTAAAGTTCCAGTTTCTGCAAGACGTCTTTCTTTATTCTTTTTTTAATCCCTCTGAGATTACCTCAAATTTATCAGTTCTATGTTGTTGTGTTATATTAATTACATGTTGTTTTCATATATAATTTAGTATATGATATGACATACATAATAATAAAACTATGTTATGTTACGTAACAGTATGTTGAATATATCATATATTGTTAGATTATCTTGTGTTGTTATGCCATGTCATGTGATATTAAATACCTCATTTATAAATAGTTGTTTACATGTTTTCTCCCTCATTAGATTGTGAACTTCTTGAAAGCAGGGACTATTTTTGTCTTTCTTTGTATCCTCAGTACTTAATGCTGTGACTAGCACATAAAAGGCACTTAAGAAATGCTTGTTGACTTGAAAAATATCTGAGTGTTTAAATATACTACAAGCTTGGTATAATTTAGCAATGTGATATAATATCTAAAAAGCTAATTTTGGTTGCCTCATAACTAGAATGTGCAAGAGAATAGTTCCTTGATTAGATAACATACTGATTATTTCTAGGCACCTTATTTTAGAGAAGATCTTGACGACTGAAGCACATTAGGTAAAGGTGACCAGAAAAGGTGAGAAAAATAGAGCTTTTATCATATGAGGAGTGGTTGGAAGAATTGATTTTCTTTAGCATGAAGAAAAGACTGGAGAGAACATAAAAGCTATATTCAAATTGTTCAAAGGTTGGAATATAGAAGAGTGATTATATTTTTCTGTTTTTGCCCAGTAATAATGATGGAATGGGTAATAATGGTATAAAGGGTAATAATTGGTAAAGGGGGGAAAGAGGCAGATTTTAACTTGATAAGCGGGGAAAAAAACTTTGGAACAATTCAAACTCCTCATTATTAGAAGGCTTTGAGGTTGAAATGCCACTTGTAGTCATTTTGGACTTGTAAGGTCTTCCAAATCTGAGATTCTAGAATTCATAATGTTCATTGATAATGTTCTGCAATGTTGGTCAAGGCTGGGGACCTCACTGGGGCAGATCTTTTGAATGCCAGCTGAATATCTTGGGAATTCATTCCCCCCTCACCCTCTTAGACTAGGATAAGGTGAAAGGAACATCAGCGTTGGTGCAGGTTAGAAACAGTAGCAATAGGAAGAAGTAAGCTGGGAGCTATGGCAACAGAGATGGGCAGAGCAGGGCAAAGACCAATGCAATTATAATCTGGTCAGTATTTACTGAGATCCCCCTGAGATCGCCACTTTTATCAGACACCACAGACAGACAGAATGGCAGCAAACAGAATGGAAGAAAAGTCTCAGCGGGGAGTAGACTTTCTCCTTTCAGTTTTGAAGCCAAGCAGCTGAGGGGTTTCTTCCTTCTCCTCCCTTCCTCCTACTGATCGTCCTGTTCAGAGATTTATTTATGCTAATCTTTCAAGGCTGTAATATTTAGTCATTAAGCTTAATTCCTGGATGTCTCCACACCTTGTTGCCTATACTCATCCCATGATTCTTATTGTATTTCCCTGGGAACCTTGGACTGTGCTTCTGTGATGCTGGGCTCTGATAGGTGAACTTTCACCTCATCTTGCCCACCCTCTACCTCACGTTACCCTTCTAGTTCTAGTTTTGTGTCTCCTTTCTATGTTAGAATATAACTTCCTTGTAAGCGAGAATTCTCTTTCTGGCTTGTAGTTTTATGCTCTACAGTAAATGAATGTTTGCATAGTCTCTGTCTCTCTCATTCTCTCCATCTGCCCTTGCCCTTCTCTATTGTTTTGCTGAGTACAATCTTAAATGTTATCAGGTGCAGGGAGCTTTGGGGGTGGGGTGGGAAATGGTCTTGATGGGGTTTTATATTTCTCTCTAGGGCCCTAAAGTTCTAGTTTAGGAAGTTAAACCTACATTTCAGTTTTTGTAAACGATCCCAAGCAGAACCCTAAAACTTGAACATAGGATTCCTTCGACTTCCCCTAGGAAAATAATCCAACTGTCTCAGTGTCACACAGGGATACTCGTTTCAGTGCATTCTTTCTCATTCTCATTCCCACATATTCCATTGTATAAAAGGAAGAAATAGAAAAATGTGCACCTCTCAAAGAATATAGTCATACGGTAAATTTCCCAGTCCTGATTGGTCATGCTTTTTTCTCTCAGGACTTCACTATTAATAACCTACTTCTCACACCCAACCAACAGTATCGTTCAAAACCAATGGCTGAGTGCTCTGAGTGTCCACAATACAGCTCAAAAGGCAATAGGAAAGATTTAGGATAGCAATGTGAAAGACCTTTTCAGACAGAAAAACACTTAAAGCTGCTACAGTGATTTATTTCGACAATGATCTTCCCCTGGAGCTTAAGAGTAAGAAGGGAAGATTTGGCAGTTAGCAGTCTTTGGTTTAGGTAGAGGTTTCTTCAAAGGAAAGAGGCTCAACTATGTTATCCCTTGAGTTTCCAGATACTACTGTATGTCACTAAAGCCCTAAGTAGAAGACTTATTTTCTGTGACATTTCTTTCTTTCTTTTAGTATTTTGCATACATCATCATGTTTTTGCCTAAGAATTACATATGATGCAAGAGTTTCACTGAGCGTGTGCACTGACTTCATTAATGGGTTGGTTTCATTTAATTTCTGTTGCATAGTTTTCATAAAGCACCATTTACTCTACTTCTAATAAAATAATTTCTATTCTGTTCAAGAGATGACCAAAAAAAAAAAAAGGCAAACCTGGACAATGATCCTGAATTATATTGGCACAATTTAATACTATTGCATTGAAAACATATACATCCATTATGTTTAATCTACTTAATATTAAGCATAATTTTACATAATATTTTTGACAGACAAAAATATATATTTTAGAACCACCATATGCATAAGCCTGGCTAATAGCAGATGTAAAATAAATTGGTTCCTAATTGCACATTATACCAGAGCAAATCCAGCTTGAAGACTGGAAGGGAAAATGACCATTTATATTTAAAATATTAACTCAATTCACTGCATAAAAATAATAATCAGAACCCAACAACCATCATACTACCTTCATTCCCTTTCAAGGTTACATTCAGTTCATCCACGTGCCAAATATTTTGTTGGATTTAGACAATATGATGAATAGTTTACTTGGGCTAATGTTTAACATCCCAGTTAACCAAAATAAGCTTGATGTTATGTATCAACTCTTGAAATACCTAGAAACATGGAAGTATTCCCAGTCATTTAAAAACACATGAAAATAAAGTAGACTGTCATGGTAGGAATGCTTTACCCACAAGTAGTGGGCCCAATTCTCCAACATTCTAAATTGTGGAGCAAATGCAGATCTGCTTTGAAAAAAAAGAGTTCCCTTACCTAAGGGCTCCCAATATAATAAAATCACAGGTCTAGAACCTACTCTAATCTTACTACAAATGCAGGTAATTTCTTAATTTATGATATTTGTGTTCTAACAAATTTCTATTCAGATCATATAATCATAGATTTAAACTTGGAAGGGACCCCAGAAGCCTGAATTTTCTTTTTGAAAGTGACTGTTTCCTTAACAATTTCCATTATAAATTTGGAATTATGTTCCCATTGGAAAAATACTTCTCCCTATCCCAAATGGAAATTACACTACACTGAAAGGTTTTAGATGGATATTTTTGTGACATTTTGGCTATTCTAGTATACCTGTGTTCTTATTTATTCTTGGAATTGCCCTTTGTACCCAGAAGTACAACTTTTCCTTTGGAAACTTCCAACACTTTGTTGCTTTGGGCTCTTCCTTCCCATTTCTCAGAATCCTTCTACTGGACCAGGAGAATTTTATCCATACCTGGAGATTCCTTGACTCTATAGCCTCAGCTTCTAGAATTTTTCTCTTTTCTACATCTAATACAGTTCTTGTCTTATTAAATACTTGGATTGAATTTTCCTTGTATCTGAGTATTTCTAGTGGCCAGTGGGTTATACCATTCCACTTTATAAGGATTGCCAACAATTTATATGATAAATTCATGTGATAATGAAGTGTTTCATTTTCCTATTTTGTTTACTCTGAAAGTTCAATTCAATGCATAAAGCTTGCTTAGAATGAAGGTTATCTATGTTCCATTCAGTGCTTTAAGAAAATTACAAAGGAAATCCAGAAACTGATTTTTCTTTCAGGAATATGAATGTTTATAGTCTATATTGAAAGCTATATCAACCTGGATTCTCTCTGTATAGGGCCAACACGCAATTACGGGAAGAATAAAACTTTAAACCAAAATGATTCAGCTTTTCTGTGTGCTTAATTGCTCAGCCCCCAACTTTAATTTTACACAAGCAACTCATATTACTCCTGAAATGTGGTTGGTGGAGAAAGTATTTCAAGATTCCAAAATGAATGCGTACAATTACACACATATGCTAATATGTACATATATATTTCTAAAACTCCAGAAAAGGAGCAAAAATAACATAATGAACAACCTCATGAAAGTTATGATAACACCAAATGTTAAAATTGATGGCTTCTTCCTTTTGGCAGCAGGGTTTATTTCTGCTTTTCTGATTCTCTACTTTCATCTTGGCTTTCATATTCACTGGATTCTCTTCTGTTGTGATTATCCACTCAATCTGGAGAATGAGCATGGGAGTGAGTAAATGCCACAATGTGCCATGCACCATTAGCCCAAATCCAAGGATAGGTAGTTTTTAAGTCTTCTCATTTTCCTGTTATTAAGATGATTGCCAGGGAGATGAAATGCTGGTAGGAAATATTTAGTAGACTACACAATGATTTAATAATTTGCTTTTTAGTTAACTGAGCCTGAGCTGTGCTGGTAACAACATTTATGTTTATCTGCTTTGATACTGCCTTCCAATATCAACTTCAGAAGTGAAGCCAGAAACTTCTTTTTTCATGATGGCAAAATTATATTTACTTCAGGCAAAGCATAAATGTTTATTGCTCTCCCTAGCCCCTTTTGTTGAATTTCTAGCTCAAATTATTGCTTCCAAGTTTTCTAATAATTCTGTTCTGCTTCTAGGTGTATTCTGTAAATAGATACTGGCGGTGGGCACACTAAGGGAACCAGAGTTCCTCTCTGACAGCAGATATTGTTTGCCTAAAACCTTGAACATTAGAAAACACTCACTTGAAGATATTCACGAATTTACATCTGGGGTTAGCAGCCATTCCTATGGAAATCCCTAACTGAAAAAAACAAAAACTATGTCACGCAGCTGATAAGACTTTCAGCCTTCTATTTCATATAGATGTTATAGGATTTTCTGAAATCTCACTTCAAGAACAATTTAGTGGCTGATTCAGGACACTTTTTAGAAGGATGACATTATGCTGATCACCTAGTGTAAAAAGAAAGGCTACTTGTTTTTCTGGATGGGTCATCTCCTCACAAGATTTTGGCTGAGACTATCAATTTTCTGTACACATCTATTTCCCCTGGGATCCCTGTAAAATATATACATTTTGAAAAATACTCTACAAACCCATCGCTGCTGTCTCTTTCCAACAGGACAAGCCTCAATTCCTGGATATTTGTAAAATTATCTGGAAATGTTATTAAAAAAACAATGAATGTGGCAAACATAATCACTGATTTCCTAGAAGGCAGCCCACCCATTCTTCTTGATGTGACTTGGATTGGTGCAGTGGTGTTTCACTCTGGTTACACAACATCCTGAAGTCTTATTTATGTTTAATCTTTTCCTTTAAAAGCTGCATATCATCCTCTGTTGGCTATGTGATTACAATACCGTCTCTGGGGAGACAGTATTTCATCTCATGGAGTCAATGTAAAGTATCTTCAGTACTTGAGCCTTCTGGGCTTGACGGGATGTCAAGGAGGGCCTCCTTGTTTGTAAAAGTTGAGCTGAGAGTCAAACTCTGCCGAGGCTTCACAGGTGCAAGCTCATCTAATTTAATATTTTCATTTTTGACCAGAATTGTCTTGTCCATATTCTCTTCACTGTGCCTGGCAACTACAGCATCAAGGAAGTCTAACTTGGGAGGCAGGGTTCCACTTTCAAATAGGTATTTGGCAAGATAAGAGACAGAGATATTGGACAAGAAGGAGATACACATAGCAAATGTTTTAAATGGGAATCTCTGGTGATAAATGCCATCTTCATCACGGTAATGACCAGGGTATAAGATCAATGGTTGCAGGTAAAGATATGGTTCTCCTCCAGTTATTCTGAATATGAGACCAAGCACATATCCCACCATGGCACCATATGTGTTGGTTCCTTTGATAAAGAGCACACACAAGAGTTGAGGAAAGATGATTATGTAAACAAGGTCAGAACTGAGATACCAGAGTCCATAAACGGATTTGGCTAATAGGGCCATTGTGGTAGCTGCTGCTCCAAAAAGAAACACAGTAATTCTCATAACCCAGACGATTTCCCTATCGGATGCCTAAAAGAAAAATTCACAGTATTAATGGATTGACTCATTTCAATAAAAATAATTTTCCTTTATTTTCCAAATTTTTGTAGCATTTTCTGTGGTTCAAATAGCTTTATGCAAAAAGAAAGTTAAACCATAGGGCCCATGTCCAATGTAGTTGAGATCTCCTAGTAGAGGGTTATTTAAAAGATTCAAGATGTCTTCTATAGTGGAGAGATGGAAGAATGCAGTTATGGATGCATGTGACTTCTATTATAAAGGGTGAGAAAGGAGGTGAACAGGCTTATCTGAAAGTATGTGGGAATGACCTAAATGTTCTTCCTTATAGCTAATATAGTAAGGAAAGATTTACTTTACTTTGTGAACTTTTTGGATATGCTTTGTGCATTTATTTAACTTAGTAAAGTGCTTGAACCCTGGCTTTAGGACTCCCTAAAAGCATTATGGTCAAGGGTGTGGTGGGGTAGGAGTTGGAGAGTAAACATGCATTTGGAAGGTGTGTTCTCTGATTTCTCCATGCCCTTCAATAGAGATAATCTAGCACTCCACTATGGAACCAAATTGGGCAATTGGGTGGCACAGTGGATAGAATGTTAGGCTTGGAGTCAGAAAGACTTCATCTTCTTGAATTCAAATCTGGCCTTAGACACTTACTAGCTGTGTGACCCTGGGCAAATCACTTTGTTTGCCTCAGTTCCTCATCTATAAATGAGCTGGAGAAGGAAATGGTAAACCACTCCAATATCTTTGCCAAGAAAAGTCCAAATGAGGTCGTGAGAGTTAGACATGACTGAAATAACTGAACAACAGAAATGCTACCAAATGAGATCAGCCTGTCTTTTTGTTTCAATGACTATGGGAGAAAAATCTTGGTAAGATGATATACTAGAAAGAGCACTAAGCTTGGAGTCAGCAGTGACCTGTATTCAACTTCTACCTCCAATACTTTATGCTCTTATGACTGTGAGTGAATTATAGAAGGGATCTTATTGGCTATTGAGTCCAAGTCCCTTATTTACAGATGAGGTAAAGGAAGTATGGAGAATTTAGTTGATGTGCTAAGGACTGTATAACTAGTAACCACATTAAGTGTGATATGAGCCAATCTTCCTGTTCAGTGTTATACCCATAGGCTCAGTGTCCTTATGTGCAGTATGAGCACAATAATACCTGTAGCACCTATACCAAGGATCAAGTGAAATGACATACGTGAAGCGTTTTGCAAATTACTATATAAATGCCAGCTGTTATCAATCGCTATGTGTATCATCAATCAGGTCAATTTTGCTAGAAGAGACTTGTTAGAAGAGTCCTGTTAAAAGAAATCTGAGACATTTCCAGATTATATTTTATTTTACTCTCCTTTACATGCTTTATCCTCCAGCTAAATTGGTTAACCAAATTAATCAAGCCCAGCTCTTCCCTGGACTCTATAGAATATTAGCTAGCATTTATGTAGGACATTAATGTTTGTATTTGTAAAGCACTTTACTATCTCATTTGACTGATCCATACAGCTCATCCCCATTTTACAAATTATAAAGTGGAGGCAGATAGAAGCTAAGCAACTTTCCCAGGGTAACACAGATAGTAAGTGCTTGAGGTACGATTCAAACTCTCCTAATGTTTAGGTCTAGTGCTCTATCTACCAGGCTATCCTAGCCATCTCTGTGTTCTACTTCCAGTCTCAGTGATTTTACATAGGCTGTGTCTCTCCTCACTTCTGCCTCTTAGAATACTTAGTTTCTTTTCAGGCTTAGTCAGGTATCATCTCCTGCATGAATGAGGTCCTTCCCAATAATCTCACCTGCATATTGGATGATCTTGCTGACTCTTTGGTATTGCTTATCTGTTATCCATACCCAAAGCTTCTTAAGAACAGGAGTTTGTTACTCATTTTCTCTTTGTGTCCCCAGTGCCTCACATAGTGTCTCACACAAATTGCAGTAAATATTGCGTAATACAAGTTTATTGAATGTGATGAATTGTTGAATGTAACTTGAAGCTTCATTGACTGAGGAACTTAGACACTTTGGCTAATGAGTTATTGCTAAGCATCCTTGTAGATATGAAGTGAAAATCAAGCTGAAAGAAAAGTTATACCCAGATCTTGCTGTACATGAGAATGAGCTTATATCCATTCAACAGATTTGTCTCTATTAGTGCTAATACGAATAATTACAAACATTATGGTTTGCATTTACGTAATGATTCCACTTCAATAGGATAATGTCCCAACTTATTTTATGCCCTTAAATGAAATGGGAATCACAATTTCCCTTTAGAGACAGAATGATTATTTTTAAATTAGTACTTACATTTTGTCTGAATGACAGTTGGTAGATATTTCGAGCAAACATTGAACTTGCTGATAGAATTGAAGAATCTGCAGATGACATTACAGCAGCTGATACTGCACCAAGGCCAAAGAAAGAAATATATACTGGACAGAGATGCTGCAGCACAATGGGTAAAATCATATCTGCTTCTTGCCTTTCTACAGGTTCTGGAAGACCATATGTAGTCTTATTCCAGTCTGTCGGATTAAAATTTGTAAAAGTCAGGTACACTATTCATTTAAATCATTAGCATATAGACCTGGAAAACATCAAAAACTGAATACATCATAAAGCATCCTCCCCTCACCAAATGCCTTCACTTTATAAATAAGGAAATTAATTCCCAGAAACATCAAGTGTGTTACCCAAGGTCTCATGGACAGTAAAAGAGACAGAGCTGGAATTAAAATACAGACCTTTAGTTCTGGGTTCAACATTTTTAGGAAGGACATTGATAAGCTGAGCAATACACAAGGGAAGTCCACTAGAAGGGTGAAGGATCTCAATTTCATGTCATACGAAGACTGGTTAAAGAAAAATGTTTGTTTAACCCAGAGAAGAGAAACTTGGAAGAAGGGCAAGGGACATGATAGCTGTCTTCAGTATTTGAAAGATTAGGACATGAAAGAGGAATTAGTCTAGTTCTGTTTGTGTATAGAGACCAACCGATCTAAGAGAACTGGAATGCCTTGGGAAGGAGTGAGTCCTACTTCACTGAATATCTTTAGACAAAGCCCAAATGACCACTTGTTCAGGGTATTACAGAGCAAATTCTTTTCTGGGTGTGGCTTGGACTAGATAAGTTTTTCAACACTAAATTTCAATGATTCTCTGAGATTACATATTCCCACTGACAAGTCAAATGGCAGGTGTCTCTTAATGCTTCTTGGGTGAATATGGAAAGAATTTAACATGCAGTCCTTGTTAAAAATAGGAATAAAACAAGTTATTTTTGAAGCTATTACTTTGTCAAGGTTATTTCTCCTGTAACTTAGGTTATTATTTTTCTACCTTCCCATGAAAATGAACTGGAACTTTTGAGCCTGGGGTACCAGGCACTGTGGAATTCTAAAGCATTCTTGAATCAAACTGGTCTAAAGGAACAAATGTAGCTCCTGAGGTGCCAAGGATGGGAGTTACAGAATATTCTTCTTTGACGAATGTCATGAAAGATTATAAAATGGAACCCAGATTCCCTGAAAAGTGATTTGGGCTACTTGACTCATGGAAGCTGTAAAACCAACATACTTTCAGTGTCTATTAAAAAGTTTTCTTTAATGCCCTTTATTTTTACATCATAGTCACTTCTGAATTCACCAATATACCTCCTTCTCCTCCTCCCCCCAACACATATTAAATCTTTCCTTGTACCAACAAAAGAAAAAAACTGTAAATGAAGCACACGTGATATAGTGGCATTTGATAAGAAATAAAGCGTTCTTGGAGCTGCTAATTTCTCTACCAAAAGAAAAGTGATATATGACTTTATCTGTTCTCTGGGATTGTTACTGGCTTTTCAGTTGTTCACAATCAGGGTTTCTTTTAGTGACTGTAGTCCCTACATTGTATCATTCTGTATGTGGTGAATTTGCTTCTGAATATTTCATTTTGCACACATTCATAAAATATTCCTGTTTTTCTGAATTCCTTATGTTTAATGTTTCTTTTCAGCTATTCTTCAATTTATTAGCATCCTTTACTTTTAGAAT
Organism: Pseudochirops cupreus; assembly: GCA_028627135.1. Classification (NCBI taxonomy): domain Eukaryota; kingdom Metazoa; phylum Chordata; class Mammalia; order Diprotodontia; family Pseudocheiridae; genus Pseudochirops; species Pseudochirops cupreus. The sequence continues at coordinate 141,979,221 of CM053580.1, read as the reverse complement.
CCACAAAAAAAGTTTTGCTGTGAACATTTTGGCACATTTTATATCTTTCTTTTTTTATGATTTTGTCTTTTTGGGGAAAAGTAGTACTAGTTGGATCCCTGGGTCAAAGTGTATGTAAATTTCGTCACTTTCCTGAAAAAATTCCAAATGGTTATCTTGAATGATTAGACCAGTTGATGACTTCAATAGCAGTATATCTCTTTTTCCATACTCTTTCTAATGCTGTCTCTTGTCTTTCTCTTTTTTTGGGTCAAATTTGGCATTTTTTAGGGTTTGTGGTTAAAAGCACAGAGTGGTTTTGATTTTAAATTCTATAACTACTAGTGATCTGGAGTATGATTTTATATGGTCATTCATGGTTTGCAAGTTTTCCTTTGAAAACAGTTCATATCCTTTCACCTATCTGGGAATGATTCAGTATTATATAGTTGTGTGCGTGTGTGTGTGTGTGTGTGTGTGTGTGTGTGTGTGTGTGTGTGTGTGTGTGTGTGTATGTATCTTATATTTTCCCAAACAGCTTTTTCTTCTTATTTTATCTTTATTGATTTACTCTGTGTGAATGATTTTTCATTTTGAATGACTAAAATTATCTGTTTTATCCTTTGACACCTGTTTGGTTAAGAATTCTTTCTTTCACCATAGTTGTGAGGGGTAATACCATCTACTCTCTCTCTCTCTCTCCACACACACATATGTATATGTATATACATTTATACATGTATACGTATACATACATTTGGAGGTTACTGTAATTTGTTTTATGGCTCATTTTATACTAAAAGATTTCGAAGGTTGGAAATGAATATCCAAATCAACCAAATGATATGGGTTTTCAAGTCTATATGTATTAGTGACAATGGTGTTAGCAGTAACAAGATAAAACTTTACCTGTTGATGCTCCGACAGCACCAATAAGTATTGAAGGGACAGCCATCACTATGCATCCAAAAGCTGCCAGGAAGGATAGAACTTGAGCATAGGTTGCTGAAGATGATGACAGAACTCTTTGAAAATAGGCTTGCCATGGGATCCCTCCCATTGTCTGCAAATAAATCAAATACATTTCTTACTTCTGAGTCTGAAAACACTGCCAGGGATGGCAGTAACAATATGCTTCTGGATAATCCAATTACAGCTCCATTTCCAAAGTATGACTTTTGTACTAAGTGAATAGGGAATTCTCATCTCATGTATGGTAAATTGCCAGAAATTGTACAGGTTCTGATTCTTGTTAAAATTGGCATTACAGGAATTCACATACATAAATATAACTGAATTCTGTGGAAATCTCTCTAGATCATAAACCACCCAAGATATGATTTGTAAGTTCACTGTTGATTAGACCAGAGCACATCACTATCTTAGCAAGGGATTAAGAATGCCTTCCTAAACAGAAGGCGCTAATTGAAAATGTGACTAATAGAAGCTGTAAGCTTGGATACTGTGTAATATCTATCATCAAGAATCTTGGTAATAATACAAATCTTAGATGACTGATAAAGAAAGAACTTAAAATTCAAAATTTATCAGTTTGCAGTGTTGCTGATGGGAAAATGTACTTCTGTCTAACTGGCAAAGTACTCTAGTGCAGGAGAGGTCTATTGCTAGAGAAGAGATATGTATATCAATCAAATATAACTTAATGATGGCATGTGTGTTCTGAGATTTGTGGTTTCATCAATGTGGGGAATTCCTGGCATAGAAACACTGTCTACCATTGAGAATGGCAATTGCTTATAACTTACAGTTGTGGTGAGTATCTGTGACACTGAGAGATTAAATGGCATAGCCATGGTTACAAAGCTGGTACAAGTCTAAGGCAGAACTTGAACCAGGTTCTTCCTTATTCCCAAACTGACTTGTGAAACTACACTGGCATTTTCAAAGACATTATAGTTAAAGATCATCCTATTTATTTTATTCAGATGATACTACTTTTTCTTTTTCTGTCTCTGTCTTTCTCCCTGTATCTCTCCACAGTTGTTATATATACATAGTTGTGTTTGTAAATATATATGTATACAAATTATATATATACACATATACACACATGTGTATATGTTTATGTTTGTGTGTGTATGTGTGTACATAGCTTTGTCTACTGTGTCCTCCATTAGGCTGAGAGTTTCTTGAAAATAGGGACTATTTTTGGTCTTTCTTTTTATCCCTAGTATATAAACTAGAATCTGACATATAGTGGGTACTTAATCAATGCTGATGGACAACTGTTTAATTGTACCAGCTTCTCCCTCTCCTTGTTGCTGTGATGTACTGATCTCCACATCATTCTGTCATTTTCAATGTTCATACACACCTCTACATGCATACGTATATGCAATCACATGTGCATGGGTGCAACATGTGTGCACACACATGTGTGCACATGCATGAACACGTATATGCATCCATATACACATACATACATGCATACAGACACATGCATGCATGCATGCAAGAATATTCTGACTCACATTCTTTCTCCATCATTCATCTCTTGCCATCTTTAGGAATATCAGAATTCATTACGATGACCCCTTTAGCAAACTGATTTACTAGTTTTTCAGCTTTCTTAACTCCACCTACCTCTTTTACCACCATACATCAACTACATCTCACTCAGATTATATCATATCATTTCTTAGATTTGCATAATCTCCAAGATCCAGAACTCTGAAATTAAACTCTCCAACAAGTCACCACCTCCTTTTCTTTTCTTTTTCTTGTAGGTACTATGGACAATTCTTCCTCTTTATTGTGTTTTTTGGCCCTTGAACTCAAGTCCATCTCCCCCAATCTGACTTTGCTTTCTTTTATAACCCACCTTGACCCTATGGTTTGCCACTCTATCTCACTAGATACTTTAGAACTTCTAGATTCTCTAACTTTAGTCCTTCATTTGTGAATTCTTATTCCTTAGTAATTCTGCCATTTGATTTCTCCCTTCCTTCTCAATGACTGCTAAACATCACTGGAAAAAAATGTAAAATTTTTTGGTTGTGCTCACTATGAATTCATGGTATCTAACTTCAACTGGGTTATTGCAGATGTATGAAAATCTTTCAGTTGTACCCTTATTGATAGCTCATTTCACTATCTGCAGAGAGGCTGTTCTAAATCTTTTATTCTTTATTCTTCCAACTAAACTCATCAACAAGTTGCATACTTACATCCCTTGGTCTTATCTTGTACTTTAATGAGAAGCAATCAGAAGAATGTTAGAGCTGCTAGGGAACTCAGTTGTGTATTCCATAGGCAAAAGAAATCCCCATTCTAGCATAGGTGACAAATGATCAGCTGGCTTCTGCTTGAAGACCTTCAAGACCCACTACTTCTTAAGTTAGGCATTACACTTTTAAATTGCTACAATAGTTAGGAAGTGTTTCTCCCTCTCTAATCCCTCCTCCCCAGTTTCTAGCTTAAACCTGTTTCTTTGACATTTCCATCCATTGTTTCTAACTCGGCTTTCTGGGGTCAAGCAGAATAAATTTAGCCTTTATTTTACATGACAGCCCTTCAGGTATTTTAAGACAACTATTTTGGCCACATCTATCCCCCTCCCCCTCCAATTTTTCTTTTCTCCAGGCTAAACAGGTCAAATTCCTTTAAGAAGACTGAATACCACTCATGTAACTTTCCTTAGTCTCCACTTTATGTCATCCAGACTCTTTAGTACCTCAGTATCCTTCCCTTTGTTCACAAAAGAGACGTCCCTACTTCTACATACCTCTCTATCAGGTTTCCTCCCACTTTCTATGAGGCTTAGTTCAACAGTCATCACCCCACTCTCCTGCATCTTCCATCCTTTCTTTTTGCTTGGGTCCTTCCTATCAATATTACAGAATTATAGAATGTCAAAGTTAGAAGGAATCTCAGAGTATATCTAGTCCAACTGGAACATGAACAAAAATCCTCAACACTCCCTATCATCCTTTAAAAATTTCTTTCCCCTCATGCTAGAGTTTTTTAAAATACATTTTTAAAAACGTAGTGATATAGTCATGTTACTCTTCTGCTAAAAAAAAAAAAACAAATCCAAAACCTTCAGTAGCTCCCTTTTGCTTTAAAAGTAAATTTTCAGCTCCCGTGACTGGTATTTAAGACCTAGTGCCACCCTACCTTTCCACTCATTTCATATTACTCCCATCCATACCCTTTAGGCTCGTCAAACTATAAATACATCCTTTTAAAATACATCCCCTTATTTTTGCTTAGGCTGTTTCCTATACTCAAAATGTCTCCTCCCCTGATAAGCAACATCATTTTTACAAACTTTGATGTTGTTCAAAAGTTATCTTTATATTTTTGTCCCTCAAGGAATTTTGTATAACCCTAATATATGTAGACAACATACATTGTTAAAGGAAAGCTTTTGTTCAATGGAGCGAAATGTAAAGAAAAATAATAAACAGTAATATTTTATTCTCCTAAACCTCTAAAACCATGATTCTATTTCAGCCATCTCTGATACAATTTTCTTTTAGAACTTTGGACAGGATGGCAACATAAACTTTATTAAAAAGCATGCAGTGGAATTAAAAAGAATTTTTAAGTCAATATGATAATATCAAATCTAATCATATCATACTAAGAATTAAAAATAATGGTTCTTATTAAAAGGAATACTTTTTAAGGTGATCACATTGGTAGCAAAAGTAAGTAATTTTTGTTTTTTTTTTCCTAAAATACAGTTTCTTTTACAAAGAAACAACATTTAATAAAGTCATACTTTTTATGCTTTTGAAAATATGCCACTTTGCCCCTCATATGGGGAGAAACCTAGGCTGGTAGATTGGTTTTCTTTTTCCTTAATTCTTCCCTCTTCTTTTACCCCCAAAATACCTAGTTTCCTTATTCTGTCCCCTGACCACCCGGGGTTTCTCACTGTGGGAACCATTCCTTATAAGCATTCTTGACAATTTTTCCTTCTACCAGCTCACCCACACCCTCAAATGTTACCATTTTAAGTTCCTTCCCTTGAAGGCACTGCTAATTGGCTCACTCCTCACTCTGGAAAATTAATTTTATAGGTTGTTATAGTCTTAACCCAGCATTTATGTTTATATATTTATTATCTTGTGTTTTTACTCAAAAAGGCTTTGTGAGATTTTCTGGTACTGTAACATGCTGGTGGGAAAAAAAATTGGCAGGGTGGTGCCTCTTAAATTACAATGTGTTGACAGCTGCCTATTTCACCTATGCATAAGAACAGCCCAGTCTCAGAGCCAAGGTTATTACCCTTGTCTGTGACCTTGTTTTCTAACTTTAGCATCACTCAACTCCATCAACAAGCCAAGATTTGTTTTTTATTATTGTCATCATGCTGCCACATATATTTGATGCTTCACTGAAAATGAATGGACTCCCTGGGCTTACTTGGCCCATCTGACAGAATGTGACAGAATGTGGGCTTTCCTGGCCCACCTGACACCTGGTTTAGTTAGGGACTTTTAGTCAGTTATTGTGTGTGTCAAAATATGAAGAAGATTTACTCCATGACAAATCAGATATTTTATTTGTAAGTAAGATATCACTTACCAGTAAAAGAAAATTATCAATCCAAGTGAAGGCTTCGATTGATTTAATAGATCCCAACCAAGGCTCCTGGAAAAGTTTATGCCCAGCAGTGAACCCAATGTCTGCAACAGCATAATGTGACATCGCAAAAGGCACGCTGATCCACTGTAACAAAAAATTAACATTATGTTCCGATTTTAATAGTTCAAGGCACAGCCAGGATGGCAGAATAGAAACAGCACCTCAGCTGAACTCTCCCAATATTCTCCTCTGAACAACTTTAAAATAACACATCCAATTGAATTACGGAATGGCAAAGCCAACAAAATGTTGGGGTAACATTTTTTTTCAAAGCCAAGATAACTTAGGTGGTTAGAATAAGAAGTCTGTGACATTGGGGTGGGACAAGCAACAGGCAGCACCAGAGGCAGACCTTGGAGGTGACTGTAACATCAGCAGCAACAGCTTCAGGAACTCTGATTCTAGAGATAATAAGGAGGTTGGATAATTGGTTAGAAAGAGATTATAAGGGATTCCGAGTTGGTGTTGGGTGCAGGACCTTGTTATATTTCCCACATGAACTTCTGGGTTGTAGTTCTAGGGTGAAGAAGAGCACTAGTATTCCTTGCCACATGGAATCAGAGCCCTTTCTGGGTAAAGACTAGAGCAGAGACCTGGAAAACAATGACCACACTTCTCCCCAGATCAAACCACCTTGGAAGCATTGAAAACTTACAGACCCCCAGAATTAGTTATGAAAAAAAAATCAGCACAACAAAACCTGAAGCTTGAGACAATACCCCATCTCTGCAATGGAGCCCAACTTTAACATAAAGTTAAAAGTCAAGAAATAGCCTGAAAAAACGAGTGAACAACGAAAAAAGAAACTGACTATAAAAAGTTATTACGGTGATAGAGAAGATTAAAACAAAATTTAAAAGTTGACAATAATGTGAACATAGCTGCAAGAAAAGCATCAAAGAAAAAAATTCAAATTAGACACAAACCCAAGAAGAATTCCTGAAAGAGCTAAAGAAAGAAACAAGAGTGGAGAAGAAAAATCAGGAAAAGAAATGAGAATGGTACAAGAAAATTCTGAAATAAGATGTCTTTTCATAACAACTTGGTATAAGAGGCATAAAAGAATGAAGAAAATAACACCTTAAAAAAGAGAACTGGCCACATGGTAGAAGAGGAAAAAAAATTCACCAAAGAAAAGAACTTGCTAAAATGCAGAATTGGCAAAATGGAAAAAAAATACATACATACATACATACATACATACATACACACACACACATATAAAAGCTCACTGAAAAAATAACCCCTTAAAAATTAGAATTGGGGAAATGGAAGCTAATGACTTCACGAGACATCAAGAAACAATATGACAAAGTCAAAAGAATAAAAAAACAGAAGAAAATGTGAAATATCTCCTTGGAAAAACAACTGACCTGGAAAATAGATTTAGGTGAGAAAATTTAAGAATTACCTTTTAAAAACTACCTGGAAATCCATGATAAAAAAAGGCTAGACATCCTAGTTTATGAAATTATCAAGGAAAACTGATCTGATATTCTAGGTAAAATAGAAACGGAAAGAATCCACTGGTTGCCTCCTGAAAGAGATCCCCCGAATGAAAACTCCCAGTATTATTATAGCCAATTTCAGAACTCCCAGGTCAAGGAAAAAAAAATATTACAAGCAGCCATTAAGAAACCATTCAGATGCCATGGAGCTCAGGATCACACACTATTTAGCAACTTCCATGTTAAAAATGAATGGAGAGCTTGGAATATGATATTCTGAAAAGGAAAAGAGTTAGGATTACAACCAAGAATAATCCACCTAGTAAATCTGAGTATAATTCTTCAGGGGGGAAAAATGAATATCTTTGATGAAAAGACCAGAGATGAATAGAAAATTTGACATTCAAATATAAGATTAAAAAGAAATATGAAAAGAGAAATAGGAAAGAGAATTGATAAGGGAATCAACAAGATTAAAATGTTTATATTCCTATATGGGAAGATGATATATGTAACTCCCAATAAATTTTCATTAGTAGAGCAGTTAGAAGGATTCAACATAGGGGACACAAGTGTGAGTCAATTATGTTGGGATGATCTCAAAAAAAGATGAGTTGAGAAAGATGAATGCTGTGGGAAAAGTGGGAAGAGGGAAGAAAAATGGGGAAAATTATCTTAAATGAGAGGCAGGCAAGGAAGAAACTGGTAGGCAATACTTGAATCTCACTCTCATTGGAATTGGCTCAAAAAGGGAAGAAAATATATATATATATATATATATATATATATATATATGTTCTGTGTGTATACACACACAGAAAGACTCAGGCATAAAAATCTGTTCTACCCAGTAGGAACGTAGAAGCGGAAGGGGATAAGAAAGGGGGGAGAAATAAAAGGGAGAGTAGATACAGAGAAGGAGTAGTTAGAAGCAAAACAGACTTTTGAGAAGGAATAGAGTAAAAAGAGAGAGAGAAGCAGATTTTAATTGTTCAAAACAATTCAAGAGTCAGGACAATCAAAATTTTAAAAGTAAATTCAATTCTTGGTTCTAAATGAAACCCGACCATCCCTGAGTGAGAAAATCTTGTTCTTAGTTACCTTATGCAGTGTTAGTTAATCACTTACCTATCCCACATCTCCTCCAATACTTGGGGGTAAGGTAAAGATAGGAGCATACTCCTTGCCTCTCAATGTTGCTTCCTGACCATCATTCTGTTGCCATCATTAACCACCCCCCCTTTTTTGATATCTATGGAGGTAGGTAGATGGGAAAATTAATGAGGATTGTGAAGAAAAGGCCCAACTATTAACCATATTACTAGCTTATCTGCCAAAGATACTGACAGATTATGGGCTGGAAGAGAGATTACAAAAATGACCAATGTTCAGCTTTTAAGCAGATGGTAAGAGAACGTATGATCGTATTCTCATAGTTTTATTGCTAGAAGAGACCTCAGAGACCATCTTGTCCAATATTGTCATTTTCCAGTTAAGTAAAATGAGGTTCAGGAAGGTGAAGTAATCTCGGGATCTAGTTATTCTTAACAAATTGATCCATGAGGTCTCTTCCAGTCTAAACCTTTACCTTTGTGATCCTAAGTAATCAGTCCTTAAAAAATAGCTAATAGAATAGTTAACCATTGTCTATGATTAATGAAAAATTGTGGGGAGTAGAAAAGCTATTTTAGAACTAGAGAATGGAAAATGTCTTGAGTTTCCCCCAAAGGAATAAAGTGAGCTATAGCTATAGACAGGACAATTTGTTCCTTGCAAAATTCCAGAATATAATTATTGATAAACATTTAGAAAAATAAGTAGTATTCACTGAAAGCCAGCATCTTCATCAAGAACAAGACTTGCCAGACTATCTATCTATCTGTTTCTTCCTTCCTTCCTTCTTTCCTCCCTCCCTGCCTCCCTCCCTTCCTCCCTTCTTTCTTTCTCTCTGACATTGGTTCTACAACAATAGACCATAAGAATATTGTAAAGAAAGAATTCTTGGATATCAGTAAAACATTTGACAGAATATAAAGCCAAACATGAGCAGCTTTCCAGAAGAATGTTACTATGAATCACTTTTAAGTTCTGATTACATAGTATAGTGAACACTCTATTTATTCAATAACAAATCAGAGCAAAACATTCACAGTAAATCAGATACATCATTCATAATGTTCCAACTTATCACAGATAATAAAAATATAGTATTCACAATAAGTTTTCACAGAAAATGGCACATGGTTTTCACCACAATGGTCACACAGTTTTGAACAAAATATAATAATTTAGTCAATCAAATCACTTAGTAACTCAATCATTCAATCAACTCAATCATTCAATCATCCTTAAGGAGTCCTTCTTAAGTGTCACAAAATACAATAGTCAAAGTTTTCCACTCATGGGGCACTCTAAATTACAAATCAATCTCTACTCAGTACTCTCTTAAAGGATAGTGTAAAATACACAGGACATCCAGCCCTCAGTCACAAATAAGTTACAATCTTCTTAGTCAGTACACAGTATCCAAGTAAAGTCTTCTTTCAGCTTGACTTGGGGTAGTCTCTCAGATTCCATGGATCCCCTTCCATGGTCCCAGCTCCTACCCAGATTCACCAAACTGTCACCTGGGTTCAAAGGCAGACAGCTCCCAGTTCCTTGTCCAGCTCTCCGTGCTGTTCCTGCCCCATGCTGAAGCTCATAGTGTCCAGTCCACCTTAAATCCTTTACAATCTCTGTTCCTGGGAAGTTAAGGCTTAACAAAGCCACAAGCACATTCATACAAAGTACCAGCATCACAGTCATGCTTCCTCAGTTTGTGGCAGCTCCAGCTGGCCCTTGCATGTCTTAGGCAGCTCCCAGAATCTCTAGCTAGCTTTCAGACTCAGCAGCTCCTCAGCAGAAGCTCCAGCTGTTTCCCAGAATCAAAATCACTTAACCTAGGTTCTCAAAATCAAAATCATTCTCTCCAAGCTGGGGGGGTCTTTCCTCTCCAACCTCCCTGGCGGCAGCAGCTTCTGCCTCCATGAAGCTTGCTCCAAGAAGATCTTTCTGACCCAGAAGGGGCTTCTCCTTATGTACACACATGGCATTAGCTCCTTCCTGTTTCAGCCAACCCCTTCCTGTTATATCAGCAACAAGGGTTCATACTTTTTGTTTCCTTAACAGACGCTTGATTAATTACTAAGTGCTAAGCACCTCTCAGCTTATCAATACAAAAGGAACTTCAAATTTCATTACTATTACACAGTCATGTATATTATTATTATATATAAGATGTAGATGTGTGATCAATATGGACAAATAGGGGGATGTGAAACTAGTTGAATCTCACTACATTCAAAGAGCACTTAATAATAGAATAGTATTAACCTTGAAAGAAGTTTCTAATGGAGTCTTTGGCTGTGTGACACTAAACATTTTTATCTATGATTTGGGAGAAGGAATAAATGGAATACTTATAAAATTTGTAGAAGACATAAACCTGAGAGTGATAGCTAGAATACTAGATACCAAGTAAGATCCAAAAAGATCTCAATAAACAAATGCAAAGGCCCAAATGTTTCTCTTTTCCTTTCTTTAATTCTGCACTTACCAATACCAAATAAAACGATCACTTTCATATACATTGTAGAATAGGAGAGGGATTGTACATGAAACTGTGAAATCACTATTATGTAGGGTTTACTTTGTTTTTGAAAGTAGGTATTGGATTCAATATTTAAATTTCAAAGCTGCCCTGCTTTTCTGTTATTCCTTTTTTTCTTCTTACTGTTCTCTTCTCATTTTTTTTCAGGGGGGAGTGGGGATAATTCCTGCATACTCTCTCCCTCCTTTTTCCCATTCCAAATTGAAGTCCCAAACTCTTGTAATAAGCATGCATCATAACTGAAAACAAACTTCCACACTGTCCATGTGCAGAACTCCATGTCTCATTTTATATATTGAGGCTCTGTCAGGGAGCGGGTCACGTATGCTTTATCACTGGTATTCTGGAGTCATGATTTCTTGTTATATTGATTTGAGTTATTAAGTCTTTCACAGTTGCTTTTCTTTACATTGCTATTATTATTGTGCAAATTGTTCTCCTGGTTCTTATCCTTTCACTCTGCATCATTTCATATATGTCTTCCAGAGTTTCTCTGAAACTGTCTGCTTCATCAACTTTTTAAGGCTCAATGATATTCCATTATGTCTGTATATCATTTCCCAATTGATGGGCACCTTCTTAGTTTCTAGTTCTTTTCCATTACGAAAAGATCTTCAACCAATGTTCTTGTACATTTCCCTTTCTCTTTGAACTCCTTAGAGTATAGGACCAATAGCGGTTTTGCTAGGCCAAAGCATTCATAATTCAGATAGCTTTTGGACATAGTTCCAAATTACCTTCCAGCAGGCTGGATCAATTCACAAGTCCTTTAACAGTGTATTAATTTTCAAAGGTCCAAATGTAAAGAGGAAAACAAAACTTGGTCAACTGTGTAAGTACCAGATGAGAAAGTCAAGAATACACAAGAGTTTGTGTGAAAATAAAAAGATCAGAGTTCAGTGGACTATATACCAATCATGTCAGAAATATGGAATGGAAGCCAAAAAGGTTAATCTAAAACAATATCAATGGATACACAATCTCTTTGGAGGTGGAGGTGAGAGTCTCACTCTACTGTGATCAGATACCATCTGGAATATTGTCTTCATTTCTGAGTACCACATTTTGGGAAGGGCACTGACAAACTGAAGATTATGCAGGAGAACAGGGTGAACAGCTTGGTGAGCAGGTTGCAGGTGCTGCCATAAGGGTCCCAACAAAAGGACTGATTGAAATAATTAGAAAAACATTACATGGAGAAGAGAAGGCTAGGGGGTGTGGGGTGTGGGGTGTGGGTTATGGGAGTTGTCTTTAAGTATTCCAAATGCTGTCACATAGGAGATACAGTAAACTTCTGCATTGTTATAGAATGAAGAACTAGGAGCAATGGGCAGAAGTTGCAGTGAGGCAGATTTAAGTGTGATAAAAGGAAAAGCTTCCTAAAAAGTTGAGCTTTTCAAATTTTGGATTGACTATTTGAGGAGGTAGATGTTTCTTCTTAGGATATCCTAATCCATGAACAAACTCTCATTAGATTCTACTATTCCCATTCATTAAAATCTTATCTGTTTCTTAACTTTCCAAGCAAATTCCTTCAACCGGTTGTCAACACTTGTGTCCATTTCCTCATTTTTCTTCTTAACCTTGAATGCAATCTGGTTTCTGTCTTCATCCCTTAATTGAACTTGCTGTTTCCAAAGTTATCAATAACCATTTAATTTCCATGTTTAATGTCCTCTTCATCCTCTACTTTTTTGACTTCTCTGTAACATTTGATACTGATAATTACCATTTCTTTTTGGATACTCTCTCCTCTCAAGGTTTTTGTGACACATTCTTCTAGGTCCCTTCTTAACAGTCTGATTACTCCTTCACAGCTTCTTCACAGGCTCATCAACTATGTAATATGCAACAATTGTAGTTATTTCCTAAAGCTCCATCATAGGACCCATTATTTTTTTCTTTTTGTGATCTCCTGTTTGGTAACCTTTTAAATGTCTATAGGGTTCTGTATGTAGATAACTTCCATATCTCTGTATCTAACCCCAGTCCTAATCCTGCCCTCTAAACCCACATCCTCAAATGTCTTTTTGACATATAGACTACATGTTCTGTAGGCATTTAAGACTCAATGCAAAGCAAAATTCACCTTTTCTCCAAAACTTAAACCTCTTCTGAATTTCCTTACTACTATCAAGGGTACCAAGTCCTCCCAGGCACTTTGGTTAACAATCTCAATGTCATCCTTGTCTCCTCATTCTTACTCCAAATGTTTGATCATTTGCTAAATCTCCTATCTCCATAACATCTCTCATATCTCTATCTCTATCTCTATCTTTATCTCTATCTATCTATCGATCCATCCATCCATCCATCCACCCATGTATCCATGTATCTATGCATCTATCTATCTATCTATCTATCTATCTATCTATCTATCTATCTATTTAATCTCCTCTTCTTTCCATTTACACAGCTGTCATCTTAATTGAGGCTCTTGCCCCTTCTTACCTGAACTATGGCAATACCTTTCCATTTGTTTTCTCTATCTTGAGTCTTTCCGCATTCCAATCCATCCTCCATGCAGCCACCAAAGTGATTCACCTCAAGTGCAAATCTAAGTGTGAAGCAACTATTCAGTAAACCCTAGCAGCTCCTTATTACTTCTAGGAACAAAATCACATCTCTTTATTTCATGCTTAAAATACTTTACAAACTAGCCCTTTCCTAACTTTCAAGTTTTCTTATTACTCTGCTCTATACACTCTGTGGTTTAGTCATATTGGCTTTTTTCTATTCTGCACATATATGTATATGTGTGTGCATATACATATATCCATATATAAAACACACACACATATACATATACACATACATACATATATAGATATATATACATACACACATGCATGTATGTGTCTGTGTATCCATTTTCGATCTCCTTTGCACCTCTCTCTCTAAATATTCTTAGTTTATTTGAAGGCTTGACTCAAGCATTGCAATCTACCTGAAGCCTTTCCTGATCCCTTCAGATACATGTTCTGTCTCTCCTAAAATTCCCTTCTGTTCATTTTGTGTATATCTAGATATCTCTCCCTGTTAGAATGTAAGCACCTTGAGGGGTGAACCTGTTTTACTTTTGTATTTGTATCCCTAGTTCCTTAAAAAGAGCTTAACAAATTATTGCTAAAAGACTGATTTTTCTATCACTTGAAGTCTTCTGGCCTAGGATGGATGAACATAATTTATTAACAAAGCTTTACAGGAGAATCCTCTTCAGGTGTAAATTGGATTAAATGATGTCTTAGGTACTTTACAACTCTGAGATTCTTTTTTTTATATGATGCTATATTATTATTGATTCTTCTCTCCATCTTTGCCATAGCCATTGTCAAGTGACACAGGGTGGACTGTGAAAGTTTGGTTAAAGGAAGCAAACAGGCTAGGTAATATGCAAATTCATATTATTTATTCCCTTAAAGTTGGACAGCAGTCAAAGAAGGAAATATAAATTTGATAACTGAGTGATCACCAAACAAGAAACTATTAAATATGGGAAGATGAATGTCTTGCTATTTAATTGTATAATGACTTCACTGAGGGAGTCAGTTGTTTGCAGATTAGCTCACTAGCACTTGCCACCATTTTACTTTCATATATATAATTTGATTGCTGCACCCTGTTTCACTTGAATTACTTTTTCTTGTATTTGAACTCGGATCTCTTTGTCCTACCTTTTTATGATGTCATCATTTGATTTACATAGCTATGCAGTCTAAGCTCCTTTGCCAGTTCTTGCAAACATTGTCACAACAATGCAGACATACAGAATTACCAAATTAAGCTCATTTTAGACGTCTTCTAGGAAGACATATTCATTTTTAACTCGATATTTTTTTCTTTGTGGTTTGAGAGTTCATTCTAGTAGTAGGTGAAAGTCTTGAATTTTCAGGAGAGTTTATTTGTTGTTGCCATTAAAAATATAAATAAAAGAGAACTAGAACAATTTAAAGCCTCTCAAGACCAATATAAAACCCCATTGAACAAAAATCTCAGGAACACAAGTAAAATCTATTGTAATGGAAGAGAGGACATCATAGACCTCAGTAGCTCCTATCTGGAACAATAAAAGAATAATGATAAATAAATGAGCCCATACCTAAGCTCCAAGATTGATTTTAGCCATTAATTTCAACATTCCTCCATCCAGGCTATTTCTGCCAGACTCAGACTGATTTAAATTACAGTCCTTTTCCTTTTCTCTTCTAAACACCTGGTATGAGCAGCTTAAAAGATAATGAAGAAAAAGGAAAAAGATGTGGAATTGTAGAAAGAGGACCTAGGTTCAAATTCTGCCTTTGATACTCTCAATGTGATCTTGAGAAACTGACTTAATCTCCTTGGACCTCAGTTTCCTTATCTGTAAAAGGAAAGAAATGACTTCTCAGGTCCTTTCCAGCTTTAGCTCTATAGTCTTATGAGAAGAGAGGATCCTGAATAAGATTCACAGAGGGAATACATCTGGGAAGACCTGGGCAACAATCATGCAGAAGTAGATGTGAATTGATGGGCTGTGAATTTTACAACTGGTGGGATAATCCACGCGGTTGTGATCACATATCCAAAATATTGATGTGTGCTAGTAGAAATTGTCAATGAATAAATAATGAATTTAGGGTCTTATCTATTTCTGTGGAATCTGAGTCTACTTTTTTGTGTATTTACTCCTTGTGCCCTCATGGCACCTACATGTGTGATGTTATTAAAACCATAATCATAGCATTTAATTTTAATTTCCCAAAGAATTTAGAAAGTAATAAGCAGAAAGTTTCTATGACAGAAAAACATACCTGCCTATAGACCTGTTCCACTTGTATTAACAACAATAATAAATGCATCCAAAAGATTTAGTGAATCTTCTTTATATTCCTCAGGAGAGATTAGTCTTATGTTCATAGTTAGAGATATAAGGTAAAGAGAAAAATATAATCATGTATTCATATGGTACAGTTTTTTTTTCCTAAGCAGCTCTTCTGTTTTTCATCACGTACTCATTCTCATGCTGATCTCAAGGTGTCACCAGAGATAATGCATCACGGATCTAGGCAACTTGCTTAAGAATCCCAAGCAAGTTGAGCAGGAGATCTCTCAAATTCAGATGATAATAACTATCTTCCAAGGCCAAAAAGTGTTTCGTACCTCAGTCTGTTTCAGAGTTCATGTGAGAGGAAAAATAACCCCTAAAACTCGGTGTTGCACCATTGAAGAGCATTAGAATTACAAGAACCCTCAGAAATTCTTGGGCATCAAATTAAATTCCCAAACTTTGTTTTGTAAAATGACTACCTATTTGTTGACTACGTCATGGTGAAAGAAAGTAGGGTGTTACCTGTCGTATTAATAACCATGTGCCCACATGATGAGAAATACACATTAATGAACTTTTCATTGACTTCCCATAGAGTATCACTCTTTAGAACTAGAAGAATAGTTGGCCAAACTTACCAATCCCAAGAAGATGCAGAAGAGTTGAACAACATCAGTGTATGCAACTGAGTAGAGTCCACCCACCAGAGTATACAGAGTTGCAATCAAGGCAGAAACAATAACTGAAATATTTATATTGATATCAATAATCACACTGATGGTTGCACCTGAAGGAAAAGAAAAGACCATAGCTGAAGTGTTACGAGTGGTACCTTCTTTTCAAGATCACGAGTGGTCAAAAGAGTTAAGCTTAAAGGACAATTAGATTTTATTTGCTATATAGTTTGATATGTGAGATATTTTCATAGGACCTAGAAAGAGAAATTTAGAGAATATTGAGTCATCTGATCTAACCTCACATTACAGATAAGGATCAAAAAAGGGAAGTAACTTGTTCAACATCAAAGAAATAGTAAATAGAGCCAGAATTAGAACCCAGGGCTTCTGACTATAAATTCAGTATTCTTTCTAATTCATCACATTGGAGGAAAATTATTTGCTATAAGTGATGGCATTATATATCTATATCCAAATTGATACGTGGTAACTATGTGGCCCTGGACAAGTCACTTAAAATGCCTGACTCAGTTTCCTTGTCTGTAAAGTGGGGATAATAATAGTCCCTACTTCCTGGAGTTGTTACGAAGATAAAATGATTAACTTTGCACTTTGCAAACATTAAAGTGCTATGTAAATGCTAGCTATCATTGTTATTATTACTGACATTTAAATAGAACTACTCTTGGAACCATTAATAATGTTATTGTATTTTCCTTTTGCATAATTTTAATGCCTGTGTAACTACTTTAAGTCAGTTTTTCTTGTAATTCTCCTCAACATACCTCAAAGTCAGATAAAAAACCATATATTGCTCTAAGTAGACTTTAAAATAAGAATCTAGACTAGTTTTAGAAATCAATTATACTTTTCTCCATCTTTGTGATGGTTTTTGGTCGCAAATATTTTGGAAATTTTGAGTCTCCCAGGGATTTGCATTTCATATGACTAAACAGAAATATTCTTAATACTAACATACAAATTAGATATTTTGCACTTTTATGTGGCATACAATTACTCTTTTAAAATTACCTCTTATTATACAGTTAACACCTAAGTATTCACATCAAGGACACAGATAATTGAAATCCATAGATGATTCAAAAAATTCTTGTAATACATGTCAATTTTTTAAAAAGAATTTATTGTCCTCTCCGATTTTGTGTATATATGGAGATAGCAAAGGTTTTTGCTGGACAAAATATAATACCGAAAGCAGAGGTTTTACTAATGTCAGGTATAAATAACAAAGGTACAAATGCCATCCATGTGAGTGGATATGCATATGACATTATCTTCTTCACTTTCCTTTTGTTCTGAGTTCAAATTCCTTTTCATATTAAGTCAGAGAAGATATTAGAAATTTCTAACCTTAAGTCATATTTGTCATGGACAAAAGTATGTAATTTCACCTTTGCGCATGAGGGTTAAAAGAAAGATAAACAACCTGGCATACTCTACCTGCCTTTCATTACCTGGGCAGAGTGACTTATATCTACTGGCTAGGGCTAAAGAGACATAAACCTGTGTTTATTAGGGAGAGTCTTACTAGACACATCAACCTTCTAGACTGGAAATGAAATGATGAATAAGTTTGCTATGAGAAGATAATAAAGCAGGGAGCTTCACTAAGTTACAGTGATACTGAGAGGATCACAAGCCCAGTGATAGTGTCAGGGAGAAAGAAAGAAAAAGAGAGAAAGAAGAGAAAGAAGAGAAAAAGGAAGAAGAGGAGGAGAAGAGAAGACAGAGATAATTTCAGAAACATACTATTCAATGGGGAAGACCAGAGACATTGCGCCATATTTCAAATATAAGCCCAGCAGGAAACAGCTCCTACTGCTGGTCCAGAGAGTGCAATGTGATGACATCATCAGAAGACATCGGCACCTACAGAGTGAGAAGCATGAGTTGCCTTTCTAGGCAGATGCTCCAGCCACATACTTTTCTTATTTGTTATTCCTCATGAGTGTTCCCTGCATATGTTCATTTTTCCCATTGATGGTCTACATATTTGTAGGAGAGTGAGACCCAAGTTTGGGAGTGAGAGATATACCATTGCTATTTTTTTAACTGTGACATTTCATTAACACATTCGTTTTGAACTGTGTCTTATAGCTGATTAATAAATGTAAGCACATCTTCATTAAGGATCATGGTAAAAGAGACAAAAATTGTGCAGCAAGAGAAAGAGGATCTGAGATCTCTATCAGAGAAAGGAATTGCTGTTGTTTGGTCATTTCAGTGATGTCTGACTCTTTGTGACCCCATTTGGGGTTTTCTTGGCAAAGGTATTGGAGTGGTTTGCCATTTCCTTCTCCAGATCATTTTACAAATGAGGAAACTGAGGCAATCAAGGTTGCAACTTGCCCAGGGTCATCACATAGCTAGTAAGTGTCTGAGGTAAGATTTGAACACAGGTCTTCCTGACTCCAAGCCTGGCACTCTATCCACTGTACCACCTAACTTCCACTGCTACCCAGTTGCTCCTAAAGGGAGATTTCATGCCAGTAGAATCATGGGTTCATCAGAGTATCAGGTTAAAGAGAATACCTCAAATGAAAGGAGGCTGGAAAATTCAAAATATGGCTAAATTACAAGGAAAATATGTTAACCTGAGTTTAGAAATTGGAAAAGAAATTACTTAATTGATTTTTCTCATATCTTCAGTTTGATGACCTGCTTCAGGCTTTCATTGTGTTTTCTGGTCATTTTCACACACACACACACACACACACACACACACACACACACACACACAATTTGGTGCTTTATTCTCCACTTCCCTTACAGTTCAATTATTTTTCCAAATTGATTCTATAGAATGACCAATTCAGATCTAACCATGACCTTTTGGAATTAATTATAGTTTGTTTACCCGATATTCCAGGAAAACCTACCCCATGCCTTAATTATAAGATGACTTTATTATCTACAACTTGTCCTGAATGTCTCAATCAATAGGTAAATCCATTATGAAGTCTCAGTTGGAATCGCAGTACCCCCATAGTTATACTTTTGTCTATACATCTAAAAAAATACAGAGATACTATATAAGGCAGTTAGTTACCTCTTTAGAGTTACTGAGGTTGTATAGTAAATAGAAGGCTGGATCTAGAGTCAAGGTGACTGGAGTTCAACTCCAGCCTTAGACACTTCTGATCTACTGACCCTGGAGTTGCTATGAAGATAAAATGATTTTTATATATATACATATATATATATACATATATATGTATGTATGTATGTATGTATGTATGTATGTATAAAGTACTTTGCAAACTTTAAAGTACTACAACTATCATTGGTATTATTACTGACTTTTAAATAGAAGTACTCAGTTTCCCACTAATAAAAATGAGGATAATAACTGCATCTTCAAGGTTGTTGTGAGGATAAAATGAGATAAAATTTATAAAGTGCTTGGCAAGCTTTGAAGCACTATCTAAAGGATATTTATTATTATTATTACAGAAAACCTTAATAAAACAATTTCATTGTTGGAGAGTTTTTTGATTTATGATCTGCTGTGGAAGATGAAAACTTTTGTCTGTTCAATATTTCTTATACATGTAGAGGTAAATAGTAAATGGTTAGTTGTGAGACAGTGAAATAACAATTCACTATTTTGTGGGTCTTTTGGATCACTGAGCTATTTCTTATTTTATTTTCAATTGTGTTCTCTTCTTATCATTCTTAGACAAGTCACTATTGAATATATGTGGTTGTGTGAACATATTTTATAAAACAAAGTTGAGTTGTATGTTGAAGCAGTAGTTAAGCATAGAGAAAAGAAAGGTGGCCTTATGTTCGGAAGGAGTGGATTCAAATGTTGGCTCTGGTATTTATAAGCTTCACAACAGTGAGACAATCTCTCTGAACCTCCTTTTCTGTAAAATGAGTTGTTGTTTGTCTTTCATTTTTGAAGAGGACCAATGATATCTCAGGGCATGTCTTGACTAGTGCATGAATTGGATTTAAGTGAGGCAGTTACACAAAGCTGTCAGCCTCACTCTTCTCTTCCAAAGACATCAAAGTCTAATCACAAGACAAAAGTCAGGATGACTGGCAATCACCCAGGAAGCAGTGGATGACCCTGATATCTTCAATGTCTGACCAAGCTCTGAACATTCCATAGTGCCTTCTTCAGCCATCTTCATGGTCACAAATTTATGCTCATCCACCTATTCCACTTTGAGGTCTTCATGTGGTTGGGGTAGACATTCCCCTAACTCACCTATAGATTCAAGGCCTGTGAGTTACTCTCAAGCTGGTTTTGCTCCTCTGATGGTTTTCCTGGGGATGTAACTGCTGCACATGCTACAGCTTCTTGGAGCCACAGGTGAGAGACACCAAAGATAGATGAGAAGGCTTGAAAAGGTCTCAGCAAGTCCTCATACCAGAGGTGCTCATCCTCCCTGAACACACCATACACCCTGTGCTCTAAATGTCTCATTGGGATATAGTGAGGAAAATATTTTGTAAAGTGCTACAGAAATGTGAATTATTAATACTAACTACTAAGCCATAGGTATAATGTAAAGTCATAGCTGGCAATTAAATTGAGGCATTGATGGCTCTTTCAGTTTTAAGTTAGGGCTGGAGTTGAGATTTCATTGGTTCTTTGAACTTCCAGGTGAGGAAACTCTTCCAAGTAGGCACCTTTTCTGCAACTTATATACTGTTAGGGAGTTACCTAGAGCCTAGATAGATTAAATGATTTACCCAGGGCCAGTCATCCACTATGTGTCAGAGGCAGGACTTGAACCCAGGTCTTCTTGGCTTTGAAACCAGCTCTCTGTCTACTACTCCATGTGTCTCTGTCCTTCAATTATTGGGAGATCAAATTGCTGAGATGTTGTAATAATCCCCAGACTATGGATATAGTGCTTTATATTTTCAAAATGTACTTTTAAAGCATTAGCTAATTAATCCTGTTCTCTCCTTTCCAGGGTCTTGCCAAATAAATTGATCTTCATTCAGCAAGAGTGAACATTGTGTATTTTTTCCTAGCTCTCCAGCCCACTTCTACCTTCCCTGTCAACTCAGCAGGCAGTGTGTTCTGGAAACCTAAAGGGTCTCATGATTAAATCATGGTGAATAGGCTCCCTGTCCTCTTGAGCTAATGAGGGTAGGGCAAGAAGGGAGCTGCACTTGTGCATACAATTCCATTACTAAGTGGGAGCAGCAGTGTTTGCTGAGCGTCATTACCCAGCATGGGTAGGCAGCAGCACCAGCCGTTAACAGCCTCTTAAGGTACTTTAGGAATATGAGGCTCTTTTATTTTCTACATTTGTTCCTCTCTCTGTCTTTCTCTGTCTCTTGCTCTCTCTCTGTCTGCCTCTGCCTCTGTGTCTCTCTGTCTCTCTGCCTCTCCCTCTCTGTCTCTGTTTCTGTCTCTCTCTGTGTCTTTCTCTGGCTCTCCCTCTCTCTCTGTCTCTCCTTCTCTCCCCTTCTGGCTCTGTCTGTTTGTCTCTGTCTCTGAAAGTAAGTCTGGTATTTCTACAGCTTCCAGAAACTGTGATGTGTATGGGGTGGGCATGTGGGAAAGAGAGGAGAAGAGGTTCTATGGCCCTTCTTATGACTATAAGAGAATGAAATCATAACCAACTGACTGTGTTGTTTCTTAGTATTGGCCAACTTGGTCGTACCAAAGACAAAAATAATAAATACATATTCAAGGAGTAATCTATATACCTCATTTCATTTCCAGCAAACATGTTAGGTAGGTCCTATAAGAAGTCGTTTTTCATTCCCATACTAGAAATGGAAACAAACCCTCAAAAAGGATGTCTGGTCCATGATTACATAGCTCACAAGAGTCAGAGGCAGGATTTGAATTCAGCTCTGCATGATATCAGGTCCAGCACTCAAAACATGATGTTACA
Organism: Pseudochirops cupreus; assembly: GCA_028627135.1. Lineage (NCBI taxonomy): Eukaryota > Metazoa > Chordata > Mammalia > Diprotodontia > Pseudocheiridae > Pseudochirops > Pseudochirops cupreus. The sequence continues at coordinate 141,957,157 of CM053580.1, read as the reverse complement.
TCACCTCTACAAAAACCACAATGTTTTACCCTTATATATCTCTGCCAAGGAAAGTCCAAGTGGGATATGTTGGACATGATGACTTCTCAGGTTCCTTCTAACTATAGTTTCTATGTACCTGTTACTTCCATACCAGGCATATATTAGAGCCAGTTCATTTTGAGCCATTTTGGCTCAGGAGAGTTGATTGTCGAGTTTTCAGTATGAGTATTTATGTCTCAACAATCACAAAAAGTTACAAATCAGGACTTAATTTATTGTTTTGTTGATTTTCTAGATTTAAGAAAGTGATGGAGAAAATATTACTAAGTCAGATCAAATTTCAAAAGTACATTTTCCCCCAAGAGCCAGTTGTTAAACATTTGTCTGCAAGCACACTCCTGCTCCATACTTTCCTCGTAAGTAGACAAGGCATTCATGAGCATCAGCAAAATAAAAGTATTAGAATGAGCCTTTGAAGAAGAAACCAAAAGGGTCTTATGGTATTGTGGGAAAAAACAAAACAAAACAAAACTTGGACTTTGGAGTAAGAAGACCTTCTTATCTCATGGTTGGGTTTTTTCAATAACCTGCTGAATGGTCCATTTCTTTGCTTCAAGTTCCTCCTTATGCCAGCACCTTGTATTTCAGTGTCAAAGTAATCTTCCTAAAGTACAGATCTGACCATATTACCTCTCTCCCACCATTCAATAAACTTCTAGTTGTTCCATATTACTTTAGAATCAAATATAAGATCCTCTGGCTTTTAAAGCCCTTCATAAATTCACACATTCCTACCTTTCCAGTCTTTTTATACTTTATTCCCCTTCATGTGTACTGTGCCATCCAGTGACACTGGCCCCTTGCTGGTCCTTACACAGCATACTCCATGTCTGAGCATCTTCATTGCCTGTTCTCTTTGCCTAGTATGCTCTCCCTCCTCCTCACCTCTGTCTCCCAGCTTCCCTGGCTTCCTTCAGGTATGAACTACAGTCCCACCTTTTGCAAGGCCTAGTCCCCCTTCATCTTCTTGCCATCCTTTTGAAACTCCTTCCCTCTAACTTATATTTATCTTGTTCATACATAAATGTTTGGATGTTATCTCTCCCATTAAATTCTCCATGAGAGCAAAGACTCTTTTTTGTCTTTCTTTGTAGCCCAGCACTTAGCATGACAGCTTATAAGTAGTTAGTATAACATAACAATAGTAGGGAGTAAAATTGCAAAGAGAAACCTAGTAGTCACTTATAGATTATGCTGTAAATTAAAGGAGCACAACAATTACTTACAAACTACATCATAAATTAGACTAGCACAGGAGCCACTGAAAACTATCTTCCTATGTAACTAAGATTACATTCTGAGACTATGTGCTAAATTAAGGGAAGCTAACGAGGTCTTAATGTAAGGATTCCTTGGTCCTGTTAACTTCCTGTGGTCTGTAAGCCTCGGATAAACTTTAGACATGTAATCAGAAAAATACCATCTCAAGCATTATGCTAAAGAACTAACCCTAACATGTTGCTGATAATTTTGAGATATAGTAACATTGATATGTTAATGAACTAATCCTAAGGTGGCACGCATAATCTATCCCCCCAAACCCTATCTCAACCCCAAACTCTTACACCTCCCCTCATCCTAGAACTCCTTCTATCTGTTCTGGGTCCATGCTATTTGAGGCCTCCTAATTCCAGTCTGTGGTTTTGTAAATACTCTCTATGTCCCTCCTCTTCTCCATTCTCTTTCCCACGCTATCCATCTTCTTCCACCATCCCATATCACTGCATTCTTTGTGCCTTAAAAAAGTCTGATTGAAGCATTATTCCCTGCTTGCTGCTATCTTGGTCTCTCCCTGGGAATATCCAAAAACCCAAGTGTGCAAAGGGACCACATAAAGGTCCTGTTCCTTTTGTCATAAAACAGTGAGCGCTAAGACAGGTTTTATGCTGTTCATAATAATTCCTACCCCTGAGTAAGCTGGGAGCAGTGAATTCATGGGTAGAAAACAAGGAAGGGGTTAGCTGATCCATGAGTTTCCTAGGAATTTTTTTTCCTTTTACCTGAGTCACAATAAATCAATTAATAATTCTATAAATTAATTGACAATTCATATGTCTAAGACTGAGACTTTTATCAAATCATTTAATCTTACTGTGTCTCATTTCTCGACAATGAAATGAGGAGGCTTGACTAAGTGGCCTCTACACAACTTCTATCTTGAGATCTATGATCCTAGGCACTCAAGAAAAATGGGCAATCATCAGTTGTGGATAGTTTAAGAGCATCTGGTGAGTAGTTAGAAAATCTAGTTTCATATCTTAACTCTAACTCTTACTAATTGTGAAACTATGATGGAGTTATTTAGCCTTTCTAACCCTCAGTGTCCTCAACTCTAATATGGGGATATAAATACAGTACTCATACTACCTACCTCACAGAGTTGCTGTGGGAAAAGTGTTTTTAAAATATTAAATTGATTTACAGAGTTGTCTGATTGCATGTTTTAGACCCAAGAGTTCTTAATGTGAAGTTTGTTAATTTAAAACAATCTTTAGAATTATTTTAAGTATAGTAGCCTTACTTTTTATATCTATACATCTTATTTTATGTCTTTAAACATTATTCAGAGAAAGAGTTCATAGATTTCACCACACTCCCAAAGGGAGTGAGGAGCTAGTGATGCAGAGGATACAGTGCTGGGTCTGAAGTCAAGAAGGCTAATCATCCCAAGTTCAAATGTAGCCTCAGACACTTACTAGCTATGTGACCCTGGGCAAGTCACTTAACCTCATTTGACTTAGTTCCTATCTATAAAATGAGGTGGAGAAGGAAATGGCAATCTGTTCCAATATCTTTGCCAAGCAAACCCCAAATGGGGTCATAAAGAGATGAACAAAGTTGAAAAGAATGAACAACAACAATAAAAACCAAAGGCACGTAGGATATAAAAAAATAAGTGAAAACCAGCCTTTCCCTTGTCTAAAAGATCAGATGGTATCTCAAGGTCCCATCTACATAGTACAATGATTCATAAACATGGTATCAGGATCATTGGACCAGTAAGGCATATTGTCCTGAGAATTTTAGTGATTTACTGAAAGCAATTTAGATATCAAAGAGAATAGTTAAGAGGTAATTGAGAGCCAGCATGCCACAGTTACTAAATTTGTTATTGACAGATAATTCCCCAAGGACCAAGAAACCTGCCCAATAAGATTCCACAAGCCAGTTAATATTCTAGAGAAGCTAGGATAACTCATTATGAACAACTTATAGAAATTCCTAATTGTTTCCACGATTGATGTTATTTCACAATGTCTACTATAATGCAATTTCCCCTAATGCTGCTTTTTTTATTTTGCTGTGGAAACAATTATTGACATGAATTGGTGGCATGTCTATACTATAATGCATTTTAAAAATTATTTCTACTTATAATTCACTAAATCAGTATGAAAATCCCTCAGTTCCTTGAATGACTTCCTGGATTGGTTGGTTTCTCATTGTGGTTGCTGTTATTTGTTGAACTTTCCTGCAAAGTATTGTCAGCATTTTCAATTCAATATAATTCAATTCAATAAACATTTATTAAGCACCTATTAAGTACAAAATATTGTTCAAAGCGCTTAGGAAGCAAAGACAAAAACACGAATCATTTCTAGCTTATCTTCTATTGGAGTCTACAGTAGCAAGATTTGTCTTTTGAATGAGCAGAAGTGGAATTTAAAAGTTCAAAGTCCCAGAAATGACAATCTTTTATTCTGTTATTGCCCAGCACCATATAATTTTTTTATACCTAAGGCAGGCAATTAGAAACTCCTTCATGTCAACTTATTAAAAGAAATTCGTTTTGGAGCATGGGGGAGGGAGCAGTGAGGGAGACAGAGAACACAAAAAGGGTATAAGTGGGAATGTTGAAAATGATCAAGAGATCACTTGGGATGAGGCAGATGGGGGAACAAGCCATTGCAACTTTCTATTTTAATTAATTTTTCTTGTTAAAATAGATGTTAAGCAAAATTGTTTCCATGATAATGAATAAGTGCAAGGGCTCAACACCATGGGGTAAAGTTTCTGATTTTCCTGCCCCAACTATGTTTCTGGTTGTACCTCTGGTTGAGGACCTCAGAAGCTGCATACAAATGATCACATTTATTTTCACAACAGCTTTCTGGGGGAAAGATGGGAAAGGAAAATGTCTGTATCATACAAAAGGAGGAAAAAAAAGGCTCAAGAAGGTTAAATGATCTATGTCCAAAGTCACCAATATAGTAAATAGTAGAGATAACATTTTAGGTTCCTTACCCAAGGCAGAGAAAATAGCTGCAGCCCAGAACATTTCCCCCATTAGGGCAGGAATAAAGATGAGTCCACCCATGCGCTTCCCATAGATTTGCTGAAATGGATCTAACATAGTCACATACCCTTTGGAACGCATAGGTTTTGCAAAAAACAGACCACCTAAAACCAAAATATAAGAAACATAAAAGTTTAAAAATGTACTACGCAAGTATTATCTTCCATAATGTATGTTATAGATATAATATATGTACACATGTAGACACATACATATACCATATATATATACATATTATATGCAAAATGCACATGCATCATACATACATGTTTTTACATCTATGCAAAGTGTGATCATTTCTTAGGGGATTTCAATATTTTTTGGGAAAGTCATAAAATTAGAGAATAGAGGAAAAATCAGAAAAAAGGAAGTTTTTTCCCCCCAGTGAAATCTAAAAACAGAGAAAGAAGGTAGAACAGAAATCAAAGTCTAAAAGAGTGTCTTCCTGAAGTTAAATCTAAAGAATTTAACAATGGGGAAAAAAAATACTATATAAGCTCTTCCTGCTAAAATCACACAGAGGTTCCTCCTGTGGCATTATCTTAAGTCTTCCAAAACTCAACTTATAGTACTTACATTTTCAAAATATTATTTGGGAATTTTGTATTAGTTAAAAGCACTAGTAGAAGCTTTACTTTGAGTCAATGCAATTTTTCAGAAGGGTTGGAGTGCAGATCTACAATGACTAAAACAGTCAACTTAGGACCCTAGGCAATCTTTAAGACTGCACATTCAGAATTGTGCTAGGTTTTTTTTTTATCTCTTGCTATTCTTTTCTTTCATTCTTGTTTCCCATTTATATGATTCCTCATCCAAATTAAACACTAATTGTACGCAAGATTCATGTGCATTTGAAGAGGATTGATAATTCTAATTGTAAAAATACTAATGACCTATACCTATAGGTAGACTATCATGGAAAGAAGTAAAATAAGAGATAAAACTCACTGAATCCTTAGCATTCTAATTGTCATTATCTTCAAAGAAATTCTTTGAGACATTCTACTATCAAATGACCAAATTGTGCACGCATTAAAACTCTGCTGCTTGTATATCTGTGTAAATTTTTTTCACACTTTACTTACATATTTCTATAGTGTCTATTATACTACCTATATAAATATAATGTGGTGGTTAGAGGGTCAGCCTTGGAGTCTAGAGAATTTGGATGCAAATTGTACCTTTGTCAAATACTGACTATGAGTATGGCTAAGTTATTCAATTTCTCCATGCCCCAGATGACTCTCTTGAACTATTAGTTCAGAATCATTGCAAATATGCATTGGTAGAGGGAGTCTTATCGTCAAGAATTCCCTTTACCAATGTAATCACACAAGTTTGGATCAAAAAATCCTGCTGCATAAAGAGAAAGAAAAAGGCGTGCATTTCTGCAATGATTATTACAACACTTTCACAGGGAAATACACAACAATTAAAACACCTTTACTTAACATCTATACTGACAAAACAGAATAGATCAAGAATGCATTTTTTCCAGATTATGGCATGTAGCTTAATGGATAGAATATTTAGTGACTTAATTTCTGTCTTTCTGTGTGTCTGTCTCTCTGTCTCTGTCTGTCTTTCCCTCCCTCTTCTTTCTCCTCCTTCCCTCCCTAGCTTTTCCTTTCTCCTTCCATTTTCATCTTCCATCCTCACTCTCTTCTTTCCCTTTTCCCTTTCTCTTCTCCCCTTTTTTTCTCTCTGTGTGTAGACATGCAAAAAGATAATAGAAAATGTTTAACAGGTACAGCAGCAAAATAATGATTTAGGCTCCCAATTTTGTAGGAAGTAAAGATTTGAGTTTGGGTACATTGAGGGAAATGATGCAGTGATTGTAGAAATGACAGAAAACCCACTCTTCCCTATCAGTAACCTTGTCTGTCACTACATGCTGGTGAGTCATGACACAAAATTACTGGTTGTTAAAAGCTAATGGAAAGACTCAAGGAGGGCAATAAGTAGGCTGAAGCATGCCACCAGTGATAACCTGTGGGAGAAAAATTATGCAAGACATCATACATGAAGTAGGCCAATCACATAGCAAGCACAGACTACAGATGGACAGTTGAGATGCTAAATCATGACTTTTAGGATTCAAAAAGCCAGAGGATGGAGTCCAGCTCATGTAGTGCTTCTTATGGATGACGTGCGGAAAGAAATGTATGAGAATAATGCACAATAAGGTATAGAAGGATTTCATTCTTTATCAGTGGAGAGTTTGTCCCCACTAAGATCATTGATCCATTTGTAGCTAATTAATTAGTCACTGTGTTCCAACTTTTTTTTTCTTACCTAAAACCAGGCTAAGCGAGTATCCAATTGGTGCTTGTGCCCAAGCCAAACCGTAACCTGGTACATAAACTGCCTCAGCTGTCCCATTTATGTAACCTCCTCCAACCCAGGTGGCTGAAAAGAATGAAACAATAGCGAATCAAGTTATATTTCTACACAATCAGTCTTTTAAGTGACTATAATTATTTTTATTCATTATATGACACAGAAAAAAAATACAATCTACAATAAAATAAGTAATCCTTCCCAATATCTTTTAAAAATTTCCTTACAAAGGTGGAAGTCTTGCTATATTTATCTCAAGGTTAGTTTTGTTGTTTGTAAAAGGAGCATATTGAATTATTTGACTTCTAAAGTCCTCTAGCTCTAAATCTGTGGTTCTATGATTTCATTTCCCTACACTCTTTAGTTTACATATTTGCTTTCTCCTTGTTAACCAGGATTATTCTGAAGTGGAGATGGTTGTGTTATGGCTGTTTATATGTTGGATCCACAAAGCTGTGACAATCAAGCAGCTTATGAACAAGTGTGGCTTAAGCACCTACTATGCACCTGATACTTTGCTAAGTACTGGGGATGCAAATTAAAAAAAAAAAAGGAGAGGAAACCCTTCTCTCCCAGTGCTTACAACGTCAATGTTGTCTCTTTTAGAATACAAACTTCTGCTCTGTTGGAAATCTGTACTTTTTGTGTACAGAATGCAATTGTGCATGGAATGTTTATCGATGATAATCCTTACAATTTTTCAATAGAACAGTTGCCATTATGTCAGGAGAGAATATACTTCTTGGCTTTTGTTTTTGTGTCTCTAGTACCTAGTAGGCATTTACTGTTTGTTAACAGAATTGAATTTAACCTGGCTCCAGACTTTACTCATGCTGTATCCAGTGTCTATAATGGCCTCCTTTCCAATCTCTGCCAATGATAACCTAACAACTATTCAGTCCTACCTCCCTTAAAATGTTACCTTTGATTCCCCTCTCCCCAGCTATAAAACAATTCTACCTCAGATGATCACAGAATTAGAGCTGGAACGCCCCCCCCCCCAACTTCTAATCACCTAGTTCAATTCCCTCCCTCCTTCATTCACCCAGAATGAAGATGGGAAATTCCAAAGACAGTTGAAGTCACTGAGACAATACCAAAGCCATTATGTGGACCCAAACATTTGACTCCAAATCCAAGCGAAACTTTCTGTCATACTTGCCTCTCCTAATCTGATCTCATTGCATTTTATATTTTAATTTACATCCTATTTATCTGGATATGTGTCTTATCTCCTTTTATTGGATTGTAAAAGGCAAAGTCCTTAACTTATTTATGACAGTTTTACCTCTTTTGCTTCCAAACACAGCATGTTGTGCATAATAGTTTAATAAATATTCCATGGGCAAATGAACTAACTCAGTATAGTAGTAGGGCTAATACTTGTGTTGTGCAATATGAATTAGAAAGCTAGGAGATATAGTGAATAGAGTGCTGGAATCAGAAACACCTGAATTCAGATCTAATCCTAGACATTTTCTAGGTGTGTGACCTTGGGCAAGTCACTTAATCTCTGTTTTCTTCAGTTTCTTAATTGTAAAATGGGGTTGATAACAGTACATATATCACAGGGCTCTAGTGAGAGATAGTATTTGTAAAATGTGCTTAGCACAGTGCCTGACATGTAGTAGGTGCTATGCAAATATCATCATCCTCATCACTATATGACAATTAAAACTTCCAAAGTGAGGATTTTCTTTGTTTTTAGACTATTTTTTCCATGAGTAACAAGGAGTGAGGAATATTCCTTTTCCCTAGACAATGATTCTGCCTGTTCTTAAATCCAATGTTTGTAGTGCAATAGCACCAAATTAGCTTGCTGGCAAAGGCATGCTGGAGCCACCTGAAGCATGTCTGATGCCAGGAAAGACCTTGAGGTGAAACAGTTATTTCAGAAAAGACTCAATTAAATTACACCATAAGAATGAAACAACAAATGAGATTAACATCAAATATACATATTTGACTTGGGTTACATACACAAGTAAATATTCGTTCACTCAATAAGCTTTTATTAAGAACCTACTATGTGTGGGGCACTAGGCTAAGCTATGGAAGTTAAAATAAAATTCAACTCCACCAATAGAAAGGAGGATGAAAAGAAAAGGAATGTTAATTAGGGGGAATGAAGCATCACTCTTAAAATCATAATCAGTCGATAGACATTTATTAAACACCTAGTCTGAAGCTAGGTAGCACAGTGGGTAGAACAGTGGTTCTCAACCTTCCTAATGCTGTGACCCTTTAATACTCATATGTGGGTGTATCTGCGTGTGGGCGGACCCGCCTGGAGATGGATAGAGGAACAATGTCTCAGTTCCTAAGACCATCAGAAATATGTGTTTTCTGATGGTCTCAGGCGACCTCAGTGAAAGGTCATTCGACCCCCAAAGGGGTCACGACCCACAGGTTGAGAACCGCTGGGATAGAGGGTCAGGCTAGATGAGTCAGGAGGATTCATCTAGCTAAGTTCAAATTGGGCCTCAGACATTTACCTGAGCAAGTCACTTAACTTTGTTTGCCTCAGTTCCTCATCTGTAAAATGAGCTGGAGAAGGAAACAGAACACCATTCCAATATTTTTGTTAAGAAAACCCCAAATGGGGTCACAAAGACTTGGACATGTCTGAACAACAATGAAAAAGTAGGCATTAGTATTATGGTAGGTCCAATGAGCCACGGGGAGGAGCTTTGAATTCAAGTAGTACTACTGCTTGGCAGCAGGTCCAATATGAAAGCCCAGAATATTAGGTCACAATAGTAATAATTACAGGATACATAAATATATGCACACACATATATACATACACATGTACATATAGTATATATGTACACATATATATATAGATATAATTATATAGTTCTTCAAAGTTTGCAAAAGTTTCCTTCATGCACATTACCTCCTAACCATGAGATTCTCCATATTTTTGTTTATATTTTTATTCTCAATTTCCATGTTCATTTGTGACTACAGTGACCAAAACCAATGCATTAAAAAGATGTCATAGGTCTTTCAGGAAATCTGACTAGTGGAAGAACCTTTTATTTTTTCTTTCAATTTTCTGCTGTGTTAAAATCTCTAGAGATCACGGTATTTCCTCAAAACTGTCTATACAAGTCTATCAGGCTAATTTTCTTAAAGACCTCATTTGGTATTAGCAGCCTGAGTTTGGAATTTGACTGCAATTAATGTATCTTAATTAAAAGACATGGCAACACCATCTCCATTTGTTTTCTTTCAGCACAGACTAATTAGCCTCCTTTGCTACTGTCACCTGTGTGGTGAGTTGTTCAGTCTTCATTTGTTTCCCACTCTTTGTGACCCCATTTAGGGCTTTTTTTTGGTAAAGATACTGGAGTGGTTTGCCATTTCCTTCTCCAGTTCATTTTTACATATGAGGAAACTGAGGCAAAGTTAAGTGACTTGCTTAGGCTCACGCAGCTAGTAAGTGTCTGAGGCCAGTCTTCCTGACTCCAGTCCCAGTGCTATAGAGAACCCTGAATCACCTAGCTACTTTTATTCTCACCTATGCCAGCCTGTTAAATAATGAGTGACATGATATACATATGTGTACGTATGTGTACAACAAAATAAGCAACCCTTCCCAATATCTTTCACATACATCATTTTCAGGCTTACAGAGTCTGCTTTATTTATGTGTGTGTGTGTACACATACACACATCTATATCAGCTGTAATTATTACCATTACTGTTGTCATAACCCAAACCGCTATTAAAGAAATTCAGAACAAAATTTAATGAGATAAAATGTCTCTAGGCTATGTTATTTTAAAAAGCTAACAGCAATAACAAAATATATTCCCATGTGTATTAAATACCAAAGGTCCTTCGTGTAAAATAAGAACATTTGAAATCAGTTATTTGATATAGAGTAATATGTCTCCTTGTGTTCCACCTTGACCCCGCACCTTTTTTTTTCTGGGTTACTAACTGATAAATAATAAATTTTATATATATGTATGTGTGTGTGTATGTATAATATGACTTATTATTTATATATATATATGTTTATATATCTATATATGTTTACTTCTAGCCCTGTTACAATTTTTAGTCATGTATTTATGTCAACCACTTTAGAGAGGCTTTCATTAAATAACAGCCTTCTACCAGGGCTTAATCCCAAAATATGGAATAGTATATTCTTACAGATACAAAACCTGTAGCTATTTCTTCCTGGCAAGGTTGTTAGCAACTGAAGCTGACAATTGTACCAGCAATGTTTGTTCACACAAACACAATTTTTCATCATGGTGGTTTCTTTGTCCTTTAGGCTACAATGAAAATTGCTGTCAGACTGATTATAACTCATATTTGTATAATTTTGGTTTGGTTAGTATTTTGATTTTACAAAATTCTTCACTTTAGACATTTCAATCAAGAAATAAAAAAATATATATTTTCTGTTGAAAGTTCCTTATACTCATGATGAAAGAATGCTATCCACTTCCAGAAAGAGACTCACAAACTGAGTGCAAATGGAGGTACAATGTTCTTGCTTTATTTTTTCCGTTTTTGAAATATGACTAATATGGAAATAAGTTTTGCATGATTTCACATGTATAATTGGTATTTTTTTGCTTGCCTTCTCAGTGAATGGGGGATGGGGAGAAGTTAGAATTCAAAATTTAGAAAGAAAAGAATGTTAAAAACAAATAATGAATTACATTGATAAAGAAAAAAAAAAGAGAAAGTTCCTTATGTGACTGTAAGCAATGAGTGTGAGAGGTTGGACGGGGGTGGGACAAAAAATTGTTTCTAACTTTTATTTTTTAAAAGGATAATTATCTTCCCTGTAGAGTAGATGCAGGATGGCCAAATGGGTGCACAACTACTTAGCAAACTTACTGTATAAATTTAGGATAAAACATAATAAGATCATGGACTATTTATGTTATGAGAAAAACAGGGCTCCTAAAAAGATATGGTTCTTGATATTTTCAATAAGAACAATTAGAAACAAAACAATTCCAATATCTTTTAGTAACTTGGCACATGCCTTGGGAAAAATTGAACAAGAGCAAAGTGATTGCCATTCTGTGATGGATGTAGTAGATCGGCAGGTGCTTAATCCACACCCAACCCTTTTTATCCTCAGTAATGTTTGTAGATCTATGAATGGAGTGGTCCCAGTGCTTTAATCCTACCTCAGATATTTGTAGTATGCTGGCTATATAAACTTCTGAAAGAAGAATTATTGTATCCAATGAATCATTCCAGAATATTTTATGCTTAACCTAGGCAAAGTCATACTTTCTAGATGCAGAAATATTTTTCATCAGCTAAGTCTTGGCAACATAACTATGCTATGTAGAAACACATATTTTTAATGGAATTTCAGGATTCAACTATTAGAATTTCAGAGTTGCCATTTTTTCAGTTGGCACTGGGAGAAAGAAGAAAAGACTGTCAATTTAAGGGGTATCACAATCATTTTAAAAGATGTTAATATACTATAGACTTTGAGATGCTGAAAACACAATTTTTAGTCATTATAGTAGTTAGTGAATGTTTGTGTATCAAATATTGCCATGTGCACATGCTTTTTCACTAATTTTCATTTCTCTTCTAAAATGACATTCTGGGGAAAGGGAGGAAAAGCTGCATAATACTTACAACATAATGAATTGGTAGAGAAGAGAGAATGATCAGAGTGGAATTTCTGTTAGGGCACTCCCTACTGTTTCTCCTCTTTTTCAGCAATACATGTCTTCAATTATCTTGCATTAGAGCACTATATTATTAACATGCAATTTTCATTTTTTAGTAAACTAATTTTTAGCACAGGAATACTGGTAATTAAGATTTTAATCCAATGGATTTTTTTGCTCCTTATTTTATCTGCTTAGATTTCTTTTTTTTTTTAAATGACAAATCCATCAGTAATATTCATTGACTTTTGTCATTTAAGATTTTAATAAAAGCAATATTACCCTAATATTTACTGGAATAACAATATCCTGATAAATTTCCTCTTTATTACTGGAGATGACATGCTTTACTCATCTTAATTGATTTAGAACTTAATTTAGACTTTTCATCCACCTCTTTGATTTCACACTGTTTTCATTTTATCAACTAAAGCTAACTCTGATTGAGCCACATTTCAGTCTATGTATTTATTCATTGATGTTTCACTAAGAAATTTACTATAAATTCAATTTGCTGGTTTTATGGTTCTTAGGGTTAATCCATTTTGATTTTTTAAAAAAATTTTAAATAGTTATCTAGACTATTAGATTTTATAAATCTAGCAACAGAAAGGGCTTCCCATGGAGTTGAAGATCAGGGTCTGTGGATTTATCATTATGTAAGCCACAATGCATCAAGACAGTTTTACTTCAGAGGAAGTCAAGAAATTGAAAGGTGAAATATTGCACCTACCTGTCATGGTAAATCCACCAACTATCAAACCTATATCTCTGCCACCAACTATAATTGCTTCACTGCGTTCTTCTGAACTGGCACTGTTCTTGGTTTTCCAAGCAGCCCATATCCCAACAATCAATATCAGAAGATAGAACAAAATGATGGCTACCAATCCTTCCACATGGAAAGTCATCTTCAGCTAGAGATCTTGATTTGTTTCCCAGGTTGGCTATTTCATTAAGGATTCTAAAAGAAAATACAATAAGAATTGTAATTCATTAATGTAATTATTCTAGTAATAACTATAATACACTATTAACTAGGGAGAAGCCATGTGCATACCAGGTAGCAATGAATGGGATCACTGGCATTTAGTGGTCTTTCAATGAGAAAGATACAAAGAACCTTACCTCAATTCAGCAAGTTTGTGAGAATACTTGATAAGAATATAGCTTTATGTAATTTATAAGTAATTTTCAATAAATTTTACCTAAGAATATTCAGCTATGTCTTAAGTGAATCACAACTGCTCCATGCTGTTCAATTAGTGACTTTATCAGAACTTTATATGCAATTTCAAACAAACATAAACAGTTTTAAAAACAACTTGATAAATATAGACTAAATCCATTTAGGAAAGTCAACGTCCAGTAGATCTTACTAAATCATTTCTATAGCTGTTCACTACCTAGTGGCAAAGACTCTCCCCACCCCCACCCCTGGGAAAAAAAATCTCTTCCTTCCTTCCCCCACACAACCTTTAAAAACGAATGCTATCAGAAAACCTCTCCATGAACAAAAGTGGATTTGTCTTTTAAATTGCAGAAAGCCCAGAAATATAATAAAGTCCTAAAACCACGGAAAGTACCAAACATTAAGAGTCGAGGGGACCAGTTCTAACTCTATTCCCCTCAGATTTCTTTTTTCTTTTAGATGCCACACCTTCCCACTGTCATCAGGTCAATGAAGCAGTTGACTGAGAATGTACACCCGTGTAGGTGGGCACAAAAGCACTTTCCTTGTCTAGGAAAAAGTAGACCAAGAGAATGACAGGGTTAAGCCTATCTCCGGAAATTAGTCTGCGAAAGTAGTTTCCTTAGATGCTCATTCCTATATCTTTACCATGCCTTCTTCTCCCAGCCTGTCCTCATCCGGACATCCTGGTGCACACAACTCCTGACCCTTTACAGTGGGATACTTTGATCCTATCACCTCCTGCCCTCCCTGCCTTTTCCCCTTTACCTCCTTTCTTCTCAGTTTCTTTGTCTCCACGCCTCCCTGAGCCGTCACCAACCTGCTAGATCGCCACTCTAATTTAGATCGACCTATCCGGGTTGAGGAGGACGGAGAGTTTGATCCCCATAGACCCTTTCAAGGACTCAGGCTGCACCTGTTAAAGATGTTCCAGCCCCGCCTCAGTGGGAGCCGCGAGCGTACCTCCTCCCCGGCACCAACTCCAAAAAAAGGCTCCTAAGTCCAGTCTGGACGCGGGAACGCAGATCCCTTAGTCCTACCTTGCTGTTCCCTCCCTTGCGAGCCTTTCGCAGGAGATGCTCTGGACTTAGCCCTCCTCCGGGGACACACTTGACTGGCTCCTCCAGTAACGAAAGATGCGCGCGGGCGGTCCTCCGTGGGCTCCTGGGGAGACCGAGGACGAGATTGGTGGCGGCCCTGGAGGCAGCAGGAGCAGCAGCAGGTTTCTCGTAGGAGCTTCCCTCTAGTCTACAAGTATCTCAGTACCCCGAGTTTCAGTTTAGTTTGTGGGTGGGGCACAGGGTTATGGAATGTTCATGGGGAAGATGAGATTTGGAGGGATGGGGTGCAGCTGGGCTTAGGAGAGGAGCTGGCCTGGGGGATTCTGTGGGTGTTAGACGTGATTGTCAAGCTAAAGAAAACACCCTTTCTTTATAAGGGGTGGAGAGGAAGGGGTATTCGTCAGAGCTGGGAAGCTGGACGTCAGAGAAAAGTGAATGAGAGAGTACTTGAGGACAGCGCCCGTCTGGGGCGCTAGGGGTGGAGGAAAGGCTGAAAGCAACCGAGTGATGAAGGAAGGAGTGGAAAAGGGCGGGGTTGCAGGGGAGGGAGAGAAGTCGGAGTCCGAATCCTCGGACGATGGGGGTACTAAAACCGTTGGTGGAGAAAGAGCAGGGTAACTGTGAGGAGGAAAAGAGTAGATAAGGAAAAGAAAAGAGAGAAGTGTGTGGGGAGATGGACAAGTTCTCGCCCTAATCCTAGCGGGGAAGAGACTGTTCAGAGAAATATTTGATTTCTAGAGGAGCAACAAATAAATACGTGCAGCCTCCTAAGGCCCCCCCCCTAACCTCCAACCTTGCTCCAGATATTTTAGCAGTTGTGGAGGTAGAAGCTTCAGGGTGCAATTCTAGTTTTGCCACGTTATTATAATTGCCTGAAACAAAGTTGGGTAATTACTCTAACAGGGCCTCAGTTTCCTCACTTGTAAAATGAGTTAGTTAGATCAGATGGTCCCCCAGGTACCCTCCAGATCCAAAGCTAATATTATGATCTTATCAGACATACAGAAAAAGCCTTCCGATCTTGGTACCTGTGAGACTATGTGAAGACGAGTTATGGAACCCCCCCAAGGACTATTGAAAGAAGCCTTTAAAATAAAGTTTTGGAAAGAGAATTTTTAGCTTCTCAGACCCATGGAATTTCAGAATTGGAAGGGAATTTAGACATCCACTCTGTAACTCCCTTATTTTTACAAAGAAAGAAATGATACCAGAGAGGGGAAGGGACTTGCTCCAGATGCGGCAGCAAATAAAACTTCTCCCACGCAACAGAAAACAGAACAAAACAAGGAGAGAAAATAAATGATTAGTTTTACCATCATCTTTTTTAGTGACTGCGAAAAATAAAGCTACATGGCTTGTAAAGACAAATAAAAATTATGCATGTTCATTACAAGGATTTTGTTCTTTTTTTCAGTAGGGGGAGTGGTAGCAGAAAAAAATGTTAATTGAAAAAATTAGTAAAAGTTATAATGGGAAAAAGACTATTTGGCCATGTTCTGGAAAGCATTTGATTCTCCCTTAACTTCTCTAAAGTGCCATCATGTAGTGGGAGGAAAACAGCACATCTATGACTTCATTGGTATAAGGAATTTTCCTTTCACAATGGAGGTCTGCACCTGCTAGAGCACTGAGAGGCTGTGACTTGCCCAGGGTCATTCAACCTGCTTTGAAGAGGGGTAAAATTTGAACCTAGGTCTTCCTAGGTTTAAGGCCAGTTCTCCATCCAGGGCCCATGCTGATTCTCATAGGGTAGGATGCTACTGAAAAGCAAAATAACACCAAACCAGTGATCTAATAAAAATATGTAAGTGGGATTCTCAGAAGTTTCAGAGCCTTACCCCTCACATTATAACCATCCACATTTAGAAGCTAACTTTCATATCTATCTTGTGCCCTGTTTTCTTTGTTCTCTGTAAAAAAAACAACCACCAGGAGCTGCATATAAAGTCCTTGAAGTGAGAAACCCTATGGCGTTCAAACAGAAAATAAGACAAAGGCTTGGAACCAGCATGGGGGATCTAGTCTACCCGATTAACCCTAATGGCTTTTTTGGAAAAAAAAAAAATCTGAGAGTTGCTAACTTTACTCTCATATTAGTAAGGAGCTAAGTGAGATTGGAAGAGAAAGTAAATTGATAAGGACTTTGCCATACCTGTTAACCTGGATATTTTAAGTTAAACATTTTTTATCCACGCTTTTCCTTTGACAGTGCTATTTCAGATGGTAATCTTTGAATATGGATTGATTTAAATGTGTTATTAAAAATATCCCTGAGTCAAGGATGGAGAAACACTGTGTAGCACAGAAGTATCAGATGTATAGCCCCTTGTCTACTTGTGTCAGACAACACCCTCTGCCAGCCAAAACATATTAAGATGTATTATTTAATGTAATATTTAATGTAATTTAATTATTTAACGTAATATTTACCTAAATAAATTAAAATACAATAAAATTTAGATAATCTTAACAGACTATTTCCCATCAATATGTAGCTTCAGAGATCTTTATGTATGATTTAGTACCCTCATTTCTATTTGAGTTTGATACCACAGGTATAATGGATAAAGAGTAGGTCTTACAGCTAGGAAGACCTGGGTCCAAGACCCTCTATAAATCTCTCAGTACTCAAGGCAAATTCCTAAGATTATATGCTGTGGAAAAGTTACTGACCTACAGGGGCAGAGGGAGCCTATCTATCTGGGAGTTTCTCATATCAAGGAAATTACTCATAATGGTCCGCTCCCTATTCCCAAGTCAATGGTAACAGAAAGCTTCAGGAGGCAACAGTGCAGGCATGTAAGAGACTGAAATAATGCACAGCACAGAGATTAGGAAGCTTGAACAAAATCCAACCAAAAAACCAAAGAGATGAATGTTAGTTCTACAAATGCTTTTATTTATTTTGAATATAAGGCCTCTCTGTCACAAGCAGCAAGCAAAGGAACCAGACTGGCACTCAGTGCTCTTTACAGAAGCCCATCTAATACACTTTGAGAAGCTTGACTTGCCAGTCTCCATGGGAAGAGAAAAACAGGGTGGAAGTGATGACAGTGACAAGAAAGCCTGGTGATTAAAGTACAAAAAAATTACAGTGTTTTCCCATGCTTGGGTGGAGAGAAGGCATCAGCTGGGAAAGACGACTTCAGATATATTGAGTCTGAATCTGGGGAGACATTTCTTCATTTAAAAATTCCCTCAAATATCTCTGTCTGATTCAGCAATGGCATCAAGATTGATTCTCTGTTTTATGTTGCAGTCACTCAGAAGTTTACTGCCCTTTTGGCTCTGGTTAGATACATTGTTTATTTGTGTTTTTCCCCATATCGTGGTATAGATAAAAGGTTGAAGTATTATTCTTCTCACAGACAAGGGATTGAGCTGGATACCCTGTGATGTTCTATTTCTAGAACTTTGCTGTGAACTGGAAGAAGTCAATCTCTAGTTAGGCCCATACTCACATTTTCCTCAATTGGTTTTGTTTTATAATTTACTCATTTTGAAAGTTCAAATTAAATCCAACCTGTATAGTTGTTGGCTAGAACAGTGGTGAGTGGGTTAGGAGATGAAAATTGAGCTTCATTGAATGTAGTGTCACAAGGATCTAGGTCAATGCCTTCATTTTTCAGATAGCAAAACTGATACCCAGACCAAATCAATGATTTGTTCAAAATTAGTGGTACAGAGACTAATAATAAGAGCTAATATTTTATAGTGCTTTAGTGTTACAAAGTGCTTTAGATACATTATCTTATGTGATCCTCATAACAATCCTGTGACATAGGTGCTATAATTACTCTGATTTTACAGATGAGTAAATTGAGACTGAAAAAGATTGATTGACTTGCCCGGGGTCAAGGAAGTATCTCCTAGGAAGTATCTTAAGTAGGATTTGAACTCAAGTCTCTCCTGACTCTAAGATCTAACAGTCTATCCATTATATCACCTCAGTGCTATAGATAAGTAGAATCCAGGTTTCCTAAATTCAAGTCCAGTATTCTTTCCAGGATGCCTCCTGGAAATAAAATTGATATTTCACCGCCCCTTGATTCTAGGACAATATGGTATATCCAAGGGGTAAAAAAGCTTAATATTTAATATTTTTTGGATATCATAGTCATTAATATAGAGGTTAAGGCAAAAAATGGAAGCAGAAAGGGGAGAAGGGAGCATAAGCAAGGGAAAAAGAGTAAAGGTAGAGAAAGGTACAGGGAGAAAAACCAAATCGGCATTTTTAGTAAAGGATCCATTAGTATGATTCTGAGAACATTGGAATAAATATTCAGAGTTTTGGCATTAACAATAATTCTAGATTAATGACTTTTTTCATATCATGAATAAAGATGAATTCCATTTAAATATAATTGCCAAGAGTTTTAAAAGAATTTTTGATAAATGACTTCTTCTTTTAAAAGGATGAGATGTATACATGTTTATGTGGGAGATGGAAGAGAAAAAATTTTAAATTTATATAGTTATGGCACCATGGGCCTAAGATTCTAAAAATAAAGATAATTCAAGAGGAATAAGGAGCTTCAAAAATAAAATTCTGTTGGTTCAATTTAAATGATCTCAATGATGAAGAAAAGGGGAAGACATCTGAACAGAACCCAGTATCTTGATAAAACCAGAGAGCAGCAGCTTTATAAAAGAAATCTTCAAAATAGTTAAGAATAAAAAAGGGGCACCTTAAAAATCAATGTTTAGGTCAAGAACTACTCAGTTACAAATTTCATCTCATCTGTCAAGGAGAATAATTTTTAATCAGAGAAGGAGAAAATAAAAATGATCAAGCAGGTCTTGAAATCCAAAATAGGTGAAGAGTAGAGAGAGGTGGTTTCTAAGTGAAATGACATTTTCTTGTCCCAATCAGTATCTCAGATTAGTGACTGATCTTTCATTGATATAATCAGTGAAGGGTGGAGCCAAGATGGCAGAGTAAAAACAGGGACTTGCCTGAGCTGTCCTACAAACCCCTCCAAATACTTGTAAAAAATGACTCTAGACAAATTCTAGAGCTGCAGAACCCACAAGATGATGGAGTGAAGCAAATCCCCAGTACAAGACAGCCTGGAAGGTCGACAGGAAGGGTCTATCATGCCTGGCTGGGGAGCAGAGCAAAGTCCATGGTAGGTCGCACTGGCATAGTCTGGGCTGGAGCAGCCCTCAGAGGACTGAGTCACTGGCAGCGGTGGTGGTTTCCAGACGTTTTGATGCACAGATGCCAATGACAGCACAGAAGGTCAGTGGAAAAACTCTGTGGGACCTGGGTGAGAGAGGAGCAAGGTCTGGCCCCAGCCCGGGGGCAGTGGTGCTGGTGGAGGCTGCAGCAGCAGCAGCAGCAACAGCAGCAGTGGCTGCTATAGGAATTCCAGGCCCACTGACTAGGGGGACTGAGCGACTGATCAGACAGTGATCACAGGGATCTCTTTGCTGGCACAGAGGCAGGATTCTCTTGTTTTGCCCTGCTTGGATCTGGATCTCAGTCCTGAGCAGTGATCCTAGGGTGAGGTAGAGGGCTGGTGTGGTGAAGCTTGTGGTACAGTAGAGACAGAATCCTCCTTACAGTTCCAAGGCAGAAAAGAGTGCTTGTGGTCACTCACAGACCAGAGCATAGGACAGGAAGGGAGTAAACACCTCTTCTTTGATTATACCACCTTGGAAGAGCTGAAAATTTACAGGTCCCTCAAAATATCTCTGAAGCCTGGGACAGTATAACCACCCTCACCACAACCCCCTCTGGAAGCACAGTCCTACCCTTGACAAAGAGTTAGAAAGTCAAGTATTTGGCTGGGAAAATGAGCAAACAGTGTAAAAAAATCAGACTATACAATCTTACTTTGGTGACAAAGAAGATTAAAAGATGCAACCAGAAGACAACAAAGTTCCTGCATCCTAAGTCTCCATGAAAAATATAAATTGGTTTCAGGCCACGGATGAGCTCAAAAAAGATTTTGAAAATCAAGTAAGAAAAGGAGAGGAAAAATTGTGAAGAGAATGAGAGTGATGCAAGAAAATTATGAAAAACAAGTCAATAGCTTGCTAAAGGAGACCCCCAAAAATGCTCAAGTAAATAACACCTTTAAAAAATTTATAATCAGTGAAGTTATGTTAATGAGTTTTTAGGAAGAATGCAGAAGTAAAACTCAAGCTTTGAACCTTAGTCTATTTGACTTGAACACCAATATTTTCACCGCTACATTATACTATCCCTTCTTTGAGCCAAATCCCAAATTCTGTATTTATTGTTGTGGCTACAACCATAGACTAGGATACTTGCAGAGCTTAGTTGGGGTAGGAAGATGGCAAATTACTTAAATCTAATTATAATTTTGTTGGGTCTATCAGTACAGGATTGCTCCTCAGAATTCAGAGTATGAAACAATACTGATTAATTGGAAGCTGGAACTCAAGATAAATAAGGCAATCATAGGGAAGCAACTAGCTCTTCTCAATGATTTTAAATCACTCTGCTCAGTTAAGCTATGACCTAGGGTATTTGTGTGATGTACTTTTCAAAGCTGTAGATGACAAATGAGAGGGATAATTATTATATTGAATTATCGAATTTAAATCCCCAAAGAGATTAACAGGTTAAAATAGTAGAATGAAGTGAAAACAGGGATTCATGTGTAATCTTGTAGTGGTTTTTGATAAACCAAAAAAATATGAATTACTAGGGGAAGAACTCACTATTTGACAAGAACTTTTGGAAAATTTGAAATGCTATTTGGGAGAAATTAGTTTTAGACCAATAAACTTCGAAAAGATGTGCAACTTGAAGAGAAAAGATCAAAAGATAAATACAAAGAGAGAGGAGAAAAAAAAGCAGTAGCTATTATAACTCTGAGTAGGGAGATTTTAAATCAAATAAGAAATAGATGTAGTTATAAAATACAAAGAGGACAATTTGGGTTACACAAAATAAAACTACTTTTTCACAAACAAAAGCAATGAAGATAAAATGAGAAAAAGAAATGGTTGAGTGGGGAACTCACACATCACTGATAAAATTCTGATATCAAGCCATATAAAGAATTGACCCATATGTGGTCAAAAGATATGAATTAACTACTCAAAAGAAGAATGGCAGTTATTGATGACCACATGAAATCATGTTCCAGATTACTAATAATAATATTTAGAAAACCAATTAAAACAACTCTGAGGTTTTAACCCTCTTTTGCAAAATAGCAAAGGCAAAAAAAAATTTAAAAATAGGAACAATATTGCAGAGACTGTGAGAAGAGAGGCACATTTAATACAGTATTGATAGAGGTATGAATGCAGCCTTTCTAGAAAACAACTTGGGATGTTGTAAGAAAAGTCATGAAACTATTCATATCCTTTGAAATGTTAGTCTTACTGTATGGCATATACTTCAAAGAGGCCAAAAACAGAAATAAACAATCCAGTTGCTTGGTTTTTGATAGCAAAATATTGGAAAATTAAAAAAAAACACAAGTGTTCAGAGATTGGAGAATGGTTCAACAAACTGTAGGAGACGAATATAACGGAATGTAATTTTTCAGTTAGGAATATTGAATATATGGAAGTCAGAAAAACACAGTATGATTTGTATGAACTGAAGTAGAGTAAAGTGAGCAGAGCTAGGAGAACATTTTATATAGAAGTCAAATTCTGAGTAATTAATCAACCAACAATCTGCCTGAGAATAGGTAATGAAACGTACATCCCTACCCTTAAAGGAAAGGCAGGAGACTGTAAGGGCAAAATGTTGAATATCTCGTTTGACTTAGTTATTGCTTAATTTTTTTTGGTTTTTTTACTTAACTGCTTTTATTTAGTTTTTTTTTTTAAACAAGAGAATATTCAATTCTGGTGGGAGGATGGGACAGGAAGAAAATATATACAGAAATGACTGTGTAGTCAAAACAAAAAAGTATGGTTAAAGCATTTTTAAAGTTAAAAGTACAATCCTTTTGGAGAGGCAAGATTTCAGAAATATCTTTCCATGCCTCACTATGAGTGGCATTTAGACAACCTATTTGGATACACACATGTATGTGTATATATATATATGTATATTTGTACATATATGTATATATGTATGTATATAAATATATACATACATATATACATATATATATATATGTATGAACCAAGATGGGTATCATGCACCTTAGATATTAAAAAAGGTAGGTTAGATGTGTCTATCTGTTTGCATGTGAGAAAATTGTCCATGACCAAAGAATCCATCCCTTAGTTGCCAACCTGCAAACTTTGAGCTTATCTTTAATTAAGTTGATGCAAGGAAAATAGTCTGTCTCTGAGACGAAACAATAGCTTTTTAATATGGTAGAATCTGCTACAGCTTATGCTCTGATAGCATAGAATTTGAGAATCAATAGTCATTTCCATGCCATAGACTGAAGTAGGACTTTAGGAAAATTATGGCAACTCATAAAAAAGATGACAAAATGGCACTGAGTCCCCTGTGATGATGTTTCAGTTTCTGTGATGATAATAGGAGATTGGTTTTTGTTGTTCAGTCATTTTAATTGCATCCAACCCTTTGTGACCCTATTTGGGATTTTCTTAGTAGAGATACTGGAATAGTTTGTTATTTCTTTCTTCAGTTGATTTTACAGATAAAGAAACTGAGACAAACAGGGTTAAGTGAATTGTCCAGGAAATCACAGCTAGTAAGTGTCTGAATTCAGATTTGAACTTATAATGACGAGTCTTGCTGACTTCAGGCCTGGTACTCTATCCACTGTACCACCTAGCTACCCAGTGGAATGGTAGAAAAATAGTAAAGAGCTCTAGGGAGCATCAGTTTTTAGATTTTCTATAAATATTAACTCATTCTGGTGTTGTCATAATAATGGAGGAACTGAATCATGCCAATATTGATATTTTCACTATTAACAAAATCAAAAGACAAAAATGTTTCAGCTAAATGGAAGAATAACTCAGATTTTCCCTGGTGAGAAAAATAATGGAGTTAGTGGAAATTACTTTATTGTACATCTATAGACAACAAGACATCATTTTGTGGAACACTTGGTGATCTCATCATTCAGCATTCCTCATAAACATTTCCAAAAAGATGACCATGAAAGGAAATTGAAATAAATGTATCTGTATCTACTACATGGAAAAAAAGAGTTAGAAAAGTCTATAAAGAACATGAGAAAGCCCACTATATTTGATCAATACACACTTTAATATTTTGAAACTTTAATTTAAAGGAAAAGACATTAAGAAGAACATGTTTATATATAACATGTTGATAAATATGGATCAGCATCAAGAAAAAAGAGAGGGTAAGCATTTGTAGAATAAAAGAAGCCTTGCCATGATGTAAGGTGAATAGGAATACTATATCATCTCTCTCTGTCTCTGTCTCTCTGTCTCTCTCTGTCTCTCTTTCTCTCTCTCTCTCCTCTTTGCTTATTCATTCATATAGCTATTTATCCATTTATTTTTAAAAACTGAAGTAATTTATTTTCTCTCCTTCCCACCCTTATTTGAAAACAAACAAATCTCTTAACAAATATGTTAAACAAAACAAGTTCCCATATTTTCCATGTCCAAAAATGTATATACGTCACATTCTGCATTTTGAATCTATCACCTTTCTACTAGGAGATGTGGGTGGCATGCAAAAGCAATTTGGAACTATGCCCCAAAACTTACTGAACTGTATATTCCCTTTGACCTAGTAATAATATTACAAAGCTTATACTCCAAGGAGATAAAAGAGAGAAGAAATTACCCATGTATACAAAAATATTTTTTGTTTTTATATATTTATAGAATTTTTTTTTGTGGTAGCAAACCAATGGAAAATAAGAGAGTGCCCATCAATTGGTGAATGGCTGAAGAAATTACTATACACGGATGTAATGGGATATGCCTTAGATATCATTCCAGAGAAACCTTGGAAGACTTGTGTATGAATCCTGTAATGCAAAGTGAGCAGAACCAGAACAATTCATATAATATTAACATTAAGGTATCCTATTTAGAAATCACATTTCTCAGGTATCTGTATGATAATATGCAGTATATGAATGCTCTCTTTTATCCTTAGCAGATAAAGATAAAGTGGAGAAGACAGAGAGAAGAGAAACATGGTCTATTGGTGGAGTAGAAAACAAGAAAAGATGCCTGTTGTCCTCTAGTATAAAGCAGTGTTTGGAGAATTGCATCCTACTGTTCTAGTATGTGAGGAAGAGTGAAAGTAAATTTTTAAATGGCATATTTTCTATGGTGAAGCAGTCTGGCCAGAAGAGAAACAAATGGGTTGGTGTACTTAGCCCCAGGGGATCAATGTTCTTTGTTTTGTCAGGTAAAGACCCCATGGGAATAGGACAAAAAAGAGACTGGACAAGACACAGCAGAGACTGGGCAAAGGCAATATAATTTCCAAGCAGTCACGAGTTAATTGCTTCTGTCTCTGACTTGATGAGTATGTGTGTAGAAAGCAGGATTAGTGCAGAGTGACAAATATGGAGTTGATAACCCAGGGCACCCAAATGTTGCTGCCTTGGAGACTTACCTAGCACCTGGGTTAAGTAACTTGGTGTATTCTTCCCCTGCTTTGATATGGAAGAAGTAGAAGATCACTCCTCCCTCTCCCATCTACCCTGGTCTCAGACACATACACACACACAGACACAGACACACAGACATAGACACACAGACACAGACACACAGACACAGACACACAGACACAGACACACACAGACACACAGACACACAGACACAGACACAGACACAGACAGACACACACACACACACACACACAGAGCTCCCAGTGTGGGATGGAGCAGCTGTTTTGAGAATAGAAGCCTGGAACACTTCTGCTTAATTTAACACTTTGTAGTTGACCTTGACTTTTATTTCAAGTAAATGCTTTTTGCTGTGGGCTAATATATCCTCTGGTTGTTAGATAAAAGGAACATCAATGGTAGCTGGTCAGCTGTTGTTTTAAGTAGACGCTGATCCAAACATTCCTTAGAATAGTCTTTGCACATAAGTCCTTAATCAATTTCTTCTCATCAATTTATTAAATATGAGGTAACCATGATTGAGGAAGTCTTAGAGTATTTATTATGAATACTTTTTTCTAGAAGTGCCAAGAGAAATTAGAGATGATAAACATCAGATAACATCACAAAAATGAAGTTGATCATATTTTTAATGGATAAGATATGATTGATTATTGATGTCAGATTTCTGAACCATCAACTTGTTAGGGCAAAGACCAAAATTAATGTCCAATTTGAAAGAATCAATATGAAAAGATAAAATCAATACTGAAAACAGCTCCAATCTGGCATTTCAAAATAAGCATTTTATGTTAAACATGAGAAATGGATAAATGAACAAATATGACCACTATAACCATTGAAGCTTAATTGATTTAAAATAATAATCACAAGAAGAAGACCAAAAAGAGCTCAAAAACCATTTTAGCTTGCAAAGCAAAGGGATTATGACCTTAGAATATACAATTATTTGTAATGTTTTATAGAGGAAAACAGTAAAAGATTCTCAGCATAATTATAGCATAAAACAATGAGAAGCAGGAATAGGAGATATAAAATTTGGGGAACCAGATCATTCTGAAAGCATTTAGGGATAAAACTGGAAGATGAGCAATGAGCAGGAAAAAAAATAGAAATGATATGTCTAAAGTTCTATTACAAACTCTTTTGTACATTGGAGTTACAATACTGGACAATAACATGATGGTTCTTATTGTATTATAAAAAGAAATAGAAATTGTCCTGAAGGGAAAAATGATAGGGAGAGTAGCTGAATTGGCTAATTGTCTTCAGAAGAGGTCTCTTCTGGATACAACAAAATTCTGAGGACATTGAGGGATCAATTCTAAATATATTTGAAAGAGGAGTAAAAACAAAATGCATAGAAAAAAGCCATTATTACTGGAAAAATTATTTAGAAATTATCAGTAACTATGGACTGCAGATGACTCCTTTTCCATCTCTATAAAATATTTATTAAAATAAGCCATACATGTTGAGGGCATATTTGATGCAAGTAAATGAGGACAATTAGGCTTTCACAAATGATATTTGATAGAAAACATCTTTACATTCACATAACTGATTGAAAAGAGCAGAGAATACAAGATTCTACTGGGCTCATTGTTTGTTCACTATCAAAAACATTTGATTCAGTAAAGCAAGGTGCCTCATTAAAGGCACTTCTCAATGGATGCCACCTCCATATGTCAAAACCACCTAGTATTCCTTGAACAAAGACACAACAAAGATAATTTTGTTTGACAACTCTGCTTATTATCATCAAATGAGGGTATTCATATTAAATGAACATAAAACTGCAAGATTAATACTTACCAAAAGCATCTGGAGGATATCTAGCACGTAATTCAAATAGAAGAAGGATGATAATCCACCCTTTCCTCAACCCCTTCATGTGTTCCTTTTGGTGGATGAATTGTGCTGATTGCATCAAGCCCTGGAATACTACAAAGCTTTCAAGATGAGATTTATAATAATGGAAAATAGTAAAATATAACTACACAATAGGAAAATAAACAAACAAGTGGATTAAAAACTCCCAATTGCCTACAGTATGATAGACATTTATATGGACACTCCATAGATACAGTCCACCAATAAACATACCTTGGATAGCCACAGCAAATAGACAGTGATTGGGACCAGTCTACAGACGAATAAGGACAAGAAAAGATGCTACATTGCATTGGGAAAATTATGCAGTACTTTCAGTGACCCCAGATTTCTCCCTGAAATGAAAGTTCTTTATCTTAACACCAGTATTATTCCAGTAAATTTCTCTCTATAATTAATATTGTAAAATGCAAAACACATAAATGTAATGATATATTGTTGGACTTAAAGAAATAAGGAATATGAGAAATTCAGAGAAACATCCAAAGGTTTATAGGAACTGGCTTCAGAGAAGATACAGCTTCAACTGTTCCCTTTGTCCTCTAATCCGTATATATCAGAGATGAAGCTTCTAATCCAGATCAGCTTTCTGTCCACTGTTCCATGCTGCCTCTTTTGCCTGCTTTGAAGTATAAAAAAGGTGATTTAAGGAGAAATAAGAGGAGATATTTCTTTTTATAAAAAGCAATAAACATTTTTAAGTAGTGACCCTCAAAAGCTGATATAAGCAGGAAAGGAATTTTTCTTTTTCAGAAGGATTTAGATAAATTCATAGAAGATATTTTGCAACATTTGTAGGGAATTCTTAAAGAGGAACTAAGACTTTGATGGTATTTCCGACCATTGAAGGTGATGTCCTAATGGGACACTTTTTAAAGAAGCTCCCACAAATGTCCCTGCGTGACACTCTCAAAGATGACTATGAAGCTGGATGATCCATTACTGTTTCTCAGTGTGACATTGTGTACGTTCCTTTGGCCTTGGCAGACACCACTTTAGACTAAGAGATGCAGTTGTTAGTCAAAGTCTGGCTCTCATTGTACTAATGTTAGAGTTGAGATCAGGGCATGAGGTAGCATGCCAAGGCACGCTGCTTCGCATGCTACCTTCTGACATTTACATCAAAGTTCACTGATCACTAATCTAGAATTACAAAACTGATGCAGTACCAAATTAGAATTACAGGCAGAAAGCAAGCTTGGTAATAGCCTGCTAAAATACAAATTGGATTCATATTATCTAAAGATCTGGTATTGAAGTCTTTGGGACAGACACCAAAATTAAATTTAACATATCTTAAGGACTCATTTTTGAGAATGGATTTGCTAAAGGTAAATTGAAGCTTAGTATCATTAATTATGAGTGAAAAAATAGTAGGATCTCACATGTACAAATAAAATGAAATAAAGTAATTCATAAGTTTTAGCTAACGTTTATTAGGGCTCTACAATTTTAAACTACTAGTTAGTAATTAAAACATAATCACCTACATGCATATTCTAGCATGCACTTTAAGATATCAAAGACACATTTTATCTTCAAGAAAAGATAGTATTTAGCTTATTCTCAAAACAACAATATTGTTTAAATCTTAGAAGTTGTCATATATTTTATCTCATTCTGAAGTCCTTGAAGCTCTATGATATTGTTTTGATTTAACTGCACTAAATGTACCTTGCATCTGTTTATTTTCCTTTCCTTTTGACAAATGATTCTATTCTTACTTTGTAAATTAATGTAAAACCTACAATATGAAGTAAATTCTGGGATTTCCTTTAAGAAGATTATATGATTCCAACTCTTTGGCTCAAACTGGGATGCTTGTTGGTAGAGCAAGCTCTTTGTTAGGCAACTATTCTCCAAAGAGTGGTTTGAATATTATTGTCTAATTCTGTCTAATAAAATATTGTTTCTACTATATCTGGTCATGAAAAAAAATACAGAATGGCTCAGTTTATTTGCTTTGTTACTGGGTATTTGTTGCCTTTCTCTATGAGTGAAGAGTAAAAACTCCTATCCTTCGTTTATTAAGCATCTATTATGTGCTAGGAACTGTGAGTTATGTCATTGACATTACTGTTGCCTTTCATCTTTATTTTTCTCCAGGCTGCATTGCTGAGCCCCCCAGATTTTTCTACAAGGCCTAAGGAAGGAAGAAAGGAAGGAAAGAAGGAAGGAAGGAAGAAGAAAGGAAGGAAAGAAGGAAGGAAGGAAGGAAGGAAGGAAGGAAGGAACAAGAAAGGAAGGAAAGAAGGAAGGAAGGAAGGAAGAAAGGAAGGAAAGAAGGAAGGAAGGAAGGAAGGGAGGAAGAAGAAAGGAAGGAAAGAAGGAAGGAAGGAAGGAAGGAAGAAAGGAAGGAAAGAAGGAAGGAAGGAAGGGAGGGAGGGAGGGAGGAGAGGAAGGGGAGGCAGGGAGGGAGGGAGTCACGTAGTTACCGGATCCACATAAATGACATCTTTGGATACTGAAAGAATTGGCAGATGCAATTGCTGTTAATATTCCTTATAATACTGTAAAGAAAGAGAGGCATTCCAGGATTAGGGAAGGGATAAGTGTTTGTGTTTGTTTTTTCTAAAAAGCAAAGTGAATTTATTTTATACAATGTTCACCAATGAACTTAACTTTAATTACTGGCAAAATTTTTGAATATGTGATGAAGGGGATGGCTAGTGAACATCTAGAAAAAGAAAGAGTGATCACAAAGAGCCAGCATGACTTCCCCAAGAACAGGTCATACTGGATTAACCCCATTTCCTTTTTTGACAGTATTTGTTACATCGTGATACTATCTAGGTAGTGTTTATAGAGACTGCAGGAAAGAAGGAGGGAAACAAGCATTTATTAAGTGCCTACTGTATATGACAGGGTGTAACAATAATTCAATATTCACAGCACCCAGGGTGGTTATGAATATGCTGGTATAGTTGCGAATCACAAAATGTAGCAGACTCTCCACACGGAGGGTGGAACTAAAGCCTTTATTCAAATACCAGAAAACCAAGTCCCAGAACCAGAAAGCCAAAGTCATTACAGTAGCTATGAAGTTGAATTTGGTACACATGGTTAATGCAGTGAACACTCACATTCCCAAGCCTTCACAACAGAACAGGCTCCCTCAAGCAGGGATCCTCCTCTCTCACTTGTGGTAGCTCCTCAGCCTGGTTCTTGGAAGTTCTCAGCAGAAATTCCCAAAGGAAAGGTCTCAGCAGAAGAAAGTTCTCAGCAGAAGCTCCAGCCTCCAGATGCTTACCCCAGGAAATTCTGCCATTCCCATTTGGGGCTTTTCCTTATATATATGCCTTAGCTGCTCCTTGTTCTACCCTTTCCTGTTACATCAGCAACTTTCTCTTAAAGTGTTAACTGCTTCTGTGTTAATTAAATAGCTTAAACAAGGTGTTAACTTGAAACAAGGTGCTAAGTACCTGCTTACTTGCCAATCCAAAGGGGCATGGAAGATCTTCAGATTCCATTAACATTACACAGGGTACATGTGTAGGAAACGCATGTGGCCAGATCACATATCTCATGGCTTGGAAAATTCATACCTTCAAGTGTTGCAGAATCTCTGATATTTTTTGGTATTACTATTGGTCAAGCTAATTTCTCCACTGAGTTATGGTCCTCCTCTCTTCTGTGGTTATCTGCTGCTCACCTACTGAAAATATTTTGATATAGATGATTCTGACCACTAAAGAAGGCAAACCGTGAATGTTCATGAAATGAGGGGAAGATACGAATATGTATATTATGAACTAGAAACGTATCACAGTGAACTGTGCAATATACCACTGCAGGTTGCAAAAATGTAGACCCTGCCAAATACTCAGAAAGATATTATATACAATACTTCATAAATTAACAAATAACCAATCACCATTCTACAAATATAGACCCCAAACTGTCTGTAAGATGGCAGCAGCTAAAATGTTCTGGGACTGCTGGTTTTATAAGCTAAAATGCTTAATAGCATAGTGATAAAAGCTCACATTATAAACAAATGATAGGAACAGAAAAGAAATTTTTTTTTATTGCAATTATAGATAGAGGAAGAGTTCTTGACCAAATTGGATAGGGGACATCAGAGAAGATAAAAAAAATTCATATGTTTTCCTCCATTGATCCCACTTCTGGGAATATATCCCCAAGGAAATTATACAACAAAAGATCCATGTATACAAAAATTGGCAGAAGCATATTTATCCATTTATCCATATTTTATCTTGTTTTTATCAATGGCTTTTATTTTTATAACATTCATTTCTGAATATGCCCATTTCAAAAAAATTACCCTTTGTAGCAAAAATTTGAAATAAGAACAGAAAAAAAAATTTGAAACAAAACTAACCACTACCTTCACCATATTTAACTGTACATGAATTTTTCTATACCTAAACTCCCTTACTTCTTTTCATGAAAATGTGAATTTCCTCAGTTGTCCTCCAGGGTCAAACTCGGTCATTATAATTGTATGATTGTTTCCCTTTTGTTCTTTTTACTGTAATTTTTCTTTTCATTTATATTACTCTCTTCATTATGTGCATTATTTCCTGTTTCTGTTCATATCATGCTGCATCAGCTCACATAGGTCTTCCCATGATTTTCTGAATTCTTCATATGTATTTTTAGAGCATAGTTTATATTTCTTTGCATTGACTTGTATTGATTTTTATTTTTCTTATTTGTACATAATACACAGTTTGGTCAAATTTGAACTCGGGTCCTCCTAACTCCAGACCTCCTAACTCCAGCACCCTATCCACTGTGCCACCTAGTTGCCCACAACTTTTGCTAGCTACTACATAATACTGGGATATGAATGAAAGATGTACTCAAAGGACTTGGATGGCAACTGTATAAGCAGCATAGACGTCCAGCTGCAGAGTTGTTCATCAAAGATCATTATGTCTGATAACTGAGCAGCAAAGGACTGAATGAATGCCAACAAAAACCTAAATGAATCCCTTTATAAAGTACAGCAAAACCGTCTAAAAGCATGATTACAATGAATGCTTTAGAAATCATGAGCTCATAGGTCTAGAGTTGGAAGAGCCATTACATTAGAGCTCAGGGAAGTCAATGACTTGACCAAGGTCACACAGATTAAGTGTAAGAGGTAGAATTACGAACCCAAATTCTCTGAACCCAGAGCAAATGCTCTTTCTACTATACCATACTAATACTTTCCACTTTTGCAGCTTAACAATTGTTAGCAAAAAAGAAAAATTCATGCTATTGTACCAACATTGTCTGTTGTAGTTGGCTTAAGTTTTGCCTCGTAGTGTTGTTTTTGCTTGTTATTGTCACTGTATACAATATGTAGATTTATTTATATCCACGTATATTTATGCATATGTGCATGTGTATATATATGTATATGTGTGTATATGTGTGTACATGTATATATGAAAATACACACACAATACATTTTTTCATTGTTTTGGTCTGCTTTTGTCACTGTATATCTTCATGCAAATCCTGTCTGATTTCTTCGTGCATCTTACAATGTCATCATATCTCATTAAACCGTTGGTTCGCCCATTCCCCCAATTACAGGACACCTATTTTTCCTACTTTTTGAAAAAACCACAAATAATCCTGCAATCATTATTATTTTTATGGCAGCAAAAAACTAAGTAGATTTTGAACTTCTTTAAATAGTTTTTGAACAAAAAACAAAATAGGTTTTATTTAGTGAGGAGTGACCAAACAATCATGGTAACACACCAGCTGGAGACTTTCCAGTTTGGCTGAATTTTGTGGGTGCTGGTATTTTGTGGCATATGCTTCAAGGTTCTCACCAAAGTGAGGTCCCAGAATAGAACTATGGTGGTGGTTTCTCCCCATGGTGGAGCAAAAAGTGCCTTTGATTGGTAGTCAGAGGATTCATCTTTGAATATTGGCTCTACCATTTATTTCCTGTGTGACCTTGAAAAGATCACATCATTTCTCTGACTTTCAGTTTCCTCATCAAATGAGATAATAATTGCAAAGCACTTAGCAAAGTTTTTGGCACACAGTAGGTGCTTAATAAATGCTTTCCCCTTCCCTTTATCTGAAAGATGAAGAGGGTAGACTCAATGACTTCTAATGCTCCTGCCAGCTCTAAATCTGTGCTGCTGTACAAAAATAAAAATATTTATGTCTGGTTATAATGATAATAAATAGCATGTTATAATTGCATTTCAAAAACATATTTCATATTTACTTTATTCCTGGATATGAAAGACTGTGTTTTTGTTTCTTTGTTTATTTACAATTTACACATTATGACAAAGGTAAAGATATTTATTGTTGTAACTAATGACAACAGCAATCTCTTTCTCATATACGTACATGGGATTTATAATACAATTGTGTATACACACAAATATGGTGTTTGCTTTCTTAAAATATCCCAAAGAAATATTGCTCTGAAGATGGAAGGCTTTTCTTTTCTGAGCTACAATAACAATTTTCTTGTATCCTTTTGGGCACTTCCTCTTTTAAATCATGCTATTTTTTTTTGGAAAGCTTTTCTTATACTATTTTATTGATTGCAGAAACTTCCCTTTTCAAAGAACATAGGTTTATACAATGTGTAATGGATGACCTGTCACTTGCATTTAAAAGCATTGCTGCTAAAAGTGAAGTTAGAATGAGTCAGTATGTTCCAGCAGGACATCTGGCTCTGGTGGATTTTGAGAGGGTAGCATTAGGATTGAATTTTGACAGTGGTGATTAATAAGTTTCTTGTTTTAATGATAATTTTAAAAATTAATGCAGATACAATGGTCGTGATTTAGGTATACCACCAAGGATTAAGAAATGTTGGTTGGCATTGTAAGGGAATTAATTCATAGCACAAAGCAGTAGTTAAATATATATGTACATATTTATGTATATGTGTATATTATATGTGTGTACATATGTATATTTATATAATACACATATACATATATGTATATGTGTTCATGTATTTTTTTAATATGAGATTCTTTATTAAATTTCTTTGAGTTACATATTTTCTCCCCGTCTTTCCCCCGCCCACCACCCCAAAACAGCCATCCC
>CM053580.1:141893256-141922571 GCA_028627135.1 Pseudochirops cupreus | reverse complement strand
TGCATGCCGGGGCGGGAAGCTGCAAAGCCGAGGCGGGTGCAAAACCTCTGCCTTTCACTTTTCCACTCTGGAGGCCTTCTGGCCAGACTGCTTATCTCCCCCTTTCACAATTCCCATTCACAGCTGCCGCTAATCCGCTCACCTGAAGCTTCTCAGCTCATCCTCTCCTCCCTTCCAGCCGCCCCCGGGGCACAGCCACGGCTTCAGGCCAGGCTGGTTTCGGTTCACAGTGCTGATATGGTTCCTCGTAGCCGAGCTGACTTTAGTGGGAAGTATCTTTGTGTGCGTTTTGGAGTTCCAGGATTGGTTTAGAGTCCCATTTTATAGGTATTTTGGGGTGGCTATGTGAGAGCTGCGATATGTTGCTGCTTCTACGCCGCCATCTTGGCTCCGCCCCCCTGTGTTCATGTATTCATCCAGGGATGTGTTAGAACCAGCTCCTCTTGGTATTTGAGATGATTGCTAAATTTTTGATGTGAGAATTTACACTTTGGAAATCAGCAAAGGCTACAAATCAGGTCTCGATTTATTCTTTTGCTGATTTCTAGACATAAGAAAGCAATGGGAAAAATGCTAATGATGCATATTAAACTTAAAAGTTTGTTGTGTATACATTTTCTCTAAGAATCAGCTATCAAGCATTTATCAGCACCTTCCTATATATACACATATAATACATAGTTCTTTAAACACATGTAATTATAATATATGCCACATAATTTGTTTTTAAACTATAATATTTAGCCCCTAAATACATTAACATACATACCTATATCTATTTCTGTCCTCATTCCTAGATCTAATATTTCTACTCTTTCTAAACCTTCCCTAATCAATGGATCAGCTTCAGATCCTTCCTCTGACATTTACTATCCATTGGACAAATTACTTGGTCGCTATAATCAAAGGATAATATATTTAGAGTTGGAAGGGGCTTCAGAGGCCATCTAGTCCAACCTATTAATTTCATAGATAAGGAAACTGAGATTTAGGAGGCTTAAGTTATTTGCCCAAGGTCACACAATTAGTAAGTATGAGAGGTGAGATTCAAACTCAGGTCCTTTGACCGCTAGGCCAGTACTCTTTCCAATGTACCCTTGACTTCTTACTTGATGTAATGAGACTCCTGGATACTAACTAGGCCCTGAGTGGGTGTCACCCCCTCATTACAGAGAATTCTAGCACCTGACCTCAAACTCATGTATAACACCAGATTCCCTTTTTTCTTCTATTTTTGTTGTTGTTTAATTGCTTCAGTCATGTCCAATTCTTCGTGACCTCATTTTGGGGTTTTCTGGCAGAGATAATGGAGTGGTTTGCTGTGTCCTTCTCCAGTTCATTTTACAGATGAGGAAACTGAGACAAACAGGGTTAAGTGACTTGCCCAGGATCACACAGTTAGTGTCTGAGGACAGATTTGAACTCAAGATGATGAGTCTTTCTGACTTCAGGCCCAGCACCCTATCCATTAAGCCAGTTAGCTGCCCTTTCTTTCCTATTACCCTTTCTCTCTATATATTACAGGTCACAAAAAGGTAAGTTCCCTAGGGTTTAGTTACAAGGGAAAATAATAAATACAAATTGAGAATTAGTATATCAAGATAATTAATTATAGATGAGCAAAAATAAATTCATCTAGTTCCACAATGAATGGTCCTTAAACCTAGCCTGAGACTAGAACTATTTTCTGTGGTTGTCACTGTGTAAACTGAGTTCTCTGATCAGGGGGAGTTCTATTCTGCTTTGTTCCTGTTGCCAAATTGCTATCTTCCAGATGTTTCTGTGGCTAAGATTCCTCCCTAGTGGCCCCCAGAAAAGAATGTCATCTTTCCTAAATCTCATCCCAAAAATAATGTTGGTAATGACTTTCTTGGGTTCTGTGAATCAAAAATGTTGGTCCATTTCTGTGGGCTTAGAGCATAGGCTTATTCCAGGGGTGGGGACCCTGTGGCCTTGAGACCCTCAAGTGTAGCCGTTGATTGAGTCCAAACTTCACAGAACAAATCTCCTTAATAAAAGGATGTGTTCTGCAAAACTTGGACTCAGTCAATAGGTCACACCCAAGTCCCTAGAAGGTCACATGTGGCCTCGAGGCTGCATAAAATTTCCCCAACCCTGGCCTCTCTTCTTATCCAAGTAGGACCCATTACCCCTTCTCCCAATCCATGGCAATGGAGGCCTTTAGTGATTCCTTTTGTATACTATGTAATTTCTTTATCTCATCAGATATCTTACCTCATTCCAACCAAAGCAAGTGAGGGACATGATAGAGATAACTATCTATATTTCCTTATCAACTTAGTATCTGAATAATTTTCTTACAAAATTCATAAATGATAATACACATCTTATAATAAAAATGAGAATAATTTAAAAAATAAAATTAATTCTGCTACAGATTGTGACTAGGCCATTTAAAAGAAATGAGTATGTTGTAGTTCATTGGAAAGTGATGATATTTAGCATAGAGCTTTCATTCATTGATTTCCTGGTCGTGTGTTGTAGGATGCATATTACTGTATTAAGGACTATAGAGTTATGGGACAGAACAGAGAAGAGAGATGTTATTGTGTTGAGGAGCTTACAGCATAGGATAGAAAAATTAAAACTTACTTATAGATTTTCTCTCATTCCTTTTATTTGCAAACAGAACTTAACATTGAATTTCATCTCCAAAGTCCGGTCTGTCTTTTAACTGACGGGGAAAGCCCTTCACTTCTTTTTCTCCTCTTCCCCTAATGCTTTATTGAACATAATAACATTGTTAAAGTAATATTTCCCTCACTGGAAAATTGAGCCAAAGCCCCGAACATCATACTCTTTTATAACAGTGGTTCTCAACCTGTGGGTTATGTTCAATTTGTAACCATGAAAATACATCCTGCATATCAGATATTTACATTATAATTCATAACAGTAGCAAAATTACAGTTATGAAGTAGCAACAAAAATAATTTTATAGTTGGGGGTCACCACAACATGACGAACTGTATTAAAGGGTCGTGGCATTAAGAAGGTTGAGAACCACTGTTTTATAATAATATGCAAGAACCAATAGCTTTTTCTTATAATAGGGAGAACATAGTACTTAGACTAAGGAGACCTGGATTCCAATCATGGTTCCCTAACTTGCTAGCTGTATGACTTGACAGGCAAATCATTGAACATCCCTGTGCCTCATTTTCCCTATTTGTAAAACTGGAATATTTATAGCACCTACCTTGTGGCATCATTATGGGGAAGGCTCTTTGTAAACCACTAAATGACATAGAAATACAACCTCTTTCCCCCTGAACCTTCTCCAACTCCTGACTTTCCTATTATTGTGAAGGGTAACACCATCTTCCAGGTCACCCAGGCTTATAACTTAGCTCAGTGGTTCTCAACCTTCCTAATGCTGTGACCCTTTAATACTCGGATGTGGGCATATCTGCATGTGGGCAGACTTGTCTGGAGACAGATAGGGGAGTGGTGTCTCTGTTCCTAAGACCATTGGAAATATGTGTTTTCTGATGGTCTTAGGCAACCCCTGTGAAAGGGTTGTTTGACCCCCAGAGAGGTCACAGCCCATAGGTTGAGAACCACTGACCTAGCTTCTCAAATCCTTATTTTATGTCATCCATATCCAATCTATTGCCAAGTCTTGCTGATTTCGCCCTTGCAATATATCTTGAATTTACCCCTTTCTCTCCTCTAATAATATTGCCACCTTGGTGCTGGCCCTCATCCCCTCATGCTTGTACTATTATAATAGGCCGTGGGTGAATTTGCCTGACCCAGATCTCTCCCCACTCTAATTCATCCTCCCTTCAGGAAGCAAAGTGATTTTTCCTAAAGCGCAGGACTGACAACGTCGCCAAACTATTCAATAAACTCCAGTGGCACCCTATTGTCTCCAGGATCAAATACCAAATCCCTTATGTGACACCTGAAGCCCTTCATAACCTCCTACCCACCCGGCCTAGCCTGCCTTCTTATACTTTCACTTGCTGCTACGCACCTTTCGTTACAGTGACATGGTAAGAAAAACACACTCCTTCTCTCTGCTGTGCTTTGTGCATATTCTTTGCTTGTACCCCATTCCTGGAACACTTTTCCTCCTCATTTCTGCCTTCTGTCTTTCTTCAAGACCCAACTAAAATTCTGTGTTCTACAGGAAACCTTTCCTAACCCTTATTAGTTCTAGTGCTTTCCTTCTGCTAATTATTTCATATTTATCTTGTATATAAATTATTTGCAAATAGCTTATTGTTGTTTTGTTGTCTCTCTCTTGTCAAATTGTGATATTCTTGAGGATAAGAATTGTTTTTTGCCTAATTTTGTATCCTCATTGCTTAGCACACTGCCTGGCACGTAATAGGAAATTAGCAAATGTTTATTGACTACTATTAGCACTTTGTAGTCCAACTTCTGGATTACAAAGTCAAGAGTAGAACTCAGATTTTCCATTAGGGGTGTGGGTGTGTGTGTGTGTGTGTGTGTGTGTGTGTGTGTGAGAGAGAGAGAGAGAGAGAGAGAGAGAGAGACAGAGAGACAGAGAGACAGAGAGACAGAGAGAGACAGAGAGACAGAGACAGAGACAGAGAGACAAAGAGAGACTGAGACAGAGACAGGGAGAGTCAGAGAGACAGAGAGACAGAGACAGAGAAACAGAGACAGGGAGAGTCAGAGACATAATCAGAGATAAAGAGAAAAACCTAGAGATAGCGAGGCAGAGACCAGAAGACAGAGAAAAACAGAGAGGAGAGAGTTAGGTGAGGTAAAATAGAGGTGAAGATGTTACAGATTAAAGATAGCAAGGGACAGAAGGCCCTGGTATGACTTTCAAATGAATTGCTTTTACTAAGAATGTTAAGGTGATAGGCATTTGTTAGGGAAATTATTTAATTTTATATTAAGCTGGTGAATGTGTACTGAATGAGCCTTTGGGTATTACTTTATTTGTAGCAATAAGATGTTTTAATCATTCCTTTAGTCATATTCAAACTCAGTAGAATCAGACAGTGCATTACTCATGCTATAATTGATTTCTGTTTTACACTGATTCAAGACCTATTGAATGTAAATGCATTTCATTAGTAAACGTATCTGACATTAAGCTGAGCAAAATGCTTTCCAAGGGATTGCTCATTAAAGAATGCCATGAAACTAAGAATTACCTTTTTTTTTTCCTGTTAAACAAATTTTCCAGAAATGTCAAAGAAAAGAGATTAAAGGACATATTATGTATGGAAAGAGTAAGAGGCACATGGGTTAGCTTTTTATGTACACTAGAATTGTGCCTGGTGTTCATTTCTTGTATCTCTTAGTAGACAAAAGAGCTTTTACCAAGGTTAAAAAATGATTTAAAAAAAATGGAGCCTTTGGTGTCTATATATTTACCCAGATGCTCTGGCATATATAAGCAAATAGATGGCTATTTGCTCATTTTCCATTTCTAAAAATTGTTCCATTGCCAAGTGTTTTTGTAATACTCATTTGAGTTATTATTTCTTCTGAACACAATTGTGTCAGAAAAGGTGAAGCTACAAATTCATCATCTGTGAAGGTACACGTTGAGTTTTGTGTGTGTGTGTGTGTGTGTGTGTGTGTGTGTGTGTGTGTGTGTGTGTGTGTGTGTGTAGGGGGTCCTCTTAGTGGTAGTGATAGATCCGTATGAATCCCTCCCAGCTCCTTCATTTAGTTCTCCTTGCCAGCACTGCAATTAGTTTGTGGTGTAGTTGTCATGAGTTACAATGGGAGGTTTAATTTTATAATATTTATATATAATGAATTGCAAAGAAATGCCCATTTAATAGTGTTGTAGCCCATACAAACCTCTTATCTTCTAGCCTAGTTTTTCTCTGCCAACAAGCTTTCTGCTTCCTAACCATATCTCTGATATTTCCAAATCCCTCCATAAAACCCCTGAGGTGCTCTGTTCTTGAAGTGCCATGACTCACAGGTTGCCTGAGCTGCCCTGAAGCATAAATTTAGGACCTTTGGGCCATGATAGACTTGCTGTTCC
The DNA here is from genome assembly GCA_028627135.1 of Pseudochirops cupreus. NCBI lineage: Eukaryota > Metazoa > Chordata > Mammalia > Diprotodontia > Pseudocheiridae > Pseudochirops > Pseudochirops cupreus. Next base: position 141,916,564 of record CM053580.1, on the reverse strand, counting down.
TCCCACATCCTGAAGATCATTGTGCCCAAGATTACATGGCGACATCCTTGATGGTATCTCTTACCTATCCCTTTCTTCTCCCTTATTTCCCTTTTGCCTGAAGGAAGCCAGGAAAGTCAGAAGGAAGAGATGAGAAGGGAGGTCATTCCAAGCAAGGGAGATAGCCAAGGAGAATGTTCAGAGTTGAGAGATGAAATGTCTTGTCTGAGGAATAGTCAGGAGGTCAGTGTCACCAGATAAAAGAGCTCATGGTGGGGAGGTGTGAGGTGTAAGAAGATTGGGGAGGTGGTGTGTGTGTGTGTGTGTGTGTGTGTGTGTGTGTGTGTGTATGTGTGTGTGTGTGCATGCACTCATGTACGTGCGCAACTAATGAAAGGTATTAAACACCAGGATTTAAATTTGACCCTGAGAGTAATAGGGAGACTTTGGAGTTATGTGACATAGTCAGACCTGTGTCTGATCCTACTTGTGTTCAAAACACTTCATAAACCTTGAAGTACCATATACAAATGAGTTACTTCTGTTGGTGGTGGCCACATCCCACATTTTTAAGCATTCTTTTTGCCTAAATATGAAAAGTTAGTTTTCTAAAATCAGCTGGTAGGAAAGAGCCTTGACAGTAATTAATGGCTGGTCTACCAAAGAGACAACAATGATTTCTGCTGTGAAAAATGCATTCTTGATAAGAGTGATGTAGTACTACCCAGAGAAAGGGGCAAATGACACCAGAGGCTAGGAGATCAAGGCATCTTCCATTCCTTGTGCTTCATTCACCAGAAATCAGATTTACAGCAACAGCTAGATTTATAGTATTTCCCTAGAAAGCCACTTGTGACAATGGAAACATCTTTCAAATTTAAGGCAAGCTTTACCATCAATAACTTTCAATCATCTATTTATATATCCTGAGGAGACAGGGAAAGGTATAGTGGTATGTAGTAGAGAATCACAGAAAATGATGGTTCTCTTTTCTTAACCCGTTAATCTAAAGGAGAACTGCACTCTCTAGTGCATCATAGTGATGGCTTTGCCTGATGGACTGAGCTATTAGAGTAATAATAAATGGTTATTCTGTCAATAGTTGGTTAAACTTCCATGTGATTGTGGGATAGTTGGGGATCTATTGCGATGAACATCTCAAAGACTATTAGTTGCTAAAATGAAAGAAAAAGTGGAAGATAGTCCTAGATTTAGAGAAAACATGGCTAGATAGGTAGTATGTTGCACTTGGAGGCAAAAAACTTGTGGTCTAATTGAATCCTACATAAGACTGTTGTGTGACCTTGACCAAACTATTTAACCTTTCAAGTTTCTATTTTCTCATCTATAAAATGAGAACAATCATACTTGTATTATCTACCTACTCCTTCAGCATTTTTATAGGTCCAGATAAAAACATTTCAGTAAAAAAAAAATGACCTATTTCACAGATTATTGTGGGAGAAACAATGTGGAAATTCTAAAATTGTTATATAAATATGAATTATTATTACATTGATTGATGCTTGCCAATAAAGTTATTTTATGAAGTCTATTCCTAGGGCTATTATTAGAAAAGAAAATATATCACATCTCCATGTCTTCCCAAACAAATGAGTTCTCTAATTTCTTTGTATCTTTCTCATCATATATTGTAACAGGTCCAAAATGAATTAACTAAAACAAAAATTGTTTTGAATTTAGATTTTGTGAGAATATATATATATATGTAAATTAAACTCTGTTTCCAATTATTTTTATATTTATATATTTATTATAAACTCAAATATGTGCATGCTTTCATCCCAATAGAATATAAGTTTCTTGAGGGCAGGATTATTTTGTTTCATTTTTGTCCTCATATGTTTGGTACTTACTTAGCATAGTTCCTGGCACAATGTGTGTGCTTGATAAATCCTTGTTGATTGATTAATATGTGGGTTGATTCCCATACCATTTCTCTTTGTTTCTCTGACCCATCAATATTAACCCACTTAAATAATTCATTATATATGTGATCTCATTTTACACTTTAGATCTCATATCTAGATTCTTAGATCAACCATTCACAATGGTACCTGTGTGAAGAAGGTAATATATTTTTTAAAATAGTTTTTCCCAGAAGAGGAAGGAAGGTTGAAAGAAGTCAGTTGACTGATACCAAGTCACAGAGTAAATAAGTGCCAGAAGCAAGAACTTTTAACTCAAGTCTTTGGGTCCAGTGCTCTTTCCACAAGATCACGTTGCCTCCAACACACTCAATATTCAATGAATATTTGTTGAAAGAATTGATAAAGGCTCCTCATCTGTTAAATTATGCATTTGATTAGAAGACCTCTAAGGCAGAGGTGGCATACTCACTGCCTGCAAAACTCCCAAGACCAGTTTGAACCAGATTAAAATGTAATTGGGAAATATTTAACTAAATTAAAAATCCAATAAAGTACAACTTTAATTTGTGGTTTTCTAAGTCAATATGAGGCCCTCTCCATTTGAATTTGCCACCATTGCTCTAAGGTTCCTTTCAGCTCAAAACATATTACCAGTACAACAGTATTTAAGTCATAATCACAAGGTAGGCTGACATAAGTGTTTTGGACTTTTACTTATTGGATGTGTCCTATACATCATGTTGTTTTTGGTCATTATATTAGTATTCACAATGTTCCATAAGGCAAGATATGTGTTATATCAAGGATACCCGGATTTCAGGAATGGTCATCTAAGAGGAAAGGTTGCCAATGCCTGGGAAAATCAGGACATTCTAGGCATGCGGAAATGTATGAGCAAATGTATTAAGGTATGACAGTCCAAAGTAAGTTTTGGGGGCAGAGTTGAATCCATTTTGACTTGTGTGTAGAGAACATTAAGGACTGTAATACAGAATAAGGCTGATTTTGAAACTAGATTATGAAGAGGTTTGAATGTAAGGCAAAAAAGCTTGAATATGACTCAACAAGTGATTGAGAGCTACTAAAGATTTTTGCAATTATGTGATCAGATGTATGAATTAGAAGGATATTTCTGGCATGGGTAATGAAGGGTAAATCAGAGGGAGGAAAAGAAAAGAATCAATAAGACAAATGTGTAAGCATTTTTGAACCAACAACGCTTTCAGATTATATATTAAAGTTTCCAAATATTCATGGCATTATCATAATTGTTACCATCATTAATATTTAATATTTTGTATATATTTTATATGCACTTTCCCATGTAAATGCTATTAATTTCTAATAGAATATAAGCTCTTTTGATGGCAGGGACTATTTTCATTTTTGTCCTTACATCTCCCAGATCTAGCACAGTTCCTATTAATTAATACTTGTTGAATTAAATCTGGATTGAATATATTTGCTATTTTTTTATAAACAGGTTGAACATTCTCAATGGAGCTACTATTCTGAAATTTAAACTCTCAAAAGCATAAAATTTTGAAACTGGAAGAGGCCATGGACATTAGTTAATCCAACCCTTTGTAGACATTTGCCAATATAGATGAATAAATTTTTCCTCCCATGAGAAGGCATGGGCGAGATTTGGGTAGGATGGGAAAGTCTGAATAGGCATGGTTGGAGCATCCACACCCACACCAAAGAGATCCCATATGTCTCTGAGTATGTACACATGCACACACACACTTACACAAATTTATGTGTGTATATATATATATATATATATATATATATATATATATATATATACACACACACACACTCATACTACTATGTATATATCAGGAAAACAACAAAAACAATAAGAACTGTTCATGATTTCCAGTATCTGCTGAATATTCTTACATTGAAACTGGTTTTAGGAAAGATTGATAGTGAGATTCAGTGTTAGATTTTTCAAAACTGTCACAAAATCAGATAATCTCTCACATGCTATATTTTCCATTTAACTCTGTTTTTTTAAAGGGCTATGATTGGATTAGGATCAAAGCCCTTGTATAAATCAGTTTTAAGGAATCTCTTGCAACAGCATTTTCTGTGTAAAGCTTAACTCATTGCTAGGGCAACCTCAGGTGAAGATAAGTGACACTGTGTTCCATTTCCTAGACTTTTAGGACTATAGGGGAGTGCTTCCATCTTGTCTACTCCAAACCCCTCATTTATCGATGAAGAAATTGAAGCCAAGAAAAGTGAACTGAATTGGCTAAGGTCACATGGCCAGTTAATAATAGATCTGTGATAAGAACCTAATCTCTTAGAACACAGTTCAATGTATTTTGCATAATTTCCTCTCAGTGATTTTTACTGAAAATGTCTTTTGGAAAGAGGCATGCTTCTCTTTTCTTTGAGAGGGAATGAGACAACTTTTGTTTTTGATAATAAAACAGTAGTCACAGGACTTTTCCACTTCAAACTGAAAGAGGTTGAATTGTCAAACTGACCAGAATTCCTAGAACTATAGGAAAGCTCTGTAAACCTTTGATTACAAGATAAAAATGTAAGGAGAGTTACAAATAAAGTCAGATCTAAACAACTAGAGAAATATTAATTGCTCATCTATAGGCTAAGCTGATAAAATAGAAATGATAATTCTACCTAAATTAATACATTTATTAAATTCTATATCATCAAACTAACAAAGAATGATTTTAAATACCTACCTCTAACAAAAGGTTGAAAATATAAAGAGAATTCATGAATAAAAATGCAAAGGCTGTGACCTAGCAGTACAAGATTTAAAACTATATTACAAGGTGCTAATCATCAAAAACATCTGGCACTAGCTAAGAAATAAAGTATTTGGTTAGTGATATAGGTATACAATATTGAGAAGTAAATGACCATAGTAATCTAGATTCCAAAGATCGAAGTTTGGGGGGAAAGAATTCACTATTTGACAAAAATTGCTAGAAAAACTTGAAAGCAGTCTGGCAGAACTTGGTGTAGACCAACATCTCACCCCATGTAGCAAGATAAGGTCAAAATGCACGTGATCTAGATATAAAGGGTGATATCATAAGCAATTAAGGGAACATGGAAAAGGTGGCTTTCAGACCTATGAATAAAGAGGAATTTTAACCAAACAAGAGATAAAGAGTATGAGAGAGAAAATAGCTAATTTTGACTGCATGAAATTAAAAAAATTTTGTACAAACAAAACTAATATAGACAAAATTGGAAGGAAAAAAGAAAACAGGAAACATTTTTACAGCAAGTTTCTCTGATAAAGTCATTACTTCTCAAATACGAAGGGGCCTGACCCAAATTTATAAAAATAAGATCTGATTCCCCAGTTGATAAATGGTCAAAGGATATAGATAGGCAATTTTCAGAAGAAGAAATGAAACAATAAATAATCTTATAAAATGCTCTAAATCAATGCTAATTAGGGAAATGCAGATTAAAACAATTCTGATATATTACCTCACACACCTTAATCATAATGATTAAGATGACTGAAGAGGAAAATAATAAATGCTGGATGGGTTGTGGAAAATAGGTGAAGCAATACACTGGTTGATGGAGTTGTAAACTGGTCCGACCATACTGGAGAACAAGTTGGAACTGAACCCAAAGGGTTATACAGTTATGCATACCTGTGGACCCATCAATACCATGACTAGGTCTATATCCCAAAGAGACCAGAGAGGGAAAAAGGAATATATATGTACAAATATATGTACAAAACTATTTATCTCAACTCTTTTTGTGGTATCAAAGAATTAGAAATTGAAGGAATGCTTATTAATTAGGGAATCACTGAACAAATTGTAGTATATGATTATATCATTGCAATGGATTATTTTGTGCTAGAAGAAATGATGAGATGTATGGGTTCAGAAAAAATCTGAGAAGACATATATGAACTGATGCAAAGTGAAATGAGCAGATTCGGGAGAACATTGTACACAGTAACAGAAATATGGTGACAATGATTAACTGTGAAATACTTAGCAACTCTGATCAATACAATGATCCATGACAGTTCCAAAGGACTCATGATGAGAAATGCTATCCATCTTTAGAAAGAGAATTGACAAACTTTGAGTTCAGATTGAAGCATATTTTTCACTTTATTCTTCTTGCCTTTTTTTTGCAGTGTGGCTAATATGTAAATATGTTTTGCATGACTTCACATTTATAATGGGTATCATATTGCTTGCCTTCCAAATGGCTGGGGAAGGGGCTGGAGGGAAGTTGAAACTTTGGAACACAGCATTTAAAAAAAGTAATTAAAAAAGGATTATTTAGAAGAAATGTTTTGCATTAGAGCTGTTTTTTCTTCCTGGAAAAATGCTAGATGTATAGTTTTCTGTTCTTTTTCTTGAGAAGATTTATAGTAGTATGTATTGGATATATTAAAATTTGTTCTAGTCATCAGAGTGTCTGAATAAGTGACTTGCAAATGAATTCTTTAATAATTCATTCACATTATTAACTGAAGGAAGCACTAAACCTTAGCTTCATGCCAGAAATCAGAAAAAGGACATGTTAACAGACAGACAGAAACACTTTCATGAAAGAAACATTTGGAATTAAAATGTAGAGAAACTTGTTTTCCATGAACACCTTCACTGAGGGATGTGAGAAAACAAAATAGTATTTTTAGTGAGGCCCCATGATCATTAAGTACTATGGAAAAATATTAAAGAGTACAGTAAAGAGTCCCCTATGGCTAGAAGATTTAGACTGGTCAGACCTTTTTTTTCATCAGTTAGTTGAAAGGTGATAATTTACTCTGCTCAAATCTGACCCTTTTCTAATTGAGCGTTAGAAATACCTATAGCTCTGAATCTATATGATCTCATTGCTTGCTATGAAATTAAACTATTTAAAGAGATTGAGGAGTCCAGAGGTGTTTCTTTCTGTGTTTTTTTTTCTTGCAGTGTGATGATTACATTTTGAGAAGGGAATCCATGTGAAAGCAATCCATGCCACTTTTTGTTTTGGAGTGGAAAGCAATCCATAACTCCCTTATGAAGCTATATGAGTTCTAGGGTGTAGCTGGATGGTGGGATATTCTTGCTGAGTTTTAGTTCCAGATTATTCCTAGTTTAGAGGCATATTGAAGAAGGAAGTTAATAATTAAATTTTCACTGACTAACTTTTTAGAACTTTCTTTGGTATTCATATCAATAGATTATATTGATACACAAAAAATCTTGATGGACAAGAAAAAATACATTGAGGATCTAGTGTAGATTAATGGGGCTAGTAGCAATGTTCTTTGCTATGGAGCTGCTCTCTACGATTTCTTATTAAGACTATGTGAAGAAGTCTAAACTTACCCTTTTTCACATCTAGCTTTACTCTCGATCACTTGTTTATTCATAACTTTTTTTTACCTATCCATGTCTGATAAGTGATATGTTCCATGAATAATTTTACATATTTCTATCCATCTATCTATCTATCTCCACACAGACACACATCTACACATATATACACATACATGTGTACACATGTGCACATATGTATATATATACACCTATACACATATATGTACACACATATATTTGGGTCTAATGGTAGCCATCTCTGAAGGTGGGGACAGAAGGAAAAAGAGGGGAAATAAATTTACATGATAACTTTATTATATATTTTAAAAGAATAGCAAGTTGTACATAATAGGTTTGCACTTTTATATGCAATCATCTTTTTTATTATACTATGTTATGGAAATGCTTGTTTTATTCCATAAAATAAAAATTAATTAATTAAAAAATTAAAAAATAAACTTTCCTCTCCCTCCTTCCCTCCCCTCACCCTTCTCTCTCTCTCCCCTTTGGGGGGAGGTGCATTCATTCCATAAAACATCACTACTAACTGCTAGAAGTTTTCCAGTTGCACTAAAAATAGTGATTGTGTGTGTGTGTGTGTGTGTGTGTGTGTGTGTGTGAAGCTTATAAAAATGTTCCTTATACAATAAAGAATAAGAAAGGAGGAACCTAGATGGCATGGTGGATGAAGTTTTGAGCCTGGAATTAGGAAGACCTGAGTTCAAATCCATCCTTGAATGCTTACTAGCTGTATGACCCTAGACAGGTCACTTAACCTCATTTTTCTCAATTGTAAAACGGGGATAATAAAAGGACCTACCTCTCAGAGTTGTTGTAAGAGTCAAATTAGATAATAATTCTGAAATACTTAGCATAATGCCTAGCATACAACAAGTGTTTAATAAATGCTTATTTCCCTCCTCCCTCCCTTCAATAAAGCTGATAATTTTCTAATTTCTGGCTGCTCTGCAGTTTTAAAGATCATTAATCATATTGCTCCTGGCAATAAGTTACTCCTGGCAAAACACAGTTCTTGCTTCTTTTACCTCCCCCGTTTTGGAGCTCTGAAAACAAAAATAACACAAGGCTTCCCTAAAAGCTTTCTATGCACTAATTATATTTAAAGACTTCTTTAGCTACTGACTACTATTTGGTCTTATATCCTTTTAATTTGTATTGTTCAGAAAATAAAGAAATTCTTTATTAACTCTGTTCCCAAATTGTGCTGTTTAAAATTCATGTTAAAAGTACATAATAATTATGGTTTTCCTTCTCCAGTACATTTTACAGATGAAGAACAGAGACAAACAGGGTTAAATGACTTGCCCAACATCACACAATTAGTGTCTGAGGCTGGATTTGAACTCATGACAACGTATCTTCCTGATTCCAAGCCTAGTGATCTATCCAGTGCACCACCTTTAATCTCTGAAAGAGTGTTGTCTCAGAAAAACTGAGCCACAAGAAAGACTTTAACTTAAAAGGGCCAAGGTCTCCCACTGCATCTGGGGCCATTATCAGTCATCCTGACCTATATACTGCCTCTGGATTCGGATGACTTTGCACAGCTCTGCCTCACTTAAATCCAATTCACTTGCAAGTATAGACATCACCCTCCTGGTGTCATTGGTGATCTTCAAGAACGAAGGATAAATAACAACAATAAAAGTAGTAATTATTATTGTTCAACAAGAATTGGCACTATGCTGGCACTGCGGGTATAGATTTTAAAAATCTGTTTGTTTGTACTTTGTTCTTGAAGAGGACCATGAAAAAATGTACCTGGCTACTGAATATATATGCCTTTTCCCTCATATTAATTCACTGAATGTAGTTTCACATTTAAAGTCTGTCAGAAATTCGCACCTCTCAGCCTTTCTAGTCTTCTTAAACCTTACACTTTTCTCTCTTTCCTTCCTTTCCCACCCCACCCTACCCCATCCCCACCACATACTTTCCCATCCTGTCAGTGGCTTCCATGTCCCTCTTACAAGACATTCCTCAAGCCTATGGACATTTTCACTGGCTATCTCCCATGCTTGGAATTCTCTCCTTCCTCGTCTCTACCTCTGGACTTCCTAAATGTCCCAGATAAAATTCTACCTTAGATTCTGAAGATCACCAGGCAAGATAATATACTGGCCACTGAGGTACGTCCCTTTTCAAGCTAAACTGGCAAGCATTCAAACTCTACTACAGAGAGTGCAGTTCTGAAGGGTTGGCCATGTTGTTCGAATGGCAAATGCACATTTGCATGAAAGACTTATTTATAGAGAACTCATGCCAGGCAAGCGCTCACATGGTAGTCAGAAGAAGTGATACAAGGACACTCTCAAGGTCTCTGAAGAACTTTGGAATCAATTGTGAGACACTGGCAAAGGACCACCCAGCATGGTATACCCACATCAAAAAAAGTGCTGTGCTCTATGAGTGATGCAGAATTGAAGCTCAAAATAAATGTGAAATGGGCAAGTTTAGAGACATCTCCACTCCAAATGTTCATGTGGATTATTTGTACCCTACCTGTGGTAGTGATGTGGTAACAATAAAATGAAGAGGTATAGACCCCAAAATACCAACACGCTGGGTCCTACCAAATGAATTCGACTCAAGTCTTCTCTCAGCTAAAGAAAAATAAAGTTTATTAAAAGTTCACTATATTGGGTAGGCTCTTAAGGAGTCTCGCTGTCTGTGATGCTTGCATTGGGCAAGCAGGCCAGAGCAAGTCTGGGTTAGGTCATTCTATGGTGTTCTCACACACATGGAGGCAAGATAGGGTCTTATATACAGAAAGGTTGTGGGAGGAATCTAGGGGTGGTCTGGAGGAGGAGTTTTTTTGGGGGTGTCTTCAGGAGGAGTCAGATGAGGTAAATGAGTGATTAAGAGTGGGGATTTGCTGGAGGCTACCTGGAGTTGACAGACAATGGTGGGCTAGGCCAGTTCAAGGGTGGATTGATATTTTGATAGGCTCAAGGGTGGGAAGTAGATGGATAATGGAAGGCTAGTACCAGAAGTCTGGGCAGAGCCACATTGAAAAGCTTATGGCCTCATGCAAATGCCTCATCAAGTGGGAAGATTCAATCAGAGTTCAAGAGGTTCCCAGAGCCTGCACCTCATAATGCTCCCCTCAAACAAATGGGACTCAGATTCCTTTAGGATAAAGGGCAAAGGTCTCAGCTTCTGAAAGTGCTTCCTGCTGGCAAGGGGTGTAGAGCTGTCCCTGCCTCTCTGGGTCCCATTCAAGGGGGTTAGACTTCACATCCAAGGGGTCAGACTCTGGAACGTGGATGATGCCAGGTCCACTGGGCTGGAGCACTTGAGGTTTAAATACTGGAGGAGATAAACCTGGCAAGGAGGTTAAGCAAATGAAGACCAAACAGGCACAAAAAAGTATAGAGAAAGAACAATTTCCCTGGTAGGAATTAAAGATGAGTGTGGCAAAGCCAAAATGCTGTCAGATATCCCTTTCTTTTCCATATTGCTCCATGGACAGAAAGCAATAGCAGCCACAGAATATAATAGTTTTCAAAAACAGGCAGCAACTCCCAAAGCCTGTTCTCTCCTTCCATCAACATAAAGAGTGAAGGGTTTTTCCTAGATTGGGTAAAGCTAATGCTGGTGTGGTAGTCAATTCAGTTTTCAAAGTCTCAAAAGTTTTCACTTGGTGGTCTGGGCCCCACTCTAGACAGAATGAGTCAGGGCCCTGAGTAGCCGTTAATGGCTACAGTCCCTCCCAGGCCTTGGGTTTAGTTGGATATAGACCATGAGGTCTCCAAGAGGAGAGCGTAAGGAAGGAGTTTTCAAACAACAGATCCTCAAGTAGGCAGGGGCCTGAGCATGTCTGGAGACAATCCCTTAGTTTCCCCTTCCTGACTGGTCAAGGGGAGAGTAGAACCAATTGGTTAGAACAGAGAACTTAGCCATAATAAAATGGATAACCTTACCTTCAGCCTCGATGCTTGCCTAGAGTTCAGTGAGAGATGGAGAAAGTGGGAGCACTATCAAACCCCAGGCTTCCCCATCACTCCTAGTCTTGAGAAGACTGGAGGACAGGGCACTGGGAGGTGGCTCTACCACTTTTACAACCTTGGAGTCAATCCTTCCTCCAATGTTCCTCCTGGGCATGGTTCTAGAGGCATTGGTTCCTGGGGCTGTCTCTGGGGGGGTGCCTTGGAGGGGCACTCCTTGGACCAGTGACTCTCCTTGTTGCATCCAAAGCAAGTTTTCCCACTGCCCAAATGACTGGGCTTCCTCCAAGGGGGTTTCTTGGGGAGGGGGGAGTGGTTTCCTGGCCATGGCAGTAGCCAAGAATCGATCACCTTCTCTGTCTCTGGTTCCTTCCCTTCATTTTTTCTCCTCTACTGCAACTAGATCCCTGTTGTTAAAGACTCCAAAGGTAGTCTCTAGTAATTGGGCCTAAGGTGTTTGGGGTCCCATTGCCAATTTCTGCAGTTTCCTCCTAATATCTGGAGCAGATTGATTAATAAAATATATGTTAAGGACTGCTGCTCCTTCTATAGAGTTGGGATCTAAATTCATATACCTTTTAATAGCTTCTACCAGTCAGTCTTGGAAAATGGCAGAGTTTTCCCTTTCTCTCTGAGTAATTTCCCTAATCTTATGATTATTCACTTACTTTTGAAATGCAGTTCTTAGATCCAACTGGCAAGGGGGAAGGTCAGCTGGCACCTGAAGAAGGAAAGAGGTCAGAAGAGGAGATAACTCTAAGACTGTTGGGGAGTAGGGCCTGAGGCCTGAGTGGGTGTTGCCTCAGGGGGAGGGGCTGCAGAGGGAGGCACCTCAGCAACACAGGTGGTTGGGACCTGAGCAAGAGTTGCTGAGGGGGGAGGGGCTGGGGCCAAAGCTGTAGGAAGGGAGTCATTTAATTGGTCCCTGTTCCCCCTTTGTTGAGGGGCTCTGGCTTCAAGCATCTCACAATCTTTCCTGAGCTGAGAAAGTTTGAAGAAGACCATTAAATATGCTACTTCTATCCATCTTCCTTCTCTGTGACAGTATAATTCTAACAGCAAGAGAGTATTATTTTTTAAAGTCCCCCAAACAGTCCACAATTCATGGTTTTCTAGGTGATAGCTAGGTCAAACAGTGTTGCAAAAAACACTAGCTTTTCCTTTTTAAGGTCTCCAGAGAAACTAAATTTTTTGCAATGTTGTAAAAGACAACCCAAAGGTGAACTTTTGGGAGCTACAGGCATAGGGCCTGGAAGTCTCCTCCTCCGGAAAGGAAGGTTTGGGAGTAAGCCTCAGAAAACAAACAAAACCAAACCCACAAAAAAGTACCTGAAGTTTTCCCAGTTCCCTAGTGCCAAGAGAATTGAAAAAAAATCTGGCTTACACTTCCAGATGGGGCATCTGTCCTTGTCCTCCACTGTTCAGAAGCTGCCTGCACCTCATCAGTAGAACCTTTTGAGCTCATATGGGTCCCATCAGCCACAGTAGGATGCACTATACCTTGACTCTAACGTAGTGATGTCACTTTGGTCCTCTTGGAGAACTGAGGACAACAATCATTTTCTACTGGAAACCTTTCTTAATTCCTCTTAATTTTTTTTTCTTCCCGCTCTTGCTTATCTCCAGTTTATCCTGTTTGTATGTAATTGTTCCATTGTTATCTCTCCTATTAGGCTACTTCTTGGAGAGCAGGGATTTTCTTTGTATCCCTGGGATTTAGCAGAGTGCCTGTTACAGGATAAGTGCTTAATAAATGTTTATGGACTCACTGACTATGAAGAGCAGCTTATCACTTTTTCCTTATGCCTCCAGGGAAAGTTTGATTGACTGCATTGATGGAATGCCATAAAGATTATCTTGATACCTGAGACACAAAACAGGCTGGTATTCTACTGTTTCCACACTGCGAATAGTGAGTACTCATATTTTCACAATTGCCTCTGTTGCGTCTTTACTTTCTCTAGTACAGTGGTTCTCAACCTTCCTAATGCCACAACACTTTAATATTCATATGTGGGTGTATCTGCACGTGGGCGGACCCACCTGGAGACAGATAGAGGAGCAGTGTCTCCGTTCCTAAGACCATTGGAAATATGTGTTTTCCCATGGTCTTAGGTGACCCCTGTGACCCCTGTGAAAGGGTCGTTCCACCCCCAAAGGGGTCGTGACCCACAGGTTGAGAACCACTGCTCTAATAGAAACCTTTATATCTTGTTCTAATGAAGAAAGGTCAAAGGTGGTGAATTGGTAGAAAAAGTTCAGCAACTTTAGAATTTGGTCTCAGGATCCCTTTATAGTCTCAAAACTTATTGAGTACCCCAAACAATTTTTATTTCTGTAGCATCTATCTATCCATCCACCCATCTATCTAATCTCAATAGATACAACTCACATTGTATATTTCTAATAGATTGGAAATGAAAAAAAATCTTAGAATTATTTTGAAAGTAGTTTTGACCTTATAGATCTTCTGACAGTATCTCAGAACCTTAAAGGTCCCCGGGATGTACTTTGAATACTGCTGTACAAGAGAATGATAGGGTTGACAAAATGCTGGGGTGGAAAAGAAAGGCTAGGATAGGAGATGCAAGAAATAAGTTGAAGTTTTTTTCAGTCTGACTGGCAGAAAGGAAGAGGTGAAAAGTGATTGGACATGATTGGAGCCACATGGACATAAACTAGTTAAGAGTATAGAATCAATGTAAATTAACATTTTGTCCATGAAGGTAGCCAGACGATAAAGCTACTTCCTGTTAACTTCAGTCATTTGAAATAAAAGCATTTTTTCTCATTCTCTAATCACTTGTTTGAGTTATTTTTTCATGATTCCAAGACCTTTTTTTCTTAGCTATCTCACTATAGTAAAACATAGTTAGTCCTCTTGCAATGCATACCAGATAATAAAAGCATGACTTCCACTAGTAAAGACATAAGGATAGTTAAGATACTTCTCTAGCTAAATCAGGAGATATCCAGACCCATCATAATAAGTTAATATCAAAGAAGCCTTCCCCCTAACCCCCGGCATCCAGAAAATTCTCTTCATTCTGGCTTCTTAATGGGATATACACACAAAAAAATGGGAAGAAAGGTAATTTTTTAAGTCTTTACAAATGTAACTATGACATTTTTATTAATGTTTTACATATTTAGTTTGGCTAAATTTTAAAAGGTTTTTATACCACCTTAAAGAACAGAAAGAGTCATAAAGAAAATATGAAGATTTCAGTTTCATCAGTGATGGGAAAATTTTGGTGACTGACAGAGGTTGTCTGAAGCTTGTGTTTCTACCAGGGCTAAATTATACCTTCAGGTGTACAAGATATCAAGTAAGTTGAAGAGGTGCCTGTCTCAGTTCTCTAGGTTATCAGAATGAATGATTTTGATGGAAATGAAAAGCAAAGAGGAAAAGAAATAATACAAAGACAGACTCTTAACCAGTGTCAGGAGTTTGGAGGCTGTAAGAATGTTATACATTCAAACAAAGGATCACAGGATCCTCAAAAAGACCTAGCAGCCATTTAGTACAACTTGTGCATGATTGTAAATGTCCATTGCAAGAGTGAAGTGGCCATCCAATGTCTGTTTGAAGATCTCTTTTGAGTATTTAGTGAGGTTTCTACTAAGAAGAAAGATCAATGGACCATTGAAGCTATAAATCATTTTTTATAAAAGGGCTCTCAAAGAATATTATTTGGGTGGTAGAGTAGAACTGGTATAGATAATCACTACTCAGCAGGAGGAAGAAGATATTCTAATAAAGGGGACTGAGAAGGTGTAGTCAGACTGGTAGAAGTTCATCATCTTTTCCATTAAAACCACTTCTCTTTCTAATGTCACTATTTCTGGCAGTGGTACTACCCTTCCCCTGGTCACTAATATTCATAGTTTCAAAGTAATTTCTGTGACTTTCCTTTCACCTTTCAGATCTACACAATTACTAGATCCTTTCAATTATACTTTTGAAACATCTCTTGGTCATCCTATACTCATTCTCACTGATATCAGCTTAGTAATATATTCTTCATTATCACCTTCTCTTACTACAACAAGAGCCTTCTTATCCTGCTTCCTGCTTTCATCTTTCCCTCATTTAATCCATCCTTTACAATTTTCCAGAATAATCTTTGTCATATATAGATATGGACAAGTCACTCATCTGCTAAAAGCAAACAGTGGCTCCCAATGACCTAGTGAATAAAGAGTTCAGACTCTTTTGGCTCCCACAGGTGGTAAGCCTTCCATGTTGTAATAACTGTCATTGAAGGGAATCAGAATAGACATCTCTTGCCCCTTCTCCTCCACCTTTCTCCAAGGGAGACTTTAATTCCTCCCAGAAAGGGAAACAGGGAATTAGGGTTAGAGGTTACTCTTGCTCTCCTCAGACAGACGATGTACTAGACTAGTATAATATCTATCTACTCCCTTAATATTATTAATGTAGGGGAAAATGTTTCGCTTTCAATCTAACTTCTGATCATGGTTTCATTATAGGAGGCAAGCAGGATCCTAAACTCCATATTCAAAGCTTGACCTTTTCCCCAACAAATACCAGTTCCACAATGAACATACTTAGTGAATAGCAAAGAAACCCATTTATCCAAGTCATGGCAAAACAAAACCAGAGAAGGTATAGAAAGAGGAAGAGTACATCTAAGGCCAGGGCTTCTTAAGCTTTTATCACTTTTATAAGTTTCAGCAGTGTTCCTTGATGTTGCATGACCCAAGGGCATGTGCAGTGGAAAGTGCACATGTTTTGTGTTCAGAAACAAGACTGCAGTAAAGTTTCCAGATGCAACACTGCAAAGCACTGCCAGAAACACATCGGATTCACCACAAATTTTATTTTTAGTTAATTTTTGGTCGTTGCATGTTCAGAAGCCTTTTACTGTCACCAAATTTTTGATGACTCCACATGGGGTCCTGATCCACAATGTAAGAAGCGCAATTTAGACAATACAGAGTGAAGGAGCTCCTTCATTGGGAGTGAAGTAACTAAACTCAACCAAAAGGGAGAGAGTCCTAGATCTCACCCAAGGGGAAATTCCCTAAAGTCTCTAATGTAGCAAGTTGGAGATAGAGACATGATGGAGACTGCCAATTCCACTTCTGTCTTCCAAAATCTTTTTCTTCAGTAACCTGAAGTGAGGTTGATTTTATCCATATTCCCTCTCAAAGCTGGTTTGAAATGACTTGAAGCTTGAACAGAACTCAAGATAGTGAACTTCTCTCACTCTTGTCAACTCTGCCTTCACCCCTTATGCAAGTGTGGATACTGATCTCCACAAGTCAGGAAACAGTCCCATTCAAGGGGCTTTAGGACTAGGGTTACATTTACTATTTTGAAATGGCTTTTTTATGCTGCCTGCCTTTGACCTCACCTTCTTCTAATTCATTCTTTAAAATTTTCCAGAATAATCTTTCATAAGTGTGTATATTTACATATGTATACATATATATGTACGTGTGTTCATGCATGCATGTGTGTGTATGTGTCTCTGTGTGTGTGATTCTGTGTTTCAAACAGTCCCTCATTCTTTTGACCCAGTCACTGAATGCTATAGCTTTAAGAGACTGATTTGCTGTTGTGTTACAAAAATTAGGATTTGGGAACAACTACGACATCCCACAAGATGACTGTTTGGGTTCAGCTAATATAATCTGCTGGCATTTCATCCCTGATTCTAGTGCTGCATATTGTCTCATTCAGTATTTCAAAAGCTGCAAAATCTCAATGAAAAAATAGGAATTTGACCAATAATGACTTCTAAATCAAGTGGCAAAAAACAACATCCCATTTAGTCATTTTATAAGTGTTGGATAATGCTGACTACTACTATGTGCTGACCTTGCCTGATTCCACAGTTATGAATTGCTCAAGGGTGATTAAAAACAGTTAAAAGAAGTCTATCAAACCATTTTAAAAAAGAAAGAAAGAAAAAATAGAATCAGATGCCCAGACTCCTTTTCTATTGACTTTCGGTTGTTCTGCAAAAAAACTTCCAGGCAGTGCCTCCGTTCCAGTTGAAATGTATTGAACCCTCCCCACTTCTGCCCCTCTTGGGCACTCCAGTACTTTGGCGCTGAGTGGTGACTCCAAATTGCCTAGTTGTTGCTACTTCTGTAGTCTTTTTTAAATTTCAGGTGGACATAAGCCTTTGTTATAGAGCACAATAGACTCTGCCCAAAGATGAGTGCTTACATGCATATGTACATATATGTATATATACATATATGTATACACATATATGGTTCTGATGTTAGCAGCATTTTGAAATGAGTGAATCTATATACACTTTGCAAACTTGAAAACACTCTGTAAATGTGATTTTTATTTTTGTGGTGGTAAGAAGACTTGACATCACTGGAGCATTCTTCTCTATTTTTGTTTCTTTGCCCTTTACCCCAAACCCAGGGCATCCAGAATCCACTCAGGCTGTTTAACTGCTCGTATGGCTTTGATAAGATATGGGTCATCAATTCTATTCCTTTTGATGAGATGGGAGATCAATAGGCAGGCTTTACCATATGCCTTGATATTGCCTTCTAAAGTCCTCCAAGCCTTTCTATCTGTTCTGCCCTTATGAGTCCCAGATCCCCCAAATTAATATCAGATTTGCTGAGGTAACCTAAGGATCCCTGGACTTCACCATTCTCCCTACAGCTGAATTTTTCTTCTAGGTGTTGTTTCTCCCAATTAGAATGTGAGCTCTTAGGAAAAAAGGGGCTATCTTTCAGTATTGTATTTGGATTCTCAGTGCTTAGCACAAAATACATGTCTAATAAATGCTTTTCCATTCATTCATTTAATCAATTATCCACCCAATCATTCATGTGTATTTGTTTATTCATACTCTACCATTCCCATGGGATCTTACAGGATGCTCTTCCTGCCTCCGAACACTTAAAATTCCTTATTGGTGGAAATCTTAGGAATAGAACCATACCATTCAGAAATTCAATTGGATACATAACCTATAGCTTCAGGATTCAGAGGAAACATATACCAATTAAAGATATTAAATATTTTGTTTGTTTAATTGGAATCAGTTTTCTCCAGAGTTCTGTCTTGGATTGAATTTTCAAGTGTCTCCAAAAGAGTCTTTTAAAAAGCAATTTGATTTCTTTACTCAATTAACATGATAAAGAATGTTAAGTTGGAGTAGGTAGATGACAGACAGCTTGATCACCAGAATGGAAGCACTCTGCATAAATTTCTAGGTTTGATCCCAGCTCAAACACTAGAGGATATGGACCTATACTGGACTATTCTGTGGCTTAATTTCTTTCCTTCTGTCATGGCAAAAAAACACATGATCCAAAACTAGCAATTAAGAGTATTAAGTTGGAAATAAATGTGTTTAAAGACACTCAGACACAGGAAGACTTTGAAGGAAGGTCCCTTACCTACAGTTAGCAATCTTTGGATGAGTCCTTCATCTTTTCTCGTATAGAATTTAGTACAACTCTGTATTTACCATTGAATACAATTGAATGCTTTAATCTATTCTTTCAAGGAAGTCAAAGTACCTCTAAAGCTGGTTTTATGGGGAGAGTGAAGAAATTTGTTTCTTCACGAATTTGGGACAACTTAACTTTCTGTATGCTTAGTTTTCAGAAAAAAAATTGGGTAGATTCAAACACAAGGGTTCTGTTCCATCTGCATTGAAATGGAGTCTGTCTACAATGAAGTATCATATCAAAAAGATGAAAATACAGGGCCCTTCTTTCTTTGTTTCCACACTCCCATTTTTTCTAATTTTCTCCCTACACAGCATCTCAATGATAATAATGCTGATTCACTACAGAATTCAAGAAGAATTAAATGGATACAAAAGAATGAAGGCATTATCATTTTAAATTCTAGTAGAGAAGTTAAATTATAGGACACAAGTTATTATCATCAGTATTATCTTCAAGGGGCATTATGAGACTTAATTATACAAATTAAAGCCTTGGTAACCCATAAAACTTTTAAAGACAAAGTACTATTCAGAAAGCAATAATTGTGCAAGGTGTGTGTGTGTGTGTGTGTGTGTGTGTGTTAAAGATAAAGTGATAAGTTGATGAGACACACTTCTTTTGTTGGATTCATATCTACCCACAGTAAATCATATTAAAAAGAGAATTCATAAGAAAACCATCATTGACTCAGGGAAATTATAGCTTACTTAACTAATTCACCTCTGGAATATCCAAATATAGTAACATCTGTCCCATGAGCTTAGCTTAAATTAAAGACTGTATTTCATATTATTAACCTGCTTGAGGAATTAAGGGCTTTACCTTAAACAAATATTTGAACATGAAAGCAGAATATTCTCAAGACCAATTTGTCATATTAGAATAATATATGCCTTCACTCTAGATATTACTTTATGTTTCATTTCAGATGTGTGCAAAAGTATCTTTCTAATGAAATTCTACAGTAGTATGCCTAACTCTGCTTGGCCAGGGTATCCCTTCTAACACCTATAATCCACCAGGTACAGGCCCAGACTTGGGGATTAATAGCATTTATGCTCACTGCTGATATTTACCAGAGGTCAAATCAAACAGAGAGGTTCCTGATTCCTTTAGTTCAACATTAAATAATTATTTTAAATATTGCTATATACTTTTTTTAACATATAAAATAACGGATCAAAAGAAAAAAAAAAGAAAGAAGTGACAGGGAGCCCCCTGCTGGAAAACCAGTAAAAGGGAATTAAAATTAAAATAACTCATCTATGAAAGATCATGATGGCAAAAATATATTTTTATACATCACTAAATGGTAGCTGCTCTTATTAAAAATATTTCAGTCAAAAGTGCCTTTACTTCTATATGTCTTTTTTTTTACACTTATTAACTTGAATTTGCTTTAGTGTGTGCAAAAGGAGAGTCCTGCCCTTTTTACTTAGGGATGTCAGATTATCTCTTCAGATCTTTTTTTATTGGTTTATGACCTTGACCTCTACCCAAAGAATGGTCTTAGAGATCATGCAGGGCAGTCCTCAATCTGTGAGAGTATGGACCCCCCATAGGTGGAGGACTTATTGTAAGAATTCTGGTAGTTCATTTCAGTTCCCATAATAAGCAAATATACTATCTGTAAGTTAAATAAAATGAATCAATAATATGTATTGCTTTTTAAAAAATGTATGTCAACATTATTATTAGTACAATATATTATTTTAAAAGCTGATTTTTAGCTTTAATCATTGGGTACAAATTGTACAATTCTTGTAAAGCAAGTCTACTATTTTTTCCATTTAAAAAGGGATCCTCCTTATACTGGAAAGGGTTGCGAATCTGTTATCAGAAATCCTTTTTAAGGTCTTTGCCCTGATTAAAGGGACAAACTCAGCAAGTTAAAAGGAATTTATTTAACATGTCAAGACAGAAAAGCTCTGGGAGCTGGAACTGTAGCCACTCCCTGCTTTTATAGACAGGAGAGTCTTCCACATAAGGGCAAAGGTATTTTGATTGAGATCAAATCAGTCAATACTTAAAGAAATTAATTTAGATTATTCATTGGAAGGTCAAATACTGAAACTGAAGTTTAAATAATTTGTAGCAGTAGACAGAACTCATTGCAAAAGGCCCTGATGTTGGAAAAGATTGAAGACAAAAGGAGAAGGGGATGGCAGAGGATGAGATAGATAGATAGTGCCATGGAAACAAAGAACTTGGATAGAAGTGGAAGATAGTGAAGGATAGAAGGGCTGGTGTGCTATGATCTATGTGATTAGAGGGTTGGACTGAACTACTGAACAACAATTTTGACTATATCACATGATAGTGAGGAAATGGGATTAGTGCCTTCAACTCCTCTTTAAGTATTTTGATTGGTTCATATTTCAAAAAAGAAACTTAGTGAATATCTGATTTGCCATCTTCAACAGCTGCCTGACACATATTTGACATTGAAAAAACAAGGTTTTAAAATGGAGTCCTTCCCAGATTGACTGAACACAACAAGTGGCTTTAGCACAAACGTCCCCTACAGCTACAAAGAAAAGTAGATTAGGAGTTAAGAAACTAAGATAACTCTGATCTAAGAGCGAATTTGTGACTCTGGGTAAGTTACCACAACCCCAGGTCTCATTTTTCTCATTTGGAAAAGGAAGGAGTCAGACTTAGTGTCTGCTAACTTCTTTCCCAACCATAACATGATCTCTGTCTTTGAGTAACTCAAAGATTAATACAATTCAAGGATGTGGCTGAAGTAATTTAACTTGAGTGACTTTGAGAATGATATTCAATCACCTATTAAGGAAAGGAGGAAAGGTAACTGAAATCTCTGACACAAGCTTCTTTGGTTGAGTTCATGTTCCACATGGAACCTGTGTCAGGGTTGGGGGAAAGAAAAAGAATATACTACTTGGTAGAGTTGAAGCAAGAGAACCAACTGTCTAACTGACACAATATCCCTCTTCCCTACTACTAGCACAGGTTGGGGGAGGACCAAGGGACCAATGTAAGCTTGCTAAATAATAACCCAAATGCCAACTTCTTTCAGTACTGGGTCACTACATGGCTGAAAGTGTGTCATTTTCTCCAGTATGTCCAAATGCTGAGTCACATATGTGGTGAATTAGAAACAGGCAAGAGTTATTTATGCATACTCTATATAATTCAGGGTGGTGGTGGTGGTGGTGGTGGTGGTGTGTGTGTGTGTGTGTGTGTGTATGACAGAGAGAGAGAGAGAGAGAGAGAGAGATGGAGGGAGGGAAGGAAGGAGAGAGGGGAAGAGAGAGAAAGAGAGAATGAGAGAGTCGACATGCATCTATTAAATACCTTCTTTGTGCTAGACTATGCTAAACTCTAAGGATACAACGGAAAGCAAAAACAATTCCTACTCTCAAAGAGCTCAGTATCTAATGGGAAAGACAACATATAAACAACTATGCACATACAAGAAAAATAAAGAATAATTTAGAGGTAATCTTAAAGGGAAGGCACTAGTATTAAAGAAAATCAGAAAAGGCTTCTTGCAGAAAATAGGATTTTAGCTGCGTTTTGAAGGAAGGCATGGGGGACAGTCAATAAAAATATAAAGAATTAGTTGATGGAATGTCTTGTTTGATGAACAGCAAAGAGGCCAGGGTTATTATATTATAGAAAATATAGAGAGGAGTAAAGTATAAAAAGAATGAGGATCTGGAGGAAGACTTAGAACTTTTAAAGTCAAACAAAAGATTTTATATTTGATTTTGGAGGTAATAGGGAGATGCTAGAGTTTGAGTTGGTGGTGAAACATGGTCAAACTTCCAATTTAGGAATATTGCTTTCATAGGGATGTGTGCATGTGTATAAAATTGAACAATGTAGCAACAAAATTACTCTATTTGTCCTTTCTTCATTCCTTTACTTTTATGTGCATATTCATTTGTACATCCAGTTGCATCCTCTTTTTTTTATTTTAAATACACATCTTGCTACTATACTAGTATTATTCTAAGCATGGGAGGAAGGGGTTGTAATAGCCATTGAACTGAATTGAATTTTACTTCTAATAGCACGTCTTCCATCTCTCTTTATTCATGTCTAAGAAACAAAAGGCTCATAAATCTGAGATGCTAAGAGATGCAGACTAATTAAAGCACAATTTACGATCAGCTCATAGAGTTCTTAAAAAAAACTTCCTGAGGATGATTTGGAAAACATCCTGTGTGAGAAATACCTCCCTTTTGGTGCTTCTTAAATGCATATTGTGGCAAATAGTTTGTGGAAAAATGTATTCACCAAAGTCTGAAAATGGGTTTCAATTCTCTTTTTTTTTGGTACATCATTCTCTTTTCACCATCTCATCTTTATTGAAAGTATTAAACTATTGTAACAGCAACGTAGATCTTTTTTTTTTTAGTGCTTTTATATTTATAAAACATTTAATTATGAAGTGACCCCTAGCTTTGAGTAACTCAGAGGTAATTATTCAAAGACACAGCTAAAGTAAATAATTGTTGATGTGGTGTATGCTATTTAATAGGGCAGCTCAGTGGCACAGTGGATAGGGTGCCAGTCCTGGAGTTGGGAAGACTCATCTTCCTGAGTTCAAATCTGGCCTCAGATATTTACTAACTGAGTAATCCTGGGCAAGTTACTTAACACTGTTTGCTTATCTGTAAAATAAGTTGGTGAA
>CM053580.1:141851142-141892756 GCA_028627135.1 Pseudochirops cupreus | reverse complement strand
TAGAAGCTGCCAGATCCTGGGTTTTCCTAATTGTGTTTCCACAGTATTCAAATTGTTTCCTCTTGACAACCTGTAATATTTTCTCCTTGATCTTGGGACACCAGAACCTGGCTATAACATTTCTAGGAGTTTTCTTTTGGGGATCTTTTTCAAGAGGTGATTGAATTGAATTGAATTCAAGAGGTGAATTCTTTCAAGTTCTATTTTGCCCTCTGGTTCTAAAATATCAGGGCAATTTTCCTTGAGAATTTCTTGAAGGATGCTTTCTAAGTTCTTTTTTTGATCATGGTTTTCAGGTAGTCCAATAAATTTTAAATTGTCTCTCCTAGATCTATTTTCCAGGTCAGTGGTTTTTTTAAGGAGATATTTCACATTGCCTTCTATTTTTTCATTTGTTTG
Source organism: Pseudochirops cupreus (assembly GCA_028627135.1). NCBI lineage: Eukaryota > Metazoa > Chordata > Mammalia > Diprotodontia > Pseudocheiridae > Pseudochirops > Pseudochirops cupreus. Next base: position 141,892,357 of record CM053580.1, on the reverse strand, counting down.
GATCTGTTTAATAGTATCTTGATTTCTCATATAGTCATTAGCTTCCATTTGCTCCAATCTAATTTTGAAGGAGTTATTCTTTGGCTTTTTAAGACATTCGTCTCCTCACTGGCTTTTCGGGCCTCTTTTGCCATTTAGGTTAGTCTCTTTTTAAAGGTGTTATTTTCTTCAGTATTTTTTTGGGTCTCCTTTAGCAGGTTGTTGATTCACTTTTCATGATTTTCTTGCATCATTCACATTTCTCTTCCCAATTTTTCCTCCACTTCTCTTATTTGATTTTCAAAATCCTTCTTGAGTTCCTCCATGGCCTGTAACTAGTTCACATTTTTCTTGGAAACTTTTGATGCAGGAATTTTTACTTTGTTTCTCCTTCTGGTTCCATGTTTTGATAGGATTCTATGGCCTGATTGTGCTTCCTCTGCTTGCTCATCTTGCCTGCCAATTACTTGACTTTTGAGCTCTTTGCCATGGTAGAACCCTGCTTTTGGAGTGGAGAGAGCTGTGTCCCAAATCACCAGGGTTTTCACAGTTGTCAGAGCTATGAGGAAGGCACCCTCCCTATAGCCCCCACAAGCTTTGGCACACTGTCATTCCTCATCCCAGGATCACCACCCAAGACTGCAACCCAGGGCCAAGCAGGTAAAAGCCCTCTGAAGGGTCGCTTGGTCCCCCTACAATCTGTGGGCCAGGAGTTCTGGAGGCAGCCATGTGGCAGTAGCTCCAGCCTCTGCACCTCTACCATTTCTTGCCCCGGGGGCAGGGACTCTACTGCACTTCTCCATCATATAGTTCCAGCAGAGTTATCTACTGATCTTTTACTTTCTCTTTGGTGTTTTTGGGTTGAGAAGTCTGGAAACCACCACAGCTGCTCCTGAAGTCTGCTCAGGCCTGTATGTGCTGCTGGTAGGGGCTGCCCCAGGTCTGGGTTCCCATGGCTTACATGGAGTTGTGCTCAGCTCCCAGTCTGATGCAATAGACCCTTTCTGTCAGCTTTCCAGGCTGTCTTCAGTGGGAGATTTATTTCTCTCTGTTACTTTGTGGGCTCTGTAGCTCTAAAATTTGTTTAGAGTCATTTTTTTTTTTACCAGTATTGGAAGTGGTTGCTGCAGGAGCTTAAACAAGTTCCTGCTTTTACTCCACCCTCTTGGCTCCCCCTCTAGTCCAATAATTCTTATAATTAAGTCTCCTCAATCTATTTTCCAGATCAGTTGTTTTTCTAATGATATATTTCACATTTTCTTCTATTATTTTTTTATTCTGATTTTGTTACATTGTTTCTTGTTGTCTCATGGAGTCATTAGTTTCCATTTGTCTAATTCTAATTTTTAAGGAATTATTTTCTTTAGTCAGTTTTTTGTACTTCTTTTTCCATTTGGTAATTTGTTTTATAAAGAATTCTTCTCTTCAGCGAATTTTTGCATATCTTTTTCCATTTGGCCAATTGTGCTTTTTAAGGAGTTATTCTCTTCAGTTGGATTATTGTGCCTCTTTTCTCATTTGACCTATTGTTTTTCAAGGTGTATTTTTCTTCAATATTTTTTGTGCCTCCTTTACCAAGCCATTGACTCTTTTCCCCATGATTTTCTTGCATTATTCTCCTTTCCCAAATTTTTCCTCCATCTTTCTTATTTGATTTTTAAAACCATTTTTTTTTGATGTACTTCAAAGAAGGTTTGGGTAACCTGAGACCAATTCACACATTTCTTTGAGGCTTTGGATATAGCAGTTTTGACTTTGTTGTCTTCTTCAGAGTCTGTGTTTTGATTTCCCCTGTCCCAGTAGTAACTTTGTATGGGCAGGTTCTTCCCTATCTCCTGGCTTTTAACTTTATGTTAACATTGGACTGTGCTCATTGAAAGTTGTTGAGGTCTGTAAGTTTTCAGTTCTTCCAATGTAGTATGATCTAGGAAGAAGTGTGCTTGCTCTTCTCCTGGGCTGTGCTTTGATCTGTGAGTGACCATAAGTACTCTTTTTTGCTAGGGAACTGTGACCAATGTCTTGTTACCTTGTGGCATCCAGTTCTGATGTTATAGCACTCCTCCTTGCCTTGTGACCATGTCCTGGAATTAAGTATGGGCAATATAACAGAGTCCTGCACTTGTTTCTAGCAAAAGGTCTCCTGTAATCTCCTTCCATCCAGTTGTCTGACCCTTTTATTATATGTGGGCTAAGAGCTCCTGAAGCCACTTCTGCTGATTTGGTTGTCTACAAAGCTTGTGTTACAGGGGTTTTTGCCTGTAATGCCTGTACTGAACTTCCCTCAGTCACACTCTGATGTTACAGACCTTTCTTGCTGACCTTGGTCTGGGGTATTGTCTTGGACTGGAAAATTGTTTCACCTTATTCTTTTTTTGGTTCTGCCACTCCATGAAATATTTTAAAGTTGTTTGGAGGGGAATTTGGGAGAACTCAGTCAAGTCTTGCCTTTTCTCTGCCATCTGGGCTCCTTCCCTACTTCTTCCCTACTGAACTCAATCCCTTTTTACCATAAGTGGGGTAGGGCAGAGGAAAAACTAGAGGAGAAATTACTCTTCTGAGTCAGACTACCAGTTATGATTTATGGGAATTTTGAATCTATCCTTTTCTGATTGGGAGAGGAAATTAAAGAGAACACAGATTCCTTGTTGTCCATAGGAACACCAATGTTACAAATGAAAGAATTATATATTTATTAAATAATACTATGTATCATCTACCAGATATATAAATAAAAAATTAAGAAAAAAGTCCCTGCCCTTAAAGAGCTAATATTCTAGCAGTAAGAAAAAAACATATGGGGTGGTTGTTTCCAGAAAAGAATGATTTTGCTTGGGAAGTCACAAGAATACCTTTGATTCCAATTCCAGAGTTGGAAAGGAATGAGGGATCAGGAGTAGGGGGTGGGGTTGCAATGGAGGGAGGTTGACTTGAGCTAGTGATCCAGAAGGTTGTTGGGCAGATGGCAACAAGGTGGCTATAGTGGAATAGAAAGCATATCTGAGGCTAGGAGGCTTGCATATCTTCACTAATCAGGGCAGCATGGGCCCCTAGACAGAAATTCTAGAGCTGAGAGTGTTTGGTCCCCTAGGATATGACCTCTGCTTTTCAGAGCAATGTAGATCAGTAGTTCTTGTTGGTTCTCAACTGATGGTCTGAGTGTTTCAGGTTAGATAACATGTTCTAATGCTACCTTAAGCAATATGTAATAATGAAATATTATGAGTAGTATGTTAAATTACTTTGGGGGTTCACCAATTATTTTTCTGTTGTTCTCATTGTTGCTTTGGAAACCACAGACATAGATGAATATTCTATCTTCTATTTGAACTTAAGTTGGACTTTACTATGCTAGGCTGTAATTCCATTAGAAAAAAATCTGTCTTAATTATCTATCAGTGTATCAAACAGCCCTTTGTCCCTAGCTATCTGCCCCCAGCAAAATACCAAATACAACAGGCACATAATAAATAAATATTTGAATGAATGGAAATAACCCTAGCTATTTACCTGTAATTGAGATATTACCAAGATTAACTTACCACTTATTTTAAAACATTTTGCAAACATTAAGTGTTAAGGAAATGCAGAATTTTTCAAACTCTAAAATTGGTGAATAATTTTCATTTGGAATGTCATCAGACTACATTTAAGAATATATAATTTGAACTTTTACACACAGATGATGTGGGATACAGAGCATTATATAAACATCTCACAATTATTTACGTCCCAAACTCTGTATTCAAAAAGCCTCACAATTTAGTAGGAATGAATGGTTTGGGGAAAGCAGAGATATAGACATATTATGTGATTTTCCCTTATTTAAAAAAGGAGAAATATAAGCATTTCAATAATTAATTTGTGCCCAGAGTTTTCAGCTCTTCATGTAGTACATCCAAAGATAGCTAAAGCAGTAGGTGGGCAGAAAGCAGATCTAATGGAAAGGAAGAACCTAGGGAACATGGAACCACTGAAGTAATATAGTAATATATTCCATTTCTGGGGTGGGAGGAAACTGAGAATAAAGATTAACAGCATAGCCCACAATCATTTTCAGGTAAACATTGTCCAAATATATCCCAGATGTAATCCTTTGCTTGTTGCAGAATTTTCTTGAGTAGAAGGAGCTATGGAACATTCTCTTCCCCTCCCCCAAATTTTACCTGAGGCTCCATCTTGAAAAGAAAAATCCTGGATCTTTATAACACTGCTTTAACCTGTTTCTAGAAAAAGAATCGGAGGCTTAGGAAATTCAACCAGCAGTCATTAAATGTCTGCTCTGTGCTAGATGTTGGGTGACTTGTCTAAGGTCACATGTTTACTAAATATCAGCACCAGAACTTGAACTCAGAGGGTCCTACTTTCTAGAACAGGATGCTTTTCAATATACCATGGTCTTAAAGCAAGTTTATTGACACAGCAGGCATGCATGTGACTGCCTTCTTTCACAGTACATCAGTCTGGAACCTCAAGTCCTGTCCTTACTGCAGAAGAAATCACTGATGATCTTTGTAGTTGGTTCTTAATGTTTGTTGAGAAGAAGCACATAACAGAAGGTGGATTTGGGATTGGCAGGTCCAAATACACAAGGCAGGAGAAAGGAAAAATGATACTCTTAAGGCAGGAGGAGTGGGAGTATTGTATTTACTAACCATAGATTAACTTGCCCATCTGTTAGTTATGGAGATGATTTTACACAGATATTTGTAGAGATTGCTTAATTAATTGATGCACCATAAGGAAAAGTATTTTTCTCCCATTGGTCCAGAGGTAGCTTTCATGTAAACTTATGGTGGTAACATCTTAGCTCTTGAGATTGGAAGGCACTACAGAGGCCATTTAGCCTAGCCTCTTCATTTTACAGAGAAGGAAACCAAGGCCGAGGTAAGAAAAGGAAAGACAGAATTGGGCTTAAGGTTCATTAGCATTCTTTCTGTTTACTGCATCAAGCTGTTTCCCTAATGAGGGCACATTTTAGAGCATTTCACGTAACTAATTTCTATAAAGAGTTTACTTTTTCTAGTGTGTGTGACTAATTCATGGGTTGCTCCCAAATTACTTTTGATTTACATTTCTTAACAACCAGGTACTTCAAACACCCACCATTGCAACTAGCAGTCCCCAAATAGTAAAATGCTAGAAAGTCACAATGGAAACAACATTTGGTAGATGTTAACATAAACTGTTTTAAATAAGAAAAGACCTCTTTTTTCTCCCCTTCAGTGGCATGCACATGCAAAGGCATGCACACACACACACACAACACACACACACACACACACACACACACACACACACACACACACACACACTAGTTATATTTCTTCTATAACTTTCTGCTAAAAGGGAGAGTAACTAGTCGGTTCACTGGATAGAGTACCAGGCTAGGATTTGGGACGATCTGGGGTCGAATCTGACTTCAGATATGTACTCCCTGTGTGACCCAGGGGAAGTAAATTATCTCTGTTTATCTCAGTTTCCTCATCTGTAAAAATGAGCTGGAGAAGGAAATGGCAAATCATTACAATATTTTTTTGCCAAGAAAACCGCAAATGGGATTACAAAGAATGGGACACAATTGAAAGTGAACAAGCTTTCTATTATGTCTTTACCCAAACATCCCCTAGGCAATATGGAGGTTATTATGAAATGTTTTCTTTACAATTCAGAAGCAGACAACTCCTTCAGCAATAGAGATTTTTTTTTCTGTTAAATTGCACCCCGCTTAGGAGTTCTCTATTGTGAACCAACAGATAAATTTGAAATGCTAGCAGGGGTTTTGAGAAAGGGGACACATAATTGGAGAAAAAATGAACCTCCAGACTTTTTACTTAAGTAAATATTTCTTGGAAAATGTAACAAAGATTATTTTTCTCCCAACAATAAAACAGCAGAGGATTTGGAACTTAGAACATTATATAAAGAGAGGGTTAAATCATTAAAGAGGGACATTCAGAGCTTAAGTGACCTGTTAGCTAATAGCTATTTTTGATAATTTTTCGAGGCAGAAGATAAAGGGAGAGGAGGAAGGAGGAAGGGAATAAGTGTAAGTATAGCATCTACTTATGTGGAAGATTCTTTGCTAAACACTTTTTAATATATATTATCTTATTTGATACTCACAAAATTCCTGCAAGGCAGGTGCTATTATTATCCTAATTTTACAGATGGGGAAACTGAGTCAAATAGAGGTTAAGTGAGCACTCAGGTTCACACATTTAGTAAGTATCTGAGGCTAGATTTGAACATAGGTTTTCCTCACCCCAGGCTCAGTGCTCTATCAGGAAAAAAAAATAGTAAAAGAGGAAGAAAGAAAAAAAAATCAGCACAATTGATAAATACATTAAAAAAATCTAAAAATTTGGGGTGGCTAAGTGGCACAGTGAATAGAGCACTGGCCCTGGAGTCAGGAGGACCTGAGTTCAAATCTGACCTCAGACACTTGACGCTTACTAACGGTCTTACTTTGGGCAAGTCACTTAACCCCAATTGCCCCTCTAAGAAGCAAAAAAAAAAAAATCTAAAAATTTGCATCATGTACCACATCTGTGGACTTCCCACCTCTTCAAAAGAGTAGGATGGGGCTGTCTCCACACATCTCTTCTTTGGGATCATGCTTGTTCTTTGTGACTTTACAACATTTAGTTATTTTATTTTTGTATTTTGTAGTTCTTTATACCTTACATCATTGGAGTCATTGCATATTTTTTTCTCATCTCTGCTTACTTTATTCTGCAGCAGATGACATAAATCTTTCTGTGCTTCTCTGTAGTTTTTGTTGTTTCTTTTTTTTTTTGGAGGGGGGAAGATAGGACAATTGGGGTTAAGTGACTTGCCCAAAGTCACATGGCTAGTAAGTGTATTAAGTGTCTGAGGCCAGATTTAAAGTCCGGTCCTCCTGACTCCAGGGTCAGTACTCTATTCACTGTGCCACCTAGCCGCCCCGCTTTTGTTGTTTCTTAAAGCACCATTAATATTCCTTCAACATTCGTGTCTGCTTGTTGTTGTTCAGCCGTTCAGTTATGTCCAGCTCTTCATAATGAGGGTTTCTTGGCAAAGACACTGAAGTGGTTTGCCATTTCCTTCTCTAGTATGCCCCCATGTGTAGAGACATCCCTCATCCTACTCTTTTGAAGATGAGGAACTGTGGCAAAGAAAAAAGTGACTTTCCCAGGGTCACACAGCTATTAAGTGTCCAAGGACAAATTTAAACTCAGATCTTCCCGATTCCAGGCCCAAGGCTCCATCCATTGCACCATCTTGCTTATCCTCATGCCTAGTACCCTAATTTAATCAATTAATCTATAATTACTGGACTACTACATCTATTATTTTGATAGCCTTTTATCAAAAAAGAAAACAAAAAAAAACAACCCCATAGACTTGATCATTATTTGTTATCTTTTGGCTACTTAAAAGGAATACCATTGTCTCCTTAAAAAAAAAAATTACAAGCCAATAGAATTCTAGGAAGTTAAAGTAAATTGACTTTTGTGCTTATTAACATCTCTATTTTTCTGATGCCTATTTGCATAATTTGATTATAAAAGCATCATCAATGGCTATAATGAATACAGCTATGACTGCAAGGATACATTTTTTTAAAAAAAACTTTATTCCTATTTATAATATACTTTTTGCTTGTGTCACGTGCCTTTCATAGTTATAATGTACTTTTTGTACTAGTTATAATGTGCTTTTTGTACTAGTTATAGTACAAAAGTTATAATGTACTTTTTTGTTGTACTAGCTATAATGCACTTTTGTACTAGTTACAATGTACTTTTTTGTTGTACTAGCTATAATGCACTTTTGTACTAGTTATAATGTACCTTTTTTGTTGTACTAGCTATAATGCACTTTTGTACTAGTTAGAATGTACTTTTCTGCTTGTGTCATGTGCTTGCTACTCTTGGGCATAGGTGGAATCTGCATCTGCTATCTGTCATGTTTGGGGCAGGGATGGCCGTCAAAGATGTCAGTAACAACTGTGAAGGAATGACACTTAAGGATGAAGCTAAGTGTTTCTCAGATAAGAGGCAGAGGATATGGAGCCTGAGGAAATAGTGCAGAGTAAGTTGAGCTAAGGAAGGCTAGAGAATACAAACTTGTGTTTGAGACATAGCTCTGGCAAGTAGAGATATCTGGTTAAAACTCCTTGGCAATGCATCTATTTCATAACTATGGTTACATTTTCACACCACTTCTGCTCCAAACAGAATTCATTCAAGGATTCTTGAGTGTACAATGAGCTCTGACTTTCATTTTATCCAAAAGCGTTGGTCCTGAGTCCTTTGTCCCTGCCCCCTCCCCCAAACCAAACACATATTACCAAAGAGACCCTAGTACTGAGCAGAGAGCCAGCCGTTCCCTGGCAACTGGAGCAGCCAGAGGCATTTAGGTGGCTGGACTAGAGATTAATGCCAACTCGCAGGGAATGAGAAGGTCGGGTCAGAGCAGGGTGCTAGATGAATCAGATTCTGTACAATAATTTAAAGTGTCACACTGTATAATTTAGATAAACTCTGGTTAGACATGGGAGAATTCCCTAGAACATAAACTGAAAATTCTGAATGACATTTCTTTAAGGAGTCAATTAGTAGGAGTTGGGAAAAGACTGTCAAGATGTTAAATTGCAGTTCTTCAAGAAAATGTATAAAATTTTGTTTTATTAAACATATACAAAAGTCCTATGTGCTATTATGTCTATGTGCAGAAACACATGTTTGAAAGCCTTTTTATCATATAAGGAAATGAAAACTCTCTGGAGTTATCATTTTGAGGAAGTTGATTCACTGAAGACCCCCTACACTATTCTAATCAGTATCAATCAAATTGATATGATTATAAGTTCTGTACATTTGGCCTCAGAGCTATGAGCTGTAGGTAGTAAGAGCACTTGCATAACCGTAGGAAGCTGACTGGAGGTTGACTTAGTGTTTTTCTTTGTTGTGGTGATCAAGCCCAGAGTGGCAGAGTTGACTCAATTACATGGAAATGTTGAGGTTTAGGGATGCTCTGGGCCCCAAAATACCAATATGTCGGGTCCTGCCTGAATGAATTCGACCCAACTCTTCTTTCAGTCAAAGAAAAACAAAGTTTATTAAAGATTCGCCATATTGAGTAGACTCTTAAGGAATCTAAGCAGTTGTGATATTTGTATCAACAAGTGGACAGGATACAATCTGAGCTAGAATGAATCTGATCACCTTCATGGAGGCAAGATGGGTTTTATATACAGAAAGACTGGGAGGGATCTAACGGTGGCCAAGTAATGTGGGGTGATAATCAGAGGAGGAGTCCAGGGAGGGTCTTGATGGGAGTGGCCAGTAGCTGGGGTGACTAGAGGTCAGACTCTAGGAACCAAGACAATGGGATTAAGGATAGTAAGCAGCTGAAGGCTTTTTGGAGATAACAGACCGTGGAGGGCTAGGCTAAGGTTAAGGGTAACAGAGATTCAGGCATAGTGATAACAAAGCCAGATCAAGTGGGAAGATTCAAGGAGAGTTCAAGGGGCTTCCCAGAGCCTAGACCCCATCAGAAAGTCCCCCCAAATTACTTTTGTACCTCTGGATCATTCTCTCTCGTCCAACATGAGTAGTTGCCCATCTTATATTATGACCACCTTATGACTACTTGGTCAGTGAAAATATTCCTTCCTTTGCTCAACTCATGACTCTGCTTGTATGTTGTTTTGCTTATTTTAGTCATATCAAGCAATGGACTTATTCTGTGTCTGGTACAGCCATTCTTGAGTGTTTGGATTTCGAACCCTATAAAAATAGAGCCCTGAAAGTGGGGGCATCTCAGATCATGAGGAAGATCTGAGTTCCAACATATTAGAGGGGCTATGAACCCTTTAATAAAGTGTCATTGCCTCAGAGCTCTACCTCAGTTTCTTTTATTTTAGGTTGGATTATTTTTATTTCCACACATTTGTTATCTTTTGGTTACTTAATAAGATTACTGCTGTTTCTTTAAAAGACACAGTTATAAACCAGTAGCGTCCTTGGAAACAAATTTAACAGTTGACCAACAGTTGACTTTAAATACAAAGGAGACATCTAAATGAGACCACACAAAGCTAGGCCAGTTTCTGTATGTTTCTGTACAGACTTCTAGCAAGTTAAAGAATGAATCACCAGAAGAGATGATTAACTCTTCCATCTTATGGTAGAACAAGATGCAGATTAGAGATAAAGAATTTATCAGGTGTTAAATAGATATTTCATTCCAGGCGAAAGGATGGATTTTTCCCTAAAACGTGGAAATTCAATAACTTTGCACAATAATAAAATTTTTGTTCATTGTTTGGTTGTATCAGACTTTTGTTGACTCCATTTAGGGCTTTCTTGGCAAAGATGCTGGAGGGGTTTGTCATTTCCTTCTCCAGCTCATTTTACAGATAAGGAAACTGAGGCAAACAGGGTCAGGTGACTTGCTTAGGGTTGTACAGCTAGTAAGTATCTGAGACCAGATTTGAACTCAGGAAGATGAGTCTTCCTGACTCCAGGCTGGGTACTTTATATACTGTACCACTTAACTGCTGCAATAATAAAATAAGATAAGAAAAAACAAAACTATATAATTACTTGGGAGTCTGTATCACAAAGAATACAGTGGGACAACATGGAAAATGATGTAGTCAAGGCACACCTCCCCTGAACCCCAACTTAGAAGTTGGGATATACTTTAGGAAGGATGACATTGGGGATCATGAGCCTGAATTTGCTAAATCCAAACTAGACCTACATTTTCCTGAGCAACGTATTAGGTATTGGAGGGGGTGATCATTGCAAAATTAATATAAGATCCATAAGGGCAAAGCTATCATTGTTTTTGTTGCCTCAGACCCTGGCACATAGCAGGTGCTTAGTAAATGCTTGTTAAATTGAAACAAATTGAGAGAAACCAGTAAGATTCCATATTCAGGATATCTGCTAGCTGAAACTCCATCTCCTCCTCCTTCCATTGAGTGATGGGGTGAGGTGGGGTTTTATAGTGGTAGACAGAAGAAAGGTTTTGAGAAGCAATGAGGATTTTCTCAAAGTGCAATGAATCATGATGGGAAAGCAGGCTGTGATTGTAAATGGTGGAACACATAATCTAAGAAAAATGACTATTTCTAACCAACCATTTTGATACAAGACATGGGAGAAGATAGGAAAGGCCAGTTCCTTTCCTTCATTATAGCTATCTGGCTGATCTGTTCTCTACTGCAGTTAAAGCTATGGTTTCAGTTCACAACTGGGTATTTGTAAAGATAGGAGGCAGATGGGGCAGCTAGGTGGCTCAGTGAATAGAGCATTGGCCCTGGAGTCAGGAGGACCTGAGTTCAAATCCAACCTCAGACACTTGACACATTTACTAGCTGTATGACCTTGGGCAAGTCACTTAACCCCAATTGCCCTGCCTTTCCCCTCCAAAAAAAATTTTAAAAATAGGAGGGAAAGGGCCTGGCCTAAGGATTTGTTTTAGGGGAAGATATGTTTTAGTAGCTTGGGTCAAGCTGTAGACAAACTGTGAAGCATGATGTCATGATTTTGGGAATGCCAAACTTGAACCTAAATAATCCTCAAAAGCCATTGCTTAATTGGGAAGTATGTAAGTTGTAGTTATAAGCGCCATGCCATCAAGTCGCTCACTGATTTACCAAAGGTATGTGTATTTCCTAGAATAATTGCAAGGCTTTGCTTAACAAAGCACTTTGTTTTGTGTGTTCTCCTATACCAGCCCTAACCTGACCATTTGTTAATTGATCATCCAATCAATCAAGTGCCTGTTATGTGCCTGTGCTAAGTGCTGCGTAGACAAAGAAAGGCAATCAGTAGTACCTGCCCTCAAGGAACTTGTAGTCTAATGGGGAGAAAAATGTAAACAAACACAATACTTTATGTTCTTGGTCATCCTTCGGTTTTTAGAAGAGGACCAAGCAAATCAGGAAGTGCTATCTTAATTCATGCATAAATTACATTTAAGTGAGGCAGAGTTGCATAAAGTTGTCAGCCTCACTCTCTCTTCCAGAGTCTGTCAAAGTTCAGCAGCAAGACAAATGTCAGTATGACTGTCAATGGCCCAAGGAACAGTGGATGACCTTGGTGTCTTCAATGTCTGACCAAGCTCTAAGCACTCTGCAGTGGCTGCTTCAGCTGCCTTCATGACCACTGGAATAAATTATTCTCATCTGCCCCTTCCACCAGGAAGTCTTCCTATGCTTTGGGCAGATACCCCCATGTAATGGTAATGGGAATTTGAAGACCTTTCCCTGCTTTGAAAATATACCCTTCCCCCTAATAGGCTGAATGTAATCACATGCAGCCTGTGCTGGGAGGAGTTTGCTGAAGGGTGGAACAGAGCCCACAGGAAGCTGAGAGTCAGACTCAGCTAGACAGTTGGTAGGAGAGCACAGACAGATAGGCTTATGAGTAAAAGTTGGTGTTTGCCACTTGCTGTGACAGCTAGGCATTTGTTGTTTTGTGGGAAGGCTAAATGATGCTGTGTTTCTCTGTGCTATTATGGCTTATTAACTTCTTTGCTACTATGATGGAATCGGCTTACTGGTGTTGGGATTTGGTTTTCTAGTGTCTGAATAAATGTTTTGCTTCAGTCTTCTATATGGAGAGTCTGTTATATTTTGCAATTGAGCACCATGAAGGTATATTTATAATGATTTTGGGTGCTGTGAATATTGCATTGGCGCTATACCCCCTAACTCATAAACTGTTTGAGGCCTATCAGTATACAGTATCATATATACAAAACAATCTATAGACAAGATAAATAGGCAATGATTAGGAGAAGGAAAGCACTGAAATTAAGAGGGATTGAGGAAGGTTTCCTCTAAAAGATGTATAAAGTCATTTTTACTCCACACTTTCTCTGGAGTTCAATCTAACAGTTTCTTAAGGGAAATTTTCTGGGATACCTTTTCTCTCTGGATAAGTCTTAAAAACTGACATTCTCCTGGTCAAATTGGAAGATCCATCACTTCTTATCTAAGTCAGGTCCATTTTGTGGTAGCCTGTTTTTGTGTGATAGGACTGCTATGAAACTCTGTGGCTTCCAGCTATGGCCATGTAATCAATGCTTATGTGCATGAAAGGGGAGTAGGAGAAGTGACAGCCTCCCCATGTTTGACTTCTATCTGCAGCTACTAGTATGCACCTTGGAGTCAGACATAGCTGCCAACATTTCTGTCAAGTTTTTTCTCAGTTTCTGCCTTCTAGACATGAAAAGAAAATGATCATTCTGAATAGACATTTGTTGATTGAAATGTATGCAGCATTCCAGTCAGTTAGATAAAACCCTTCCATGTCTTGATCTGCCTATCTTTAGTCCCATGGTCCCTGGATATGAACGTTTCTCTCTTATCTCGTTATTTTTTGGTCAGTCTAGGAATGAGGCACCCCTGTGCCACTGTGGCAGCATTTTAAATTAGTTTCACCACAGTCATCAGCTTTGTGATTATCTCGGCTTCTTGAACACCTGGTCTGACTTTAGAAATTACTTGCCATCTGGTCAAATTCTGAGTAATTATAACAACTTAATGGTGGGATAAAATACTGTTTGTTAAGAGACTTGATAGTCTTTTCAGAGAATTGAACGGTATTAAATTAAACTCTACCATCAACTTAATAAATGTTTTCTCTCTATGGACTTAAAAAATGTTACTTTTTAGAGGCCTCCATAGGGATTAACCAAGTTTTAATCTTTCCAGACATTATGTGTGCAAGGAATTACTTCTTCAGATTTTTCAATAAGGATTCATATAATAACTTCCACAGCATGTAAATAAAAGAAAGTCTTCATGAGGTAATGAACAGAGATAGTCACACAATCTAGGAAGGGCTGGGTTCAAGTCCTTCTTTGAAACATATTAGTTGTGTGACCTCAGGTAAGTTATTGACTTTCAGAGATTCAGGGAACTAATCAAAGTTGTATAATAGCTGCTGACCTCCTTTGGTAGAGTGAGTTACCTTGCCAAAAGTTCCCTATACCAATGGATTCACAGGTCTGTGCTACAATGAATAAATGAAGCAAAATATGGCTTTTGTCCAGCAAGTCTGAGGCAATTGGAGGGAGCAATTTATTTTTAGTGCTTATGAATGGAGTATCATCGATATGCCCAGATGTCCTTTCTGGGTAGTATAGAACTACGGAAAAAGTGAACTTGACTGTTAAAGTTCAGTAGCAGGCTAAAATTATCAAGTTCTTGTGAAAAATAAAAACAAAATACCATTCCGCCAAAAAACCAAAATGAAACAAAACAAAAAACAGTGAATTGTTAATAAACTTTTTTAATGGCAAATTTTTTGGATCATATTTTCAAGTATGTTTATGATTATATGAATATTTGTGTATGTGTATAACCTATACATACATACGTACATATATACATATATAACCTCCTTAGGTCCTGACTCTGGAAGCCTACAATGAAATGTAAAGAAATATAAAATTGGTTAGGCAATCTTTTATGCTCTATTCTTGCTAAATTTTATTAATTCCCTTTGAGCACTTTGTTCCTTTTAGAGAGAATTAATGCAATCAGCCTCTAGGACTCCTCCCCGTTCTCCACCCGACTCCATCTCACCCCTTTTGTGTACCTTACCCTCAGGACTGATTTGTTTTCTGGCTTCATGGATGAGTAAGCTTTGTAGGATGGGGTGGGGGTGGGAGGGGGACCACGACAGGTCAAAGGACTTGGGTAGGTTTCAAATAGCACCTTGAGACCACTTGGGACTTAGTTTTCTCATCCTAAAACAATGGAGTTGGGCCAGAAAGCCTCTGAGGTAATTTCCAACTATGTGTCTCTGATCCTATGAAAATTTATGATCTTGTTTAATCCCCACAAAAACCTTGTAGGGATAGGTAGGGCAGGTATTAATATTACCCTTATAGAGGAAGGAAATAAGAATTTATTAATTACCTATTATGTAGCAGGTAATATACTAAGTGCTTTACAAATATCTCATTTAAGCCTCACAACAATCCTGGGAAGTAGGTATATTGTTATCCTAGTTTTACAATTGAGGAAACTGAGGAAGATAGTGGTTAAGTGATTTGCCCAGGTCCGACATTTATGAAACGTCCAAAGCAAATACTACAGGACCAGAGTATTAAAACAACTTGCAAAGTACCACAAAGCCAGTTAAGTATAGCATCAGGTCTTGAGCCCAGTCTTATGATCCCTAAATCCAGGGCTGTCTCCATGATACCTTTTGCATTTGAATGACAAAACTTAGTTGAAAAAAGAAAGGAAAGAAAGGAAAAAAATGAAGGAAAAAATAAAAGAAGGAAGGAAGGAATGATGGGTGGATGGAAGGAAGGATGAGAGAGAGGGGGAAGGAAGGAATAAAAAAAGAAAGGAAGGAAGAAAAGATGGAAGGGAGGGAGAGAGGGAGGAAGGAAGAGAAAGAAAGGGAGGAAGAGAGAAAGGAAGAAAGAAAGGAGAAAAGAAGAAAAAAAACAAAGAAAAAGAATGTCCTTCATTTGAAGGGCTGTCTTTCTTGGAGCTTGTCAGGGTCCGAAAGCCCTGCCCTAAGGGGCAGAAGGTACTTACCCTTTCAAAGGAGACAACTCTGGATGTTTTTAAGAGGGTTTCTTAGAGTTGGACTCTCAGCTGCCCGCCCCTCCAAGGCTTGGATCCTTTTATCTGCCCCAGATCCGCACCCCACACGTGACACAGCGCAGCTGAGTGGGATTAAGAGAGGGGAGGTAAATTGCAATTACAATGGCATGAAGACCCCAAGGTGTGGAGACATCAATCGGGAACCTCAGGCATCCCACGCAAGAAAGTTCTGAGCAATGTTACATCCCCTGGCCAGGGATGGGGCAGTATGCTCTGACCTCCATGCGACCCAACCAATTCCCGGGCCTCAAACACATCCCTGTGTCTCAACATGACCATTTGCAATCTGGCACTTATTTGTGACCCTTACAGGAGCTGTAGTTGCTGGTATTTGCATTCATCATCTTGGTTCTCCTGGAGCAGGTAAAGCTTCCCTGTAGTTCATTATCTTTATTCTGTTTCTACTTTTTTCCTAATTAGACACAATAGATAAACTGCTCTCTCCTTTCCATGTTGACATTCTGTCAAAGTGCTATCATTCGGAAGACGCTAACAGCACAGCATCCTTATAGGCAGAGAACAAAAGATGGTGAGAGGAGAGAAGCTGGGGGTTTAATTTTGGCTCAGAAAATGAGTAGCTGGGTGACCTTGAGTCAGTTGCTCAACTTTCTGAAACTCAGTCCTTCTTCCTTCCATATGCCCTGAGTTTAAGCCCCGTGTACCTTACGTCAGCTTTTTTTCTGGGCAAATAAATTTAAAATGATATTAGTGCTCAATTGTTCCTTATTGAATTTAGGTTTCAAAGTGTCACATCTTAAACTGACAAAAAGAGAGGAAAACAAATGGGAAATGGAGGCTGCCCTCCATTTTTCTAGTGCCTGGCATTTCCTCTATGGCACATTGTTCTCTCTTTGACCAGGTGCAACCCGTCATCATGGTGATAAACAGAGACATCACACAGGGCACTGCTCTGAAACTAGCTCTTACTGAAGCAGCCCTCTTACCTACAGCTGCTCAGCAGCACTGACACCATCAAACAGGTTTTCTATTGAACAATTCTCTCTTTGTCAGGTGCTTGGAGCTTTGAAACAGCTGTGACTGCACAAAAAATATATCACTGGAATAAATAAAACTCTATCGTATTTTCATTGGTCTCCCACAAAATCCACCCCTTCTCCATGCCAACATGCAAAGTTGTGGGTAAAACAGTTTCCCTTTTATATTTTATTATAGTTGTTTGGAACATTTATAAATATGCAAGATTTATATACTATTTTAAAAACAAAGGCTCCTTATTTGTAGAAATTGCCAAAGATGGGAAATGATCTCTCAGTAACAATTTATTTCTTTGTATGTTTTCCAGAGTGTTTTAATAGTAGTTATGAATATTAGTTGGACACACCTAAAATTTGCTGTATTTTTATCAGGTGGATTAATTGTAACACTTGGTTCCTAGTGCTTATCAAATGGCATGATTTATTTCAATTGTGTTAAAAGAACATATTATTAATCACTTGCTGTATACCAGGCAAAAAGCAGCTAGTCTCAGAATCAAGATGATATATTGGTTATGTGATCCTGGGTTAGTCACTTAACCTCTATGATTTAAGGACCAGTTATGGATCTGCATTGGTGGTGGGATTTTTGTCACCAGGAGTTCCTTATGCCACTGAAATCAGAGTTTCTCTTCTCTCCTCACTCCCCAAGAGAAAACTTGCCTGGCACTACATTAACCAAGATGAAACACTCCTGCATTTAAGAAACTTACCTTCTGCTTTCTGTTGGCTGGAACATTATGCCTTAGTAGCTAATAGAGATAGTTTCATATAGCACATGACATGGTATGACATAACAACATAACGCATATAACACTACATAATAGAACACAATATAACAACATAACATTATATAATGTAATATAAATGATATTATATTCAAAAACTTTTCCAAAGGTAGGGAATTTTCCGCCTCAAGGTCACATGTGGTCTTCTAGGTTTTGGAGTGAGTCCAAGTTTTATAGAACAAATACTTTTAGTAAGTGAATTTGTTCGGTGAAGTTTAGATTCAAAGGCCTGCGCTTGGGGACCTAAAGGGCCACATGTAGCCTTGAGGCTGCAGGTTCCCCAACCCTGTTAGACTATATACATTCACACATTTATACACACACACATTCATACCCATGCACACCCATACACACACACACACACACACACACACACACACACATATATACCCACATTTGTATATTTATCTATCTTTTTCTTTTTGTATATTTACCTTCATTTTCAACATATATCCCATATTTTTACCCTATCCAGATATCAAAGATCACCCACTACATCCTGGGCCACTGCCAGTTGTCTTGACCTTTGTCTTGCCACTGGACTTTGACTCTGGAGCAGAGAGTGAGGTTGATGACTTTGTGCAGCTCTGCTCTACTCATAACCAACTCAATATACCATTCTCATGATGTGTAATGCCAGGCACAAGCAGCTTCCCCAAAAGAATGCTACTGTAAACTGCCTTAAAGGTTCTGATTACACAGTATAGTGAACGCTCCATTTATTCCATTACAAATCAAGGCAAACATTCACAACAAATCACAATAGAATATTCACAACATTACATCTTATCACAGAAAATCACAATATAGTGTTCACAACAGCTTAACATGAGAACGGCCACATAGTTTTCACCAAAGTGGCCATAGTATTTGGAACAAAGAATAAAGGAATAATCATCTGGTTTCCCTAAGGGGAAAACCCTTCTTACTTAATCATTCAATCATCTCACAATACAATAATCAATCTTCCACTCATGAAGCAATCATAAGTTAACTTAATCAATCACTTATCCAGATTCACAATTACTAAGTATCATTAATCACTAAATACGACCATTAGAAAATTACACAAACCCTCTACCCCTCAGTGTCTAGTAAACTTCAATTCCATCACATGTTCAATACCCAAAGAGAGGCCTTTTCTTCATCTTGATTCAGGCTGGTCTCTCAGATTCCCTGGATCCCCTTCCATGGTCTCAGCTCCTACCTGAATCCACCAAACAGTCACCTGGATTCAGGGGCAGACAGCTCCCAGGTCCTTGTCAAGTCATCCAGGTAGTTCCTGTTACACACTGAAGTTCACAGGGTCCAGCACATCTCAAACCCTTCCCCACTTCTGTTCCTGGGAACTCAAGGATCCACTAAGCCACAAACAAACAAAGGCTTATCCTGGTCATGCTTCTTCAGTCCTCCAGCAGTTCAGTTGGCCCTAGGACCCAGAAGAAACCTCAACCTTCCAGAAGACAGCAGCTTCAGCCTTCACCAGATTCTGGTCTCATAGAAAACTCCAACTGAGTTCTCAGTCCAGCACCCCAGCTTCCAGATGCTGTGAAAATTCTGCCTCCTCCACCAGAAGCCACCAGGCGAAAAATTCTTGATTCTGTTTGTCCTCTGGACCCCTTCTTAAATACACATACACACACACACACACACACACACACTGGCTCCCTGTCTCAG
Source organism: Pseudochirops cupreus (assembly GCA_028627135.1). Classification (NCBI taxonomy): domain Eukaryota; kingdom Metazoa; phylum Chordata; class Mammalia; order Diprotodontia; family Pseudocheiridae; genus Pseudochirops; species Pseudochirops cupreus. Next base: position 141,873,287 of record CM053580.1, on the reverse strand, counting down.
CCAACCCCTTCCTGTTATGTCAACAACAGGAGACAGAGTTCACACTTTCTGTGTGAACTAAGGGCTAAGTACCTGCTAAATTAATTACCATTACATGACTTCATTGGTTTTCTTCAAGAATGAAAGATAAACAACAACAACCCATGTATCACCTGTAGTCACAGCTAAGCTCTCACCTTCTGCAAGATGTCTTTCCTAGTTCCCTTTAATACTAGTGCCTTCCTTCTGAGGTTATCCTCAATTTATCTCATCTTCATCTTGTTTGTAAATAGTTGTCTGCATGTTGCCTCCTCTCTTAGATTGCAAGGTCCTTGAGGAAAGTGAGTGCTGTTGTCTTTCTTTATTTCCTCAGCACAATACCTAGTATAGTAGATATAGTGTGATAGATAGTACATGCTTAATTAATGCTTATTGACTTGATTTGTGGTAAAAAATTAAAAAAAAGGAAACAGGAAAAAAAAAGTTTAGCAAAACCACCTCATACGTTCATAGAGTACAGTATATGTAATATGCCACAACCATCATTTCCTTAAAGAAAGGACGGAGATACATTTTCTTTTCTCTTCTTTGGATTGGGTTTGGTCCATGAAATTATACAGCCTTGCCCTTTGAACTTTTGAACATGGCTTTGTGTGATTAAGTAACTCATGTTTCTCGCCTGTCGTTCCATGTTGTAAATGGCAAGGTCTTCCCGCAATGATCTTCAATGAACAGGGCAAAAGAGGAGTCTAGTCATCACACAGCTTTCATTTGTTATTTCAATTGCTTTTTAATGCATTCTTCAGGGACCTCCGAGTCTAATGGGCCACGGCCACATAAGCCATTCCAAAGGGATTGAGAAAAGCATGGTTCAGCTACCCTGAATGGCTCCCTACAATTTCTGTGGAGACAAAGTTGTGAACCATATGCAGATTTTCCTATCAAAAGGCCACATGGAAGGATTAGATTCCAGCAGTCAGAAATCACACTGCAAAAGTTTATCCAAACCAGGACTTTATTTTTTATTTTTACTTAATAGCATTTTATTTTTTCCAATTACATGAAAAGAAAATTTGCAACATTAATTTTTGTAAGATTTTGAGCTCCAAACTTTTCTCCCTCCTTCCCTTACTTTTCCCCTCCCCACTACAGCAGTCTGATATTTCTACATTAATTATGTTGTAAAGAAGATTCAGAACAGAGGGGAAAAACCATGAGAAAGAAGAACAAAACAAAAGTGAAAATACTATGCTTCTATTTGCATTCAGACTCATAGTTCTTTCTCTGGATGTGGTCAGCATTTTCCACCATGAATCCCTTGGAATTGTTACATTGCTGAGAAGAGCTAAGTCTATGATAGTTGACCACTGTACAATCTTTCTGTTACTGTGTACAGTGTTCTCCTGGTTCTGCTCACTTCTTTCAGCATCAGTTCATGTAAGTCTTTCCAGGTTTTTTTTTTCTTTCTGAAATCCACCTGCTCATCATTTCTTATAGAACAATAAGAAATTCCTTTACATTCCTATACCACAGCTTGTTCAGCCATTCCCCAGCTGATGGGCATCCCTTGAATTTCTAATCTTTGTCACCACAAAAAGCTATTATAAATATTTTTGTACATGTGGGTCATTTTCCCTTTTTAATGATCTCTTTGGGATACAGAGCTAGTAGTGGCATTCAAACCAGGACTTTAAAAACACTCTGAGGCTTCCTATACATACCATAAATGAATAACTTATTGAAATATCATGTTGCTACAAAATTAAAAAAAAAACCCACAACAAAACTTACCACTATGACATGCTTTATATATACTGAGAATTAGTGTAATGCAGTCAAAGACATGTCATACTTGGATTGTTTGGGGACATTTCCCCATGTGAGGAAACCTGGATGTTTCCCTCTTTTCCCGGTTTTGAGAGGTAGGTTGGCAATAAACCTAATGGTAGGGAATAGAGAGCTGGTCTGACAGCAAGGAAGACCTACTTGGGTTTAAACCCCAAATCTGACATATCCTGGTATGCGAGTCTAGGCAAGTCTTGGTATCTAAGCAAATCTCGGTAACTCTTGGTATCTAGGTGAATTTTTAAGACTGTGGGTAGCATAGGTATCTAACTCCATTCGTAGAGAGAATTCTCTCATCCAGAAGTTCCAAAACTCGAATAGAAACAGAGCCACTAAAACTTATGTATGGATCCCTGCAGCCCATATGTTGACTTAGAAAAGCATATTGCTATTATCTGTGTTCCATTATATTTTGATTAATTTTGTTAAATACTTGCTAATGATATTTTCACTTGGAATGTTGCTGCTGCAAGTGGTGCCATGTCTAATACCTCTTCTCTTAACAAAGTAATTCACAGTTACTTACATTTTTGTGTCCTATAATTATTGGGGATTCCCATTAGCATCTAGTTCTGCAAACAACCCTGAGTCTAGTAGAAAGTACATTGAAATAGGTATCTAGAGACCTGAATTCTAGTACTGGCTCTGTCAATAAATCACTCTCTGACCAAGGATTGTACTTCTCCTGAACTTAGTTTGCTCCTCTGTCAAGAGATTATGTGGGAATAGATCATTTTCAGCTATTGAAATTTTTCAAGTCTATATATTGAAGTGGATATGTTATCTTTCATTTTACAGTACGTAATTTAGATTAATTACATAATGATTTCAGGTTAATAAGATTTATTGCTAGAAGGGACTAAAGAGATGGTAGAGTTCAGTTCTCTTATTTTATAGTTGAGAAAATTGAGCGTCAGGAAAAGTCAAATAACTGGATCAAGGTCATACAAGTAGTAAATAACTGAGCTAAAATTGAATGAATTACTGAATGAAAGAAAAAAAATTATTAAACGTTGAGTATGTGCTAAGCATTGTGCTAAGCAATGGAAAAAAAGTACATGCCACACTCCTTTTTACAGTTGAGGAAACTGAGGTTCAGAAGAAGTCAAATGAACTTGCCCATGGTCACACAAGTAGTAAATAGCTGAGCTAAAACTGAATGAACGAATGAATGAATGAATGAATGGAAAGGTTTTATCAAAAATTTACCACGAGCTAGACATTTGCTAAGCACTGGAGGTAAAAATACATGCAAGACTGACTCAAGGAGCTTATATTTTAATATAGGAATCAAACATATGAAGGAGAGTAGAATTGGAAACGGGGATGTGTATGTATATATATGTGTGCGTATGTGTGTTTGTATGTGTGTGTATAATTATATTTACACACATATATACATACACATACATATACAATCTATGTATGTGTGTATGCATGTGTGTATGTATATATATGGCAAGGTTACCTGTCTGGTAACATGGTTTGGAGATTGCTGGAAAGTGGAATGTTGGCTGCTTTGAGGTCCAGATAAGGTAAAAACTCACCTAACAGGGTAATAGGGTTGAGAATCTGAATTTAAATCCAGTTTTTCCAACTTTAACTCCAGTGCTTTTTTAAATACCAAATAATCCTATTTAAAAATCTTTTCCTTGGAATATACAGAGAAAGAACAGCATAGTGGATAAAGAAACCAATATTGGAATCAATCCTTGTTTCACGTACCAACTCTGACACATACTGGTTGTGTGAATCTGGGCAAATCACATCATCTTCTTAGTTTCTTAGGAAACCCTCAAAGACAAGTTAAAAAAGACAAGTATTTTCAAAGACAATACTTACAGATAGACAAATTGCATAGGTGGGGGGATTTCCACCCTGGGAGTTCCCTACATAGAGGACATCATGTGTCTGAACAAAAAAAAAACACAACAGAAAACTCCCAGCAAAATAATAGAGCACCTCAAAAATGGTGACAAAGGTAAATTGTTTATACGCTTTTGTTGCTTATCTAGTCATCGTCATTTTATAACGTTAGCACAAATTTTCAAAATTTCTGCAGTTTGTTTTAAAAAATGTTACCTAGCAAGTACTTTGACTATTTAACATTCTCTTGTATGGGTATTTGTGTCTTCTTTACTGAACCTAAACATTAGTATGCCTTTTATAAACAATTCCAAGTCATCACTAAACGTTGACAGTTACTTTGTTGAGTGACATTTTCGACAGAATCCTTCCTGATCCTCCTTGACGGGTGGCCTATGCTCCCCAATATATAATTACACATTTCAATCTAAGTAAATTGTTTCATTTTGCCCTCTCAGATGCAAAGCAATGAAATTCTTTTAATAATTGTGCAGATTAAGCCCCAATCAAAGATGTCCAGATTGAGGGAAACTGAATATTGATCGTCAGATGATCATTGAAACACAAGAAGGACTTTCAAGCATCTGGCTTGCTGGCGGTGGTCATGTGGGCAGAGCTCCCTGTTGCAGCAGGCTGCAGCTATTTTGGTGTGAAAGAAACCACATTTAATATCGTCAGTAACAATGGCATATTGAGGCCATGGCATGCTCGTTATTTCATCCTGAGTGTATACTTCAAAGGATGAGGGTTGTAAAAACACCACGTTTCATAAACTTTCTACCCAGAAGTGATAGCTTGTGTTCCTAGTTTTATGAAAAAGTCCATTATATTTAAAGAAACATTTTGTGGAAGGAAACTACCAATGATGATGTATATGATCCACCTCTTGTTTAAAAAGATTGTAGACTAGAGGTGAAGAATCATGTGTATATGCATACACACACATACATGCATATATACATGGGGCGGCTAGGTGGCGCAGTGAATAGAGCACCAGCCCTGGAGTTAGGAGGACCTGAGGTCAGTCAGGTACTGACACTTGGGAACTGACACTTGGCCTCAGACACTTAACACAAAAAACTAACCTTGTGACCTTGGGCAAGTCACTTAACCCCAATTGCCCTACCTTCCCCCCTCCCAAAAAAAAAGCAAAAAAAAAAGCATACATATATAAAAAGCATACAAAAAAAAGCAGACCCACATATGCATATATATGTATATATATGTTTGTGTATATGTATGGATATATGGAAATAGATAGGTAAATAGATATAGCTATATAGTTCAGATATGTGGTCAATGTGAAAAATTACTTTAACTTTTTTTTTACTTATTGGAAAAGCAATGTCATTTGGTGAATAGAATGTTGACCTGGGAGTAAAAAATACCTGGATTTAAGTCCTGCCCCATGGTGCATACTGTCTATATAGTAAACATTTATGAAGAAATTTAAAGTTTACAAAGAGTTTTGCATATGTTAACGCATTTGATTCTTAGGACAGCCCTATGAAGTAGGGGCTATTATTTTATCCCCATTTTACAGATGACATAACTGAGACACATAGGGTCATCCAGGTATTATCAATTTGAGGCAGATTTGAACTTGGGCCTTCCTGCCTTCTCTGTGTCACTCATCTGCCATGTGCTATATGACCTTAAGGGAATCACATGGCCTAGGCATCTAAGAGCAGAACTACAAAGTATGTGTATTGGTAGAATCACTAGCCTGGTTTCCAAAACATGATTATACTTTGTTGTAATGGAGTATTTCTATTTAGGAGGAGTAAGTTGGTTGGTAGTGATAGAACTATGAAAAAGAAAAGGAATGAAAAATAATATTGATTAAAAAATATAAAGAGTATACTAGCTGTGTGACTTTGGGCAAGTCACTTAACCTTAAGTGTTTTGCCATTTCCTTCTCCAGTTCATTTTTACAGATAAGGAAACTGAGGTAAACAGGATCAAATGACTTGCCCAAGGTCACAAAGATAGTAAGTGTCTGAGGTTAGATTTGAACTATGGACTTCCTGACACTGGCCCCAGTGCTCTGTCTACCATGCCATTGTCTAATCCAGTGGTTCTCAACCTGTGGGTTGCGGCCCCTTTGGGGTTGGATGACCCTTTCACAGGGGTCACAGGGGTCGCCTAAGACCATTGGAAAACACATATTTCTGATGGTCTTAGGACCCGAGACACCGCTCGTTTATCCATCTCCGGGTGGATCCACCCACATGCGGATACGCTCACATACAAGTATTAAAGGGTCACAGCATTAGGAAGGTTGAGAACCACTGGTCTAATCAATAATTGTTATTGATTATAAGCAAAAGGGGAGTTTTCATTTAAAATAAAAAAGAATCTGGCCTTTTAATGAAACCACGTGTTATAGAGGATAAAGTACTGACAAGAAATTAAGAAGAACTAGTCTATAATCATGTGACCTTGGGCAACTCCATGAGCCTCATGTATAAATGTGAATAATGAAAATGCCTACCTCACAGTTATTGTAAACTTCAAATGAGATTTCGTATATAATGCACTTTGCAAACCTTGAAGTTCTGTATAAATGCCAGCTATTGTCATCAGCAACATCATCATTATTTATCAGTCTATGGGCAGTTTAAACATATTGTCCTGTATCTTGATTTCTGGAAAATAACAGCTGGAGAGAATGTCTGAGAACACTAAGAGTTTGGGAGGCAGTTTTAGGGCACAGTGGGTGGTGTAATGGATACAGTGTCAAGCCTGGAGTCAGGAAGACTCATCTTTCTGAGTTCAAATCCAGCCTCAGACACTTGCTAGCTGTGTGACCCTGGGCAAGTCACTTAAGTCTGCCTCAGTTTCCTCATCTGTAAAATGAGCTGGTGAAGGAAATGGCAAACCATTCTGGTATCTTTGCCAAGAAAATCCGCAAATCAGATCACAAAGAGTCTGAAATGATTGAAAAATGACTAAACAATGGGGGGCACAGTAAATAGAGCACCAGACATGAGTCCAAACCAATCCAATAAACATATTTATTAACACCTACAATATTCCTGGCACTGTTTTATATATTGCTTACTATATTCCAGGTGCCATGGTAAAGTGTTTTTTTTTTTTACAAAGATTGTATCATCTGATTCTTACAGTTTTAAAACAGAGGAAAAAATGGGTTAGGTGACTTGCCCAGGATCACACAGCTAGCAAGTATCTGAGGCCAGATTTGAAGTCAGATCTTGCCTCCAGGCCCGGTGCTCTATCCACTGAGCCACTATAGCTACCATTCCTTTTGCTAACTGGCTAGTATTCCCCTTCTCCAACCACCTTTTCTGCCACATCATCTCCATTCCAAAAGCTGCCTCCTGTTGAAGTTTAGTTCTTTAAAGGAAACTAGTTAAAATTAATGAGAGAGAGAGATGTTACCTTCTTTCTCAGTGGTTACAGTAGTGCCTGCTAAGCCACGATCCCAGTTCTCACTGCTATCTCCAATTTAGAGCTGTCTCTTTATGATATTTTGTCATTATGCCAACTGTGAAAACAATTACCATGGATGTGATATCCTTGAGATGAGGGAGGCTTGTCATTAGTCCTCAAATAGAGCTGTGCTGATGTCATGGAGGTCATGTGCGGCACAGATCACCCAGGTGATATGTCTGTTATAGATAGAACAGGCCTGTGAAAGAAGGTGGCAGGAAGTGCTTGGTGACAATGGCACCTGGAACAATATAACTTAATGGCCAACCAGTTATGAGCGCCTCCTGGAGCTTTTACGGAAACAAAAGGAAAGACAGTAAGAAAGAGTCCAAATTGGAATTAAAAATGGGAAAGCCCCCTAATGGTCAAACACAGTTGGAATATAATCCTTATTTGCTGGGCCATCATTTATATTTTCTCATCTCCCACTCCGTTGTCAATCAAACTCTTGTAATATGGCATCTGTTCTCTCCAAAGTTACCAATATTCTTTTAGCTGGGAAATTTGATAGCCTTTACTCCAGTCTTCAACCTTCTTGACCTCCCTTCACCTTTTTTTGTGTGCTTGTTGTTCAGTAGTTTCAACTATAACCTACTGTCTGTGATCCCATTTGAGGTTTTTTTTTTTTTTTGGCAGAGATACTGGAGTAGTTTGCTATTTCCTTCTCCAGCTCATGTTACAGATGAGGACACTGAGGCTAACAGGGTTAAGTGACTTTCCCAGGGTCACACAGAGAGCAAGTGTCTTCCTCTGCTGCCCTCTCCGGGATTTGTATCCTACATAGTCAGGGAGAATGACAAATGGAGTATTGGGCTTAGAATCAGCAAGACCTGAGTTCCCATCCTCCCTTGGACAAATTAGCTACATAGCTCTGAGCAAATCTCAGCCTCAGTTTCCTCATCTGTAAAATAGTATTTCCCTCAAGGAGTTATTATAAGAGCCAAATGAGATGGCATAGGAAAAATGCTTTGCAAATCTTAAATCTCTTTATGAATGCAGCTATTGTTACTCATCTTTATTACCATTCTTTTTTTCTTTTTTTAAAATGAACTTTTGTTTATTTTTAGTTTACATCCTTCATTTCCGTGAGATTTTGAGTTACAAATTTTCTCCCCATCTTTCCCCTACCCACCACCCCAAAACAGCGGTTATTACCATTATTTTTATTCATCTGACTGCACCTCCAGCAGCTCGGCAAGATCATCATGCACGTCTTGCCTGCTGAATGTGGACCTGCTCCAAGGCTCTGATGGAGGACCTCTTCTTTCTCTCTTTATCATTTTTATATTTTCAGTTATGATTAATCCTCTCTGCAAGACCACCAGTCCCTTTCTGGGACTTTAATAGAGGCAGATAGAATAGTGAAGTGGCCATCTCAATTGTACACTGCCTAAAAGTAGTGGCTCCCTTCTCCACATGACTTTCCTAATTACCATTGCCCTGGATTCTCTCAGTCCCTGACCTGATCAATTAAATACTTGGTCATCTGGTAATTTCTCTGTCCTGTGGATAGACAATTCTTACTTAATTCTTGTGATTTAGAGTCTGATGAGATGAAAGTTTCCTTTCCTGGTTACCTCTCTTTCAATGCTCCTTCATACTTAGCTCAACTCTACCTCTCCCTGGTTCCTCTTCTCTGCCCTCCACTGGGCCATTAAGAACTTCAATGAGATAGGTGACTAATTCATTATTTGAAGATGAATATTGGAAGACTGTGATACAATGGGTAAGTCACTGAATTTGGAGCTGAGTACCTGAATTTACTATTTATTACCTGGGTGACATGTGACGAATACTTGATTTTCTCATTGTAAGATGAGTGGATTGGACTAGATGACCTCTAAAGTCTCTTGAGACTCAACATTTATTGTTTTATAAGAGATCTTACAATGATAAAAAAAAATTAAATGGTAAAAAATTGGTGTACTTGTCTGTCACGTTTTCTTGACATCATTTCACATTCTCTCTTTCCTGTAGTTTATCACAGAAAGGCGGCTTCCATCCTCGCAAAGATCAATAGTTGCTTGATGTCATCCTCTCCCACATTCTAGAAGTAATTGCATCTTCTATTATCCCTTCTATCTTGAAATTTTCAACTGATGTGTTTCATTTACCTATATTTATATACATTATGTTCATATATTTATGTTTTTTTTATTTTTGTTTGTGTATTATTTTGTAATTTATATTATATAAATAATTTTCAGCGGCTCCATATATACATACATACATACATATATAGATAGACAGATTGATAGATAGAGATATAGTTTCCTTCTTTTTCATCTCATGTCACTCATATGCCTTCTGTGATTATATCCTCCTTTACCCTTGTCTCGTATGATGAGGTAGCTTTATACTTTACCAAGACTAATGCCTCTACCTGTTCAAGTGATCCTATTCCATCCCTTCCCCAAAAGATTATACTCTCTGTCATTCCTACTTTCTCATTTATTTTCTCTCCTTGTCTACTGGCTCATTTCCTATTGCCTGATGTAAAGCCACACATAAGCAACTTTCCTGAAGAATGCTACTGTGAACAGCTTTTCAAGGTTCCAATTACACAGTATAGCGAACACGCTATTAAATAACAAATTAGAGCAAAACATTAACAGAAAATCAAGCATTTACAATGTTACAACTTATCACAGAAAATCAAAATACAGCATTCACAACAACTTATCACTAAAATGGCCGCAAAGTTTTCACCACAGTGGTCACATGGTTTTGAACAAAGTACAATCACTTAGTCAATCACTTAGTAACTCAATCATTCAATCATTCAATCATCCTTAAGGAGGCTTGGTACACAAAATACAAAAGTCAAAGTACTCTACCCCTGGATAGTACATTCATTTAGTCAATCATAGAGTCCTTAATTCAATCACAAAGTACAATCACAAATAAATTACACAATTTAGCAGACAGAGCTTCCAGCTGTCTGACTATTACATCCATACCTAGTTAGTTACCAGAGAGGGAAGCATCAACATCTGGGTTTTCAAAGCTGGGGGGCTCGATGGCTGCCCAGAGTCTCATCTGGCTAAATCGCACAACACTTCTTAAAGTGAGCCCCAGAGCAAAACTTCACATCGGGGTCAGTCACTACTCAGTATTCACAGAGAGGTCTTTTTATCTTGACTCAGGGTGGGCTCTCAGATTCCCTAGATCTCCTTCTATGGTCCCAGATCCTACCTGGATTCACCAAACTGTCACCTGGGCTCAAAGACAGGCAGCTTCTAGTTCCTTGTCTAGCTCTCTGTGCAGTTCTTGTTTCATGCTGAAACTCACAGTGTCCAATCCACCTTAAATCCTTCACAGTCTCTATTCCTGGGAAGTCAAAGCTCAACAAAGCCACAAACAAGTTTATACAAAGTACCAGTATCACAGCCATGCTTTCTCAGTCTGCAGCAGCTCCAGCTGGCCCTTGGAAGTCTTCAGCAGCTTCCAGAAGCTGGTAGCTCTCCAGCAGAAGCTTTAGCTGGTTCTCAGAATCAAAATCATTTCACCCAGGTTCTCAAAATCAAAATAATTCTCTCCAGCCTGGGCCTTTCCTCTTCAGTCTCCCTGGCAGCAGCTACTTCTACCTCCATGAAGCTTATCCCAAGAAGTTCTGACTCTCCCAGATAGGGTTTTTCCTTATATACAGTATTGCTCCTCTCTATTCAGCCTCTTCCCGTTACATCAGCAACAGAGGTTCATACCTTGTGTTTTTTTAACAGAGGCTTAATTTGAAACTAGGTGCTAAGTACCTCTCAGCTTAGCAATACAAAAGGAACTTCAGATTTCATTACTATTATACCTACAAACATGCTCATGTTTCTCCATCCTCAAAAATAACCAATCAACCAAACAACTCACTTGATGCTTTCATTTCTGGTAATTTTCCTCATATATTTCTTCTACCCCTTGTGGGCAAACTCTTTGAAAAGATCATCTACATGTGGTGTCTCTACTTTGTCTCCTTGTACTCTCTTCTTAACCCCTTACAATTTAGCTTCCGGACTTATTCCCCAGAAGCTACTTTCTCTAAAAATTACTAATAATCTCTTAGTTGCCAAATTCCATGGCTTTTTCTCAATTCTCATTATCCTTGATGGATCACTTTCTCCTACTTGATACTTTCTTATCCCTAGGTTTTTTGGGACACTATTTTCTCCTGGCTCTTCTGTTTACTATATGGCTGTTCCTTCTCAGTCTCCTTTGTTCATTCACATCCAGATCACATCTTCTAATTATAGGTGTTTCACAAAGGTCTGTCAGAGGCCTTCTTTTCTTCCTCTATACTACTTCACTTGGTTATGTCATCAGCTCCCATAGATTTAATTATAATCTCTATGCTAAAGATTCTCCTATCTCCCTGCACTGGCCCAATCTCTCTGACCTCTGGTCTCGTATTTTCAGCTGCCTTTTAGACATCTCAAACTAGATGTCCAGTAGACATCTTAATCCCAATATATTTAAAATATAACTCATTATCTTTTCCCCTAAAAACTTCTCCTTGCTACCTTCCCTATTATTGTAGAGACCAACTCCATCCTTCTACTTCTTCAGGCTCACAGTCCAGGAGGCATCTTGCGTTCCTCATTATCTTCCCCCCCCCCCCCCATATCTAAGCTATAGCCAAGTCCTTTCTACTGTACTTTTGTAACATTTCCCAAATATGCTCTCTTCTCTTTTCTGACACCATCACTACTCTAGTGCAGGTCCTCATCTCTTCATCCTAGAATTGTTTCAATAGCCTACTGGTGGGTCTACTTGCCTCATGTTTCTCTACACTCCAGTCCATTCTCCATTCAGCTACTAAAATGTTTTCCTAAAACAGAGGTTTGACCATGCTACCCCCTCTACTCAAACTCCAGTTGTTCCTTATAGCTTCCAGGATCAAATCCAAAATCTTCTACTCGGCATTCAAAGCCCTCATTACTTAGCCACCTTCTACTTTTCCATTCTTCATATATTTTATTCCCTGTCACATACTGTTTGAGTGATACTGGTTTCTTTGCTGTTCCAGGCATTTTCTCTAACTATCTCCCATGCCTAGAATGCTCTTGTAAGGTAATTAATTAGCAGATACTTAGCCCTTAGTAACCTAGGGCTAAATACCTTTTGAAAGAAACAGAGGGTGTGAACTCTGTCTTCTGTTGCTGACGTGGCAGGAGGGGGTTGGCTGAGACAGGAGGCCAGTGTGTGTATTTAAGAAGAGCTCTAGAGGACGGATAGACAGAATAAGAAATGTTCCTCCTGGTAGCTCCTGGTGGAGGAAACAGGATTGTCCTAGCATCTGGGAGCTGGGCCTGCCAGAATGAGAACTGAATTGAAGTTTGAGAGAGAGAGAGAAAGAAAGAGAGAGAGAGAGAGAGAGAGAGAGAGAGAGAGAGAGAGAGAGAGACTGAGACTGAGTTGGAGTTTTCTATGAGACCAGAATCTGGTGAAGGCTGAGAGGGCTGTTTGGAAAGCCTCCTGGAAGGCTGCCTGGAAGGCCAAGATTCCTCTTGGGTCCTAGGGCTAGCTGAACTGCTGGAGGACTGAAAAAGCATGATCAGAATAAGACTTTGTTTGCGGCTTGGTGGATCTTTGAGTTCCTGGCAACAGAAGGAGTGAAGGGTCTGAGATGTGCCAAACCCTGTAAACTTCAGTGTGTACTAGGGACTGCCTAGAGGACTGGATGAGAACCTGGGAGCTGTCTGCCCCTGAATCCAGGTGACTGTTTGGTGGATTCAGTTAGGAGCTGGGACCATGAAGGGAGATCCAGGGAATCTGAGAGACCACACTGAGTCAAGATGAAGAAAAGGCCTCCCCTTGGACACATGATGAAATTGAAGTCACCAGGGGGTGGAGGGTTTGTGTAATTTTCTAATGATTGTGTTTAGTGATTGATTGCTAGATTAGTGACTAAGTTAATGATTGCCCCATGAGTGGGAGATTGATTATTGAATTGTGAATTGATGGAATGATTAAGTAAGGAGGGTTTTTTCCCTCTTAGGGAAACCAGATGATTATTCTTTTGTTCTTTGTTCTAAATATTGTGGCCACTGTAGTGAAAACTGTGTGGCCATTTTAATGTTAAGCTGTTGTGAACACTATATTGTGATTTGTTGAGAATGTCTGCCTTGTAATGGAATAAATGGAGTGTTCACTATACTGTGTAATCTAAGCCTTAAAAGCTGTTCACAGTAGCATTCTTTTGGGAATCTGCTAGTACATGGCGTTACAGCTCTCCCTCCTCATCTGCACCTCCTTCCTTCTGTGGCTCCCTCAAGGTCCAACTAAAGTTTTGTCTTCTCCAGGGAGAATTCTTTACTCCATCTTAATTCTAGTTCCTTTCCTCCATTAATGATTTCCTATTTATTCTTTATATTTTTATTTTAATATTTTTTGTCCTTTACATATTTTATATTCTTTATATCCTTTGTTTCTTTGTTGTCTCCCTCTTTAAATAATGAGCTCTTTGAGGGCAGGGGCTGGCTTCTTCTTCTTCTCCTCTTCCTCCTCCTGTTCCTCCTTCTCCTCCCCTCCTCTTCTTCCTTTCTTCTTCTTCTTCTTCCTCCTCCTCTTCTTCTCCTTCTTCTTCTTCTTTTTCTTCTTCTTCTCCTCCTCCTCCTTCTTTTCTTCTTCTTCTTCTTCCCCCCCAGAGATTAGCATAGTGTCTGCTACATGCTAAGTGCTTAATAAATATCTATCTATTGATTTTTTTATTTATATACTGATTTCTTCCCAATCTCCCCCATCCTTAAAAATATCTTTACTAAATTCCAGCATCACTTAAAGGTATCTTATGTCTCCCTTCCCTTTCCCAGACAAACTCATTGAAAAATTTGTTTGTACTTGCAGCTTCAACTTCTACTTCTTTTGCTCATTCCTTAACCTTTGGGAATCTGGTTTTCAACTTCATCCCTTAACTCAAATTGTTCTTTCCAAAGTTACCAATAATCTCTTGGTTATCAAATCTGATTATCTTTTCTGAGTTCTTATCTTTCTGGATATATCTGAATCATTTTGTTGAATACTCTCTCATCCTGGACACTCTCTTCTCAGTGTCTTTTTTATAACACCTAGTTCTCTCTTGGCTCTCCTCTTACTTCTCTGATTATTTTTTCCAGTCTTCTTCCATATAACAATCCTTGACCATAGGTGTCTACCTAAGATTCTGTCCTAGGTTTTATCTCTTCTTCTTTTCTCTCCTCCTCCTCCTTCTTTTTCTTCTTCTTCTTCTTCTTCCTCTCCCTCTCTTTCCTGTCTCTCTCTTTCTCTGTCTCTCCACCCCACCCTGCACATTAACTTTCAGAGGTTTAACTAGGAAGATGACTCATGGTTATGCAAATATGTGTATGTATATATGTATATATGTATATATATATATATATATACACACACACACATACATCTCCATGTGTACATATATATATATGAAGCTATATATACACATATACACATAGATATAGTTATATTTGTGTATAGATATATCTTATACATATATCTCTATATAGCTATCATATGCATATGTACATATAAATGTGTATATCTAAACCCAGACTCTCTCCTGAGCTTTAGTCCCCCATCACCAAATGCTTAATGAACATTTCAAGCTGGTTGTCTTATCTATCTCTTATTTAACACATCTAAAACTGAACTCATGATCAGTCTTCCTACCCCCACCCCACCCTCAATATTTGGTCCCTTTCAAAACTTCTCTATTTCTGTCAAATTCATCAGCATTGCCATCCATCCATCCAGTCTCCCAGGTTCATAGAGTCAGCATTATACTTTACTCTAGTGACAGGAGGATCATGCATGGCTTTTTCTTTTTCTTGAGATAAGCTTGGTCATTATGATTATACAGTGTTCAAAGCTCATCTCTTAAATATAAACATTCTCCTGATAGTGCTATAGGACTTTGAATCAAGGAATAATACAATTTCAGGAGAATTAAAATGATAAATTAATCCTAAGGCAATGGGGAAATCCACAATGGAGTAAGTAAGCTGCAGCATATTGCCAAAGATGACTTATTTGAAGTGATACAGAATATAACATGAGCATATTTACAGCCAAAGGATGAAATGTGTTAGTCACGTACTGAGAGTGAGAGACAAAGATGGATGAGTACCCCCTGATATATTAAAAGGCCTAGAGAAACGTTTCTAGTGAGTTGGATGAGACATTCATGGAATATTTACAGAAAAAAATATATGGAAGAGGATCCAACTGGACGACAACATGAAGTGACTGAGATCTGTAATGACAAAGGGAATTCCCACACCTGTCAGTCTGCCCATCCATTATGTTCTCCCCTGACCTTCCTGTGGTAGAGTGGCTAATGAGCTGTGAAAGAAAACAAAGGGAGAAGAGGAAACAGAAGGGACTCTGAATCAGCTGAAAAATATATAACCAGTCCTTCAAAAAATGAAGATGTCTGGAACAGCTCATTGTGCCTAGGAGGAAAAATAAGCAGTTGTACAACAAAATGCCAGATCTTTCCCAAATAAGAACTAATTATTTTTTCTACCATAAATCATAAGAAACCTACTTCAGAACAAAATTTAGCCATTGTTTGAGAGATCTGGCACTGCTATCTCTAATACTTTGAACAACTTTATATCGCTGGCTAGAACTTTCTATGGAAAACTATGGCTGGACCTGATGAGTGAATTTCTCCCATCAGCAGCATGTTATGTGGAGACAAAATGATGATTTGGCAATTTATTTTTCTACTTTTCTTTTCACATACTTTTCCATTATTTTGTGATCCTAAATTCTGGATACAGGAAGACTTAAAGTCCTGTACTCCACGAACATGAAGCTTTTACATAGTGGAAGAATTAGAAGTAAGAACAAAAGAGCCACCGTGAGATGCAGAGGAAAGTTCTCTGTATAAGGAGGCAGGAAGTCTGATTCCTACTTTCTCCTCCCTGTTTTACTAGCTATATACCCTTCAGTAAGTCTTTGGGCTTCATTTGTTCATCTGTAAAATGGGCTAAAACCACCTTACCTTCTTTAAGTCAAAATCCTAGACCTTAAAATGTGTTGTTGTTGTTGCTGTTTTTGCTCTTTGGAGGGAGGAAGGTAGGGCAATTGGGGTTAAGTGACTTGCCCAAGGTCACATGGCTAGTTTTATGTTAAGTGTCAGAGGCGGAATTTGAACTCAGGTCCTCTTGACTCCAGGGCCTGTGCTCTGTTCACTGCGTCATCTAGCCACCCCTCCTAGACCTTATAATTGCTTCTCAGCATTAAGACCTGTGAAATATCTGATAGGCTTTATGATTCTCATTCCAACCATATACTTCCACCCCAGCCAACTTATAGATTTCATCCTATTCCTTACATGGCGAAAATGGTGCCTGTTGCTCACCTATCTGAGACAGAAGACTTCTAGTCCAAGTAAACATGCGGTAACAGAGAGAGGGGGAAGCTGTGGAAGAGAAAGACTCCATCCATCAATCTTATTTCCTTTTACTATCTTGTAGTGGGACTTGTGACTTAGTAGCATAATTAGTGCCATAGTAATAAAAGGTTATGGGTGAGCAACATTCACAGTTTTCTTGCTGGGCATCATTATCTGTTCTTACACAGTTCCTTCCACTTTCAGAATGTGGCTTTCATTTATTCCAAGTGTTCTGTTTCCATTATATGATTCCTAAAAGAGCCAAGCCAGTGAGTACACTTAGAGCTCTTACTTCTGCTTTGCCCACAGCTCTGTTTCTGTGCCGACTTGGATCTAGCAACTGGCAGTTAAATTGCCAACCATGCCTACTGTTATTTTAGAACATACCTGTGCCCGCAGATGTTTACCTCCAATTGTTTACCTCCTGGAAGTCAATGAAAATTAAAGCAAATCAAGGTGATTTCTCCATGGGTAGAAATTAACCTGAAGGAACCCTACAGGCATCCGCATAATTCAGGGAACAGGACTGTATCTATCTCGTTGCAAGAAGGAAATAAGAAAATAATTCTTTTTTTTTCCCATGTGTTACTGTAATTATTTAGTAATGTTCTTGGAGACTAACTGATTTTAGACCTGAAAAGAAAAGCTGTTTATCACCTCTATCATAGCATGTTCATTGTAGATGACAAGATGACCATTCTAGTAGGGTACCTGTTTTTTTCCCTGAGAAAATGACACTTCTTGGAAATGTGTAAAGATAAGAATTGTCACAGTGAGTTACTTTCTCAAATAACTGCTGTCTTTGTAAGAGGGCATGCTGTATATCTTTTAATAGATTCAGTTAGTTTGGAGAACAGGGAATGCATTTAAGGTGATGCAAACTAATTCAAAAGCAGTATTTTTAAAAAAAGTATTTTGCTTCTATTAGAAATATGCATTTTTATTTGCCAAGCTCAAAATTAAAAGGCATGAAGTTAGAAGATAAGTAGAAAGGGAGCATTCTCCCTTCTCTACACAGTCTGCCCAAGCTATGGTTTGGGCTGTTGCTTCTCTTTTTTTAATATGAACTCCTTAGTGTTAATTGTACCTTTTTATCTTTGGGTTTCATACCATGATGAGCTTCCTAAAAAAAGAAAGTCCCACCAAGATTATAGGCTTTAAATAGTCTTTCCTGTGTTGCTAAGATTCATACCTTAATATTAAGAGTATTTAAATTATTCTTTACTGAAATTCTCCTCTGTGAGTTTCATGGCAGCATAGAGAAGACCCTCATGTCTTGAAGGCTAGGTCAGCAGAACATAGGCTCTGGTAGATGGAAAGACTTTAGTGGTCATCATGGTGACTAGTCCTGTGTTGTCTTCCAAGGGTGAGCCTAGGTTTAGATAGGCTTCTCGGCAGAAGGTTGGCCACCAGATAGATAGTGATTGTTTTGGCTATGCAAACTTAAGAGAACAATCTGCTCAAGATGTGGAGTTGTAGTAATTTTTATTTAGGACTTTAGTGGCTCAATGGACTGAGTAGACAGCTAAACTTGCAGTCCATAAGACCTGGTTTCAAGTCCTACCTTAGATACTTATCAGCTGTGTGACCTTGGACATATCACTTAACCTTTCTTGACCTAAATTTCCTTGTCTGTAAGATGATGATAATAACACCTACTTCCCAGGGTTATTATAAGGGTCAAATGAGATAATTCATGTAAAGTACTTTGTAAATCTTAAAGTGGGTGTATAACATTGCTTATCATTACCAGAAAAGCGTGTACCCAAAACAATAAAATTACAGATCTTTTGAGGTATCAAAGCATGCAACGTGACTGGTATTTTTAAAGTCCATTTTAGGGTACTGTTAGCACTGGAAGGGACCTTAGAGATCATTTAGCCAAAATCCTTGACAATAGAGGAAAATGAGCTCCAGAAACACAGCACACATGAGTTGCTCAAGGCTGCAAATGGCTCAGTGGCAGAACCAGAACCTGAACTCAGGTCTCCAGGCTTCTAATCCAGAACTCTTTCCACACTACCATAAAGTAGTTCAGAAATGAAGTGAGCAGTCTTGCCTCTGAGGAATTATGAAGTAAAAATAGGTAAACAGAACTGAGACCAAAAAAGTCATTACGGATACGTAAACCTTGTTTCAGAGGCTCCCTGCCGACCTGAGGACCTGGGTACAGTTTAGGGATTTATCTTATCTGGCTCATTGCCTTCATACACCTGGAACTTGGGATATTCAGCATCTATCATTTTCCCCAAGAATACTATGAGAATACAGATTCTCCAAACTTCAAAAAATGGCAAAGTTCTAGCTATGTATGAAAGAATATAGAACAGATCAGCCACCAAGCCAGTAGAGAACCAAGAAATTCACCCTCCGTCTAGCAGACCAGAGTTGCATCATTTCTGTCAGTGCTCTGTGGCTGGGCATTGGTATTTTCTGTTAATTCTGCCTTATCCTGTACATAGCTTGCTGATATTCTCTCTCCCATTAGATTGTAAGCTCCTTGAGGGCAGGGCTGATCTTTGGCCTTTTTTTGTATAACTGTGCTTTTCACAGTGTCCAGCACATAGTGGGCCCTTAATAAATGTTTAATGAATTGAATTGAATTGCTCCATGGTTTTCCTTCTATTGGTAGGATCATAGGAGCTGGAGGGAACTTCAGAGGTTACTTGGATTAACCCCTCATTTTTTAAATGAGGAAATAGAAGCTAAGAAAGACAAAGTGACTCACCCAATGCTACTTAGGGTAGGGGCAGAGCCAGGAAGGAATCACAGTCACCTGATTCCAAAGTCAGTTTTCTTTTCACCTTTACTCTAGTCTGGTCTCAAATAGAAGAATTATGATGAAACGTCAACAATCAGTATCAGTTCTCTACTACCCCAACTCTATTAAAAATTTCTTCTATTTTATAAAGAGATCTCTCAGCTCCACTGTCTGTTAAGAGTTTCTCTGGGTGATTACAGAAATGCTTCTGTCTCAGACCAAAGAAATCTGTTTTCTATTCTAGTCCAGTTCCTTGTAAGGATTTGACTGTTTTTCTCTTCCCCTCCCTAGCACCTGTCCTGTGTGCCTCCTGTGCACAATAATAATAATAATAAAATAATAAAAATTTATTTAATAATAAAAAATTATTTAGTTCTTGACAGAATAAGCAACAAATTCTCAGAGAACAACAATAACAAAAACATCAAAACTTTTTTTTTCCTACTTAAAATGACACAGCAGAGCTAAACCTTGCCTGCTTTACATTTCTCACAGGTGAACCTCATTTATATTCTAAGTAGTTGTCCCTCTTGCTGTTACACTAGTTGTAAGGAATTAAATAAAAATAAATTAGGACTGCAAGATTGATATAGGAATTATTATTTTATTTTGGGCTAAGATTCCTTTTTATGGTTTATAGGGAGTATCATGGAATCCTCATCCTCATCTTTATTGTCATTATTATTATGACTTAACATTTACAGTCTTAAGGCTACCTCAGGATACTTAAACATTCTGATTTGGCTTGTAGCATGGCCACATAGGGATTATTCTTCATGGTGCTTTATTTTGGTGATGAACAGGGGAGAAGGTGTAGATGGCTGCCCAACAGTGTGATTTCAAGAATGCTAAGAAGACTTCTCTGCAAAAGGCTCGTCATTGATGCTTAGAATCTTTTTAATGGAAAAGTCTGGTTTTATAAAATGAGAGATAATATTTAAAATTCAGATTACCTAAAAGAAGCAGTATTAATTTAAATCATACTAAAGGAGAAATTGACTGATAGAAATTAGTTTCCTGAAACCAGATGTTCGTAGGTAGGAATGGAGAGAAAACCTAAGAGAACTATGCCTAAAATGGGTACCATTGAGAAGAAAAGTACAGCTAGGTGGTACGATGGATCATGTGCTGAGCCTTGAGTCTTTCTGAGTTCAAATCTGGTCTCAAACACTTACTGGCTGTGTGACCCTGGGCAAGTCACTTAACTCTGTTTGATTCAGTTGCTTTATCTGTAAAATGCACTGGGGAAGGAAATGACAAACTAATATCTTTGCCCAGAAACCCTCAAAGGTGGTCATGAAGAGTTAGACATGACTGAAAAATTACTGAACTAAATTGAGAAGAAACAAAGGTACAAATATAGTTAACTTTAAATACTTTAGAATTTTGTATAAAAATAACCCTGCTACAGAGATCCTTTCTAGCCATGAGTCAATACAGTATAAGCAGCTGAATCACAGCTATTGAGGGTTAAAAAGAATCTCAGTTAGGATTTTTTTTTTAATCTTCAGAAAAGTTATTTGAAGGCCACATAATTAGAAAGCAATTTAATTTAGACATGTGTGTAATTGCAAATATAAATATAATATGCTTTGCTGTTTGCTTTTTAAATTAAAAAAACAGGCGACCTATTCAGTAAATACACCATGTAATAAATAATATACTTCAGTTTAAAGAGAGAGGTGAAGGGGATGAAAAGAAGAAAGGCAGTAAGAAGAGATTAAAATTAAAATAAGGAAAATATGGAAAGAGAAGGGGAGACTAAAACAAGCCTGCACTGAGGTGTGGAGATGCATACAGACGTACATACAGAGAGAGAAATAGAAAAATATATAAAGTATGACAAAGTGTCCTTTCCCCAAATAATCGTTAAGTGACCCTCAAACAGAGAAACCCAAGGCTATTAGTGTTAAAATACAATTGTCAATTATTAACCTATTTTCAATTGTTTCTTCTTTTCTTCCTCCTCTTCCTCCTTCTTTGATTTTTTTTTGCATATGTGTAAACAGTCCAGGTGAATTATACATAGGTGTGAGGTGCTAGGGAAAAGGGAGTCTGCATAGAGCTATTGGCCTTCTTAATTTTTTACTTACTTCTTTTCAATTAAAAAATGTTTCTTTTTTTTCTCCCCATTTTACTACTTCCCTCAATACCTACGGTGGTAGAGAAAGAAAAAGAAAAAGATAGCTGGGGAAAACAAACAAACAAACAAAGCCAAAAAGATATAGAGAACATCATAAACAATTCAGTGGGTAGGGAATGGATAGTCCATGAGAGTACATGTCAAAAACGGAAGTGCAGAGATATAGTCAGAAAACAGGGCCCTGTGGTTTGTGGAAGGAAAACCCTGGCGAAATTCATAGATAGGCAGCTGTAGAATTAAAATTTTAACAAGAAAGTGAGAAAGGTGAACCTATTAGATTATAAGCTTCATGAGCTCAGGGAAATGGCATATATATATGTGTATGTGTGTGTGTGTAACTACATATTTGTGTGTATATGTGTATATGTACATATGTGTGTGCGTGTGTGTGTAACTACATATTTGCATATATATGTGTGTATGTATATATGTGTGTGTAACTACATATTTGTATGTATATGTGTGTATGTATATATGTGTGTGTGTGTAACTACATATTTGTATGTATATGTGTGTATGTATATGTGTGTATGTATATATGTGTGTGTGTGTAACTACATATTTGTATGTATATGTGTGTATGTATATATGTGTGTGCGTGTGTGTGTAACTACATATTTGCATATATATGTGTGTATGTATATATGTGTGTGTAACTACATATTTGTATGTATATGTGTGTATGTATATATGTGTGTGTGTGTAACTAC